>CM053790.1:552723819-553323819 GCA_028749045.1 Cupressus sempervirens | reverse complement strand
ATCTTACATGGATATGGATCTTGACCTATGGTAAATGAGCTAGTTCTAGAGGGTTCATTTGAGAATTGGTTATCTCCTTTTTGTATATGGTGTTTTGTTGGGTGAGTTTGGGAGATGGTTTTATATTAAATGCATTCCTTGGATTAGGAATGGTATATGAGTTTGATCTTCTTGTGAGAGGATTACATCCATGATTAATTATATGGTATAGTTTGGTGTTGTTGTGGCTTCTTGGTTGGGGTTTTATGGAAGAGATTATACTTGCACAGTTTGCATCTAGAAGTGTGTGTAGAACGACATGATACAAGTTATGATTTGAATGGTTTCTTTTTGATCTTGGCTATCTTCCTAGATATTTGGTTTCACCTAAAATGGATTTGAGATTGGTTGGATATTGTGATGACTATTCTATGTTCATGTATATCATGTGAGAGATGACATGGTGATTCCTTTATCTATTTTCTTTTTTGGCTGTGGAGAACTTGGAAGAGTGTTGGAGACTTTGGATGAGAGTTGTTCTTGAAGGTTATTAGTTTATGTATTGTGGATGTTCTTCATAATTTATGGATTGAATTCGTTGAGATGTGAGTGGATTGGTTATAGATTTGATATTATCTTTTGTTGTGGGAGCTTCTTGGTATATATGCGGCAAGTATTGCTCATGAGGCTTGTGATTGTAGGTTATAGATTGGATATGTTGATGATGTGAGATTCACTTGGTATACCTTTAGAGGTATGGATAGTTGGATTGGTTGGAACTTGTTGTGGGTTCTATTGTAGCTATGAATATTTTGATAACTATGGATACATATGATTTCCTTTGGATTAGGTATTTGTGCTTGGATTTTCAATTAGTATAGTATTTTATGATCTTCTAATGTGACAAGTTGACTAGATTTCTCTTTGGATGGATTATATGTATGTCTGATGGTAGTAACAAAATAGAAGGTGGGACTATTCATGTTTGAAATGTTGGATAGTTTGATTTTTTGGTGGGTACTAGGATGGAGCACATGGTGTACTTTGATCCATGATGGTGGATGTTCTAGGGGGGATTATTTCCTTGTTCATTTATGTGGCCATGGATTGACCCTATGCAATGTATACAACATGTGAGATATTTTTGATATTATAAGTATTGCATACATTACATAATATTGTTATATTATTCTTTTATTTTATTATATTATGTTGCACCTAGGACCACCTAGATTGGTATGCAACATGTAAAGATTCCCATGGGATATATTTGATGAGTTGTATTGTAACATTGTGATAATATTTGATGTAATTATTTAATATTTGGGAAAATAATTAAATATTCAATATTAAATGTGGGGTCAATGGGTTAGGTAGCAAATGGTTTTAGGACACAATTTATGTAATACCACTTGGTGGTTTTGTGGGACTTTCTACTATATAAGAAGCCACAATGGTAGTTGTAGATACAAGACAAAATGAAGAAAAGGTGAAAAGGAAAGAGTTGAGTGGGACAAGAATTAATAGTTTAGCCAAGGAAGAATTTGTGAAGGTTGGAAACATGGCATGGGATCTGTGAATTCATGCTTGTTCAAATGGATTGTTTGGTTGTGTCCATGGCTTTGAAGGCTTCCATGGTTTTATTTTAATGGTGGTTTTTTCTAAATAATATATTGTGATGAATGATTATGGAGGATAGGCTTTTTTCTCAATGAGGGTTTCCCAGGGTACATCTTCTGTCCTATTTTTGTGAGTATGTTTTCTATTCTCTCACATGTGGATTTCAATTGCATATTTATTTCAGATATATTATGGTTTATGTGGAAATGGTTATATTTTTGGTTGCAAGTTTCCTTACAATAATGAAATTCCATGATGATCTAGATGAAAATCAAAAGAGTACTATAAAATTGCAAGCATCAAAGTGTTTCTTGATTCAGGGAGACCTTTATTGGAATAGTAAGGATGAAATATTTCTATTTTGTCTGGACACATATCAGGAAGAAGTTATCTTGAAGGAGTTCCATGAAGTACTTTGTGGAGGTCACTTCTCAACTAAGGCCACAACCCTAAGGTAATGTGTGCAACATACTACTATCCATAAATATTAAGGGATTATCATTCCTATGCTAGGAAATGTGAAGCATGCCAACAATTCTCTTGAAAGCTGAAGTATAATGGAACCCTTCCTTTGATAAATTTGCAATCTTAGGAACCATTTCGATGTGGGATATTGACTTCATATGTGAAATTTCAAATAAACTAAGTAGAGGAAACCATTATATCATTGTGGCTAGTAATTTATTTACCAAATGGGTAGAGGCCATACCTACCAAATAGGAAACTAGGAAACTTGTGAACAAATTTTTGATGGAGAATATAATAACTAGATTTGGATTTCCTTACAACATAATCATGGATAATGGTATGTGTTTTAGATCAGATGAATTTTCTAAATTCTACCACAAATATTGTGTAAGTACCTTAGATTCTTCTCCATATGATCCTAAAAGAAATGGCTATGAAAAATTATATAATAAGAACTTACTTGAACTTGTGAAGAGAATGCTTGTCAATAACAAAAAGGCTTGACATACAAAATTGGATCCGATAGTATAAGCTAACAAAATTATAGTAAAGAAGTCCATAGGTTATTCCCCTTACAATCTTATTTATGAGAAGGAGGCCAAGTGTGGTTTGAATAATTTATTGTAATTATATAAGTTTAATATGAAAGAATAACTTAAAGACATTGACTTCATGAAGTAAAGAATTAATAAATTAGTTGAGTTGGATGAAATCAAGAGATTGGCATTGGAACATAGTATTGAAAAACAAAAACAAATCAAATTTTTTCATGATAAGAGGTCAGCTAAAAGTTTGTTTAAAATTGGAGATTTGTACTTAAATGGAATATCAAGGATCAAGAAAAAGGAAAACATGGAAAATTTGATGCCTTATGGCTTGGACCATTTGTTATCTCTGACATAGCAGGAGAAAAATCTTATTTCTCATAGGAAACCAATGGAAGTATTCAAGAAATCCTTGTACATGTACAAACTTTTATGCCATTTTTATCTTAAGTTCAAATGGACCTTTTGTACTACTAAATAGTTATTTTCCCATGTACTATATTCTTTTTACTAGAGATAGTTAAATTTTCCTCATATTCTAAAGTAATATGCATCCCAAGAAAGAGCCATTGATGGAACCTTCAATTTTATGATAAAATTTGATGTTAAAGCTTTATTTTCTCTATTTTAAAAGGACATAAATATATAAGAGTCATCCAAAAAAGAAAAAAATGAGATTTCACAAGCATGATATAGAAGGTAGTGCAAAATGGATTTTTTTTACAAAACCATAGTAAGGAATTTTAACATGGTTTGAAAACGTGATTTATTGTTATTTCAAAGTAGGTTTCCCATAAGCCATGTGAAGTTGTGATTTTAGGTGAAGATCACAAGAAGGTTTACAAAATAGTAAATTTTCAAGACTTCACAAGAGATGTTGATTTGACCTTGCAAATTGGTGAGTTTTGAGGTTTCGGGGAGAATGCAAAGGGAGCAATGCGAAATGAAAAAAAATTCCAAATCACAGGAGTTGTTTGCAATGTGGCTCGAAATGGCAAAAATGGCTTGTAGTGCATTAATGATCATGGCAATTTTGGAAGAGGGAGCCAAATAACCATGCAAAATGACAAAATGAGCAATGATAGAATATCCTGGGAAGTACAAGGAAATTTTTGATTTTTTTATGGGAATGACATAAATATGGTACTTATGTAGCCAAACATGTGGGGAGTTTCATCGATGGAATTTTTGAGTTAACAAGTTATTAAATGCCATTGTTTTATAAAATCCTCTTCACAAGTTGAATTTACAAATTGAGTTTTAATGTGCATATTTTGGTAAATTCTTCAAACTATAGGATTTTGGATTACAAAAGTAAAATGGAGTTGTCAATATAGGAACACATAGTAGGCTAGGAGCCCAAGCTAGTGACATAACCTGATGTTTCCACTAAAGAAGAATATCAGTTTGACATTATTAACAAAATACACTAAGTTGCATGGGACCTTAGAAAGAGTTACTCTAGTTGTGCAAGTGATTTTCATGAACTTCAACTAGGTAGGGTTGTAGTTGCATAGGTTGGCTTCTGATTTGACAAAATTTTAACAACCTCTTACAAGATAAAAAATACCTAGGAATTAGATAGAGACCATAATGGACATTCTCAGAAGAAAAATAAAAAGATGTTGATGTCTTCTCCACTTTGGACTTTGCATGATTCAGGTGGGTATACCTAGGAATTTAATATTTATTTCTTCACAACTCACAACTCAAAAATGAATTTCCTTATAGAAGATTATTTAGCCTTAATTCTTCTAACTCTAGGACTACAAAGAGATTACAAACAAATATATTATCAAACCCCAGAGCTCCATGAATCAAGTACAGGATGTCATTTCAAAACTTCAACAATAGAATATTAAAATTATTGATTTATATGATATTTTTGCACGATATAAAATATTCCAAACTAGATAATCTTCAAGGATAACTAGTGCCTTACATATTGGACTATAAACTAATAGGAATTATACATCTACTTCTAGATCTATCTTAACACTTTATGAGAAGATTATCAATGTTTATTTCTAGATCTCATACTTATCAAAATCTTCAATGAAAACCATAAAGTTCTTCAATTTACATTAAGAATTTACATAACCCATTGGATTATTAGAAAAAGTTAAAGTGAAATATAATTCACAATGAATTAGAACTGAAATTTAATAAAATTTTCTATTAAATCACAGAATAGAAAATGGAGGTAAAAGAAGAGACAATATCTAGGATGAACAACTAGTTTTTTGCATTTTGTATTAACTTATTTTAAATTGTATACAAGTAAATGAACATCCCTATCAAAAAACAACTCTATCAGATATGCCACTATTAACATTCTATAAAAAATATTGAACAAAATTATACAACATGTATAGATCAACTCAAAACATGAACAAGACTTTGTTCAAAACTAGAAAATTCAGACCCTTACTCCACATCTTGGAAATCATTTTATAGAAACAAGGATTACAAAAAGCTATAGATGGGAGGACAAATGTTCAAAACCAACTTACACCAACTTTTTCATATGAGAGAAGACAACTACAAGGAGAAATGTTGGAGATAGCCAAAATTTGAATAGCTATCAATTCGGATGTTCAAGATCAAATTTTTAATTTGTAATGAGAGTACACCCAAAACATGTGAACTACAGAGATAAGGTATCTCTATAAGATGGTTTTCCTCCCTCTTGATGTTCTTTGAATTTTTTTCCATGCTTAGTCATTATCTCCAGATGGAATTGTCTTTATATCAGCTATCACCTCCCAGATAGTAATATATGATTCTTTGTCTAGCCTCATGGATTCTCTAAACATATTTAGATCTATCAGCCACTTATTTCATTTCACATCAGTTATAGCTATAACTTCTACAACTGTCTTATTCATATCTACCTCCAACTTGTATAGAGGATCAACAATGTCCTTAATTGTTGCTATGCAAGTTTCTCCATTGTGGTAGGAAATAAACCTCTCATGTTTAAAAATGCTATTGAAATAATCTAACTACTCTTTCCATTCCTTAAGCTTATTCTCATCATCAATAAATTTAGGTATGAAACTAGGTGTCCCATTGGCAATGTGTCTTCATTTTATTATTTATTGACTACAGCTTCACAAAAAAGAATGCATTTAAATATTTAACTTTATTTACCATTTTTCTCATAGAAATAAGGTTTTCTTTGGCCTATTATTTCTTTTGGGGAAATTTTTTTAATAATCTATCAAAGAATGACATTTATGGACCCCACTTAATGAACAAGGGAGAAAGAATGGATCATTCTTCTATACATTGGTATTCTACTCCTTGCAGAGCAATATAATTATTGTGAATACTTCGAGAAGAATGTTTAAGAACACTTAATTTATGTGAGAGAATTCTCTCAATTATTTTGATCTATGTTTCTTTTCTAGCTTTTAATTCATCCACCTCCATTTGTTGATTTATACCCACATTTTTTGTGTCAACATCAATTTGGGTTTCGTGATCTTTGACCTTTGTGATAGGTTTAGTTGCAGTCCTTAGAGTCCCTACCTCATTCTCAAGGGTAGCCACTCTCTAATATAGTATATATGTTTTCTTTAGTTCTTCCTCATACCTTTTTATAGTTTTAATGGATATGCTATAAGTTTGATATACATTTTCTTCAAGCATATCCATTTTTCTCTTCCTCATGAGTGATGCAGTATTCATTAGATAGTGAATCTGGTCACTTGAAATAGTAGTGACATTCTAGAATATCAAATATCCTTAGGGGAAATCTTTTACTTCCATCAAAGTGGAATTATCAGATTCAGGAGTCATGCTCCATAGTTTCATTATCTAGGAGTCAATATTGAATCTAGACCCCTGCAAATCTCCTATAGTATTTGTCTCCTCAAATGAGACAGATTTATTTTCTCTGGAATGAAGGATGAGTTGAGCTCTCATCTAGGGATAAGTAACATCCTACTTCTTTGCACTAGCTTCCTAGCCTAATCCATAGTGACAGTTTCACTATTTGGATCATTCTCCTAGAGTTTATGCACTAGTTCAACTACTTTTTCTTGTGAATCTCCTAGTTGCATTCAGAGAGTGAGTTCATTTTGGTTAATTTTGAGCAAGAATCATTTGATCTTTATGA
The DNA here is from genome assembly GCA_028749045.1 of Cupressus sempervirens. Taxonomy (NCBI): domain Eukaryota; kingdom Viridiplantae; phylum Streptophyta; class Pinopsida; order Cupressales; family Cupressaceae; genus Cupressus; species Cupressus sempervirens. The sequence goes on along the minus strand of CM053790.1, from coordinate 553,317,084 downwards.
TAGGTCTAGTTGCAATCCTTAGAATCCCTACCTCATTCCCAAGGCTAACCACTCTCTACTCTAGTACATATCTTTTCTTTAGTTCTTCCTTGTACCTTTTTATGGTTTTAATGGATACACTATAAGTTTGATACAATTGTTCTTCAAGCATGTCCATTTTTCTCTTCCCCATAAGTGATGTAGTGTTTATTAGATAGTGAATCTGATCACTTGAAGTAGTAGTGACATTCTAGAATATCAAATTTCCTTGTGAGGAATTTCTGACTTCCATCAAAGTGGAATTATTAGATTCAATAGCCATGCTCCATACTTTCATTGTCGAGGAGTCAATATTGAATCCAAACCCCTGCAACGCTCCTATAAAATTTGTCTCCTCAAATGAGATAGATTTATTTTTTCTTCTTATTTGGTGAAGCATGAAGGATGAGCTGAGCTCCTATCTAGGGAAAAGTAACATCCCACTTCTCTGCACTAGCTCCTTGGCCTTGTCCACAGTGAGAGTTTCACAATTTGGGTCATTCTCTTGGAGTTTATGTACTAGTTTAGCTACTTTTTCTTCTAAATATCCTAGTTGCCATTATAGAGTGAGTTCATTTTGGTTAACTTTGAACAAGAATTATTTGAACTCTTCTAGATTCATGAAGTCATCATCCTTCATAAATTCTTGAGCTTGGATTTGTTGGAAATGATTGAAAATATCATGACAAAAATTGTTGGAATGATCATATGGAACTGGTAAAGAATGTTCTCAATCATTGTTTTGTCATTGATGTCAAACTTGCTACTTGTAGGAATGACAATTGATTTAGTGACCCAAATACTATGATGTGGTTGATTGACAAGGAGGAGGAAATCAATAAGCTGTAACTAGAACACCTAGAGAAAGGTTGAAGTTATGATGTTGTAATTAAGTACAAGGATCAGCTAAGTCATTGATGAAATAGTGTATTGATGACATAGAGAATGGGCAAACTGAAACGTATCAAAGATGTAAGGTTTTAGCTAAGACATCTGTAAAGCCTAACTAAAGTTCATTAGAGAGAGGGAGTCGAGCAAGCTAGTAGGTGTCGAATAGATTCCTAGTTGAAGCCGAGAAAGTGAACTTCAGATGCCGAGTGAACTTCAAGTGCCAAGTAAACTTCAGATGCCAAGTGAACTTCAGATGTCGAGTGGAATTTAGATGCCAAGTGAACTTTAGATGCCAAGTTAACTTTAAGTGCCGAGTGAACTTCAAGTGTCGAGTGAACTTTAGATGCTGAGTGAACTTCAGATGCTGAGTAAAATCAAGTGCCGAGCAGATACAAGTGCCAAGCAGAAAAAAAATGCCGAGCATCATAAAACCAATAGTGTCAAGTAATACAGAGATGCCGAGCATTAGTAAAGAAATAATGCTAAGTTGCTGCATTATTTTGAAAATCAAAGATTTTCCAGATCTAAGACGACAAGGTTGTTATCTAGGAATCTGTGAATTAAATGGAAGATAATAATGATGAGCTGGTGGCACAAAACACCAGGTAGAACATTTTTGGAGATTACAACTGGAGTCTAGATGAAGTTTCTAGATAAGAGCAAGATATAGGGTAGATACATTATATCCTACCTAATCCATTTGAAACCCAAAAATTGGAAAGGGAGAATCGAGTGGGAAAGGCAAACCAGATTTCTATTTAAGGAGTCATAAGGTCATGAAGCAAAGAGAGGAGAAGGTGGTTGAGCATAAAAGCATGAAGTGCTGAAGAAGGTGCTAAGGAGAAGAAAGCACAAAAATTCTGTTTGAGTAAATGACCATAAGGATGATTGAATTGGCATGATGAGTAAGAAGACCCAAGGAGACAAGGCTTGAGAGGAAGACAAGCTATCAGAGCTGAAGTGACTAAGGCCAAGAAAAAGGATAAAACTGAAGAGTGATATGAAATTTACAAAGTATGTTGTAAGTTGTATCAGATCAACAATTCATTATTGTTACTCTCTAGAAATTGTAACAGTTATTTTATATCTTATGGACTTAGGTTGGTTTAATAGCCATGAGGTAAATCCTTTAACAAGGTGACATTCCAAGTGAATGTTCTAAAGTCCTTTGATCAGGCCCATTCCTAACAGTTTGGTGAAATCCTCTAACAAGGTCACATTTAACAGTGTGTTGTAAGCCTTTAATAGGGCAGGCTTTTAACAGGGCATCACTTTAGAAGAGTGAGAATCAAGTAGCATGTTACTAGTGGATTTTCCCAAATTGGGTTTCCACGTAAATCATTGTGTCATGTGTTAATCTTGCATGTTTTATTGTTGCATGTTGATTTGCTGTAACTTGCTAAGATGGTTGATTTAAGTTTGGATGGATGAAAAGTGTATGGATTCATTATAAGTTGAGAAAAAGTATTATTAGGGCATTTGGATCTTGAATAACTGATTCGCCCTCCCCTCTCAGTTATTCTAAAAAATTCTAACAATTGGTATTAAAGCAAAACTGTTGTTTCAGTTTAAAGGGACTATAAGCAAAAAAGATCAAAATGTCTAAGAGAGAAGTCCCCAAGCTCAACAAAGACAACTTTGTTGCATGGAAAAGTTTGATGAAGCTACATCTTGGATCCATAGGAGATTATGCCCAAAATTCAATTGTTACTGAACATGTTGATCCAACTGGTACTCTTATTGCAGAAGATATGAAAAAAAATAGGAACATAATCAGACAATGTTGGAAATTGTCTGTGCACTCAACTATGCTGAATTTGATGATATCAAAGGATGTGACACTGCATTCAAAATGTGGAAAGCCCTATCAGACATCTATGGATGAGATCAGAATGTCCAAAGAGAAAAAAGAGAAAGCCTCAGAGGAAAGTTTAATGATATAAAAATGGAGGAAAATGAGAATGTTGCTCAGTATGGCGCAAGAATAAAGGAAATGATAAGTGCAATAAGATGTTTGAGTGGTCAATTGGATGAAGATACTATTAATAGTAAGTTCTTAAGAACCTTGCTCCCTATCTATGCTATTAGAGTATCTACAATATAAGAACTAAGATGTGTACCAGGAAACAATCTAAGTTTTGAAGGTATAGTGGGTAGACTCACTGCATTTGAGTTATCTAACTTTGACAACTAAAAACTTGAGAATGTTGAATCTACTTTCAAGTCCAAGCTATCATTGAAAGCTGTTGAATAGGTAAAATCAAAAAAGGGAAGAAAGATGAAATATGTATCTAGCGACGGTAGCACTGATAAGGAAGATGTGGAACAATTGGAAGCTTTGCTAGCTAGAAGATTTCACAAAGGCAAAGAAAAATTCAAAGGTAAGATGCCTATCATTTGTTTCAATTGTAATGAAGTAGGACATATTGCTTCTAGATGTACACAAAAAAAGGATTATAAGGAAGGCAATAAAAAAAAATTCAGAAGAGATGATCAAAAGAGAGATTACAAAAACAAAGGCAAGAAATGTTATATTGTTGAAGAAAATTCTAATGATAATGATGATGAAGTTGTTTATGTAGTCATGAAGGACCAATCTGATGAAAAAGAGCCTACAACACTGGTAACATGTATGAACAAGAATGACAGATGGATCATAGATAGTGGATGCTTACATCACATGACAGGAGACAAAAGTAAGTGTGATGGAAATAGTGTTAGATTTGGTAATGATGCTCCATGTCAAATAAAAGGAAAAGGTTCCATTAAGCTTACATAACAAATTTCATGTGATAATGCATACTATGTTGAAGGATTGAACTACAATTTGCTAAGTGTCTCACAGTTAGGAAATATAGGATGCAAAATAGAATTTGGAAACAAAACTACAAAAATCTATAATGCTGATGGTAAACTGATAGGAAAAGGAGATCAAACAAGGAGTAATTTTTTTTTACCTTGATATGGATGATGTCTCTTGTTTTGTTGCAAAATTTGATGATGAATGGTTATGGCACAAAAGGCTATGTCATGTCAACTTTGACAATTAGGTCAATATTAGTAAAATGAAGAAAGTTAGAGGTTTACCAAAATTGAAGAAGCCTGATAATACCATGTGCAAACAATGTTAGCTAGGAAAGATGACAAAGTCAAGTTTTAAAAGAAAAAACTATATGCCTAAAGAAGTACTTGAGATAGTTCATACTGACTTATGTGGTCTAATGGAAGTACAAAGCTACAAAGGAGATAAATACATAATGTTGTTTGTTGATGAATATTCCAAGATGATGATTGTTATGTTCTTAAGAAAAAAATTTGATGCCATTCAAATGTTTAAGTGGTATGTGGCTAGAGTTGAAAAGGAAATAGGAAAGAGCTTGAAATGGCTGAGATCAGACAGAGGTGGTGAATTCACATCAAAAGAATTCAAGATATTTTGTAATGAAAAAGGAATCAAAAGACAAATGTCAGCTCCCAGAAATCCCCCATAGAACAGAATTGCTGAAAGAATAAATAGATCTATGATTGACTGTGCCAAAACATTAATGATGGAAAAGACTGTTGCTCTAAAATACTAGAGAGAAGCTGTAAGTGTAGCTGTTCATACACTAAACCAAGTACAAGTCAAGAAATGTACAACTACAACACTTTTTGAATTATGGTATGGTCACTCACCCAATGTAAAACATTTAAAAGTGTTTGGTTGCAAGTTCTTTATCCTTAAAGATGCTAGAAATGGAAAATTTGATGCAAAAAGTGATAAAGGCATATTTCTTGGTTACTCCACTAGAAGTAAGGCATACAAGTGTTTGAATACTAACACTAACAAAATTGTGGAAAGTGCAAATGTAAACTTTGATGAGCATACAGAAGTCCAAGCTGAAGAACCAAAGAGAATAAATGAATATAGAACCTTTGTGTATTCTCATGAAGGAATGAGTGTTGATGAGGATGGTGTCAATCAAATTGAAAACCAACAACAAATTTCAATTTCAATCGAGTCACAACCAATGAATGCTGAGTTACAAAATGAAGGAAATGCACAATCTGATTCTAAAGTCAGTACACATGAAATAGATGAAGAACAACTTGACAACTCATTACATAGTGACCCTGAATCAGAAAGATCAAACATGGAAACAAGGATAGAACCAAGATTATCCAAATATGTAAAAAGACATCACCTTGCTGAATAGATAATTAGTGACAAAGATGCAAGACCGATGACAAGGAACAAACTTAAACATGAATCATGTCTGATTAGAAAATTTGAACCTAAAATAGTATATGGTGCATTACAAGATGATGACTGGTATAAAGCTACGGAAGAAGAGATTGATCAAATAAAGAAGAACAAAACCTGGAGTTTAGTTCCCATACCAGTTGACAAAAATATGATTGGCACCAAGTGGGTATTTAGGAACAAGCTAGATGAGAATGGTGAGATTACTAGAAACAAAGATAGACTAGTATGCAAAGGTTATGCTCAAGAAGAAGGACTAGACTATGGGGAAACATTTGCCCCTGTTGCTAGAATGGAAGGAGTAAGAACTTTACTTGCATATGCTGCATACAAAGATTTCAAAGTTTATCAGATGGATGTAAAGTCTGCTTTTTAAAATGGTATACTGGAAGAAGAAGTCTACATTAAACAACCAAAAGGATTTTTTGATGAGAACAACAAGGATATGGTTTGTAAACTACATAAAGCACTCTATGGTCTGAAACAAGCACCCAGAGCATGGTATGAGAGACTTCACAAGTATCTAGTATAGATAGGATTTGGAAGAACAGATGATAATAGCAACATGTACATCAAATTAGAAGAAGGTAAGGATATTATTGTATCTAAAATATTTCTGGATGACATAGTGTTTGGAGGAAAGAAAGTGCTTTGCAAAGACTTTGCTGACAAAATGAAACATGAGTTTGAAATGTCTATATTTGGAGAGATCAAATTTTTTGTTGGATTGCAAGTACATCAACTAAAACATGGTATATTTGTGACACAATCAAATTATATCAAAGAAATACTCAAAATGTTTGGATTGGAGGAGTCAAAACAAGTCAGCTCACCAATGGTGACAGGAAATAAGCTATGCAAAAATGATGAATCAACTAAAGTCAATCAAACAATGTACAGATCCATGATTGGAAAACTACAATATGTTGTACATAGCAAACCAGACATAGCATTAGTAGTTGGATTAGTGGTTAGATTCTTTGCTAATCTCAAAGAAAATCATCTCATCGCAGTAAAAAGAATAATGAGATATATTAAAGGAACTGATAACTATGGTCTATACTACAAAAAGAATGGAAAGTTTGAACTCAATGCATATATAGATGCAGACTGGTGAGGCAACATTAATGATAGAAAAAGCACAAGTGGAGGTGCATTATTTTTAGGTAAAAGGCTAGTTACTTGGACTAGCAAGAAACAAATATACACATCCCAGTCCACTGCAGAATCAAAATATGTAGCAACAGTAGTAAATTGTACAAACATTGTGTGGCTCACACATCTATTGAGAGGAATGAAAGAAGAGGTAACAAAACCTATGATATTGTATTGTGATAATACAAGTACTATAAACATATCCAAAAATTCAGTAATGCATGAAAAAACCAAGCATATTGCAATCAATTATCATTATGTCAAAGAATTGGTAGAAGACAAACAAGTGAAGTTGGAATACATTCACACAAATGAACAAACTGCAGATATCTTCACTAAACCATTTTCCAAGGATACTTATGAATATCTTAGAGGCAAGTTGGGGGTAATACCCCTAACTCAAGTAGTTTAAGGCAACAAGGATGATGCCTTGCATCAATAGGAACAAATCATTGACATATTAGAAGAATGATGCAGAGGATGACAACAGGAGCAGAAACTCCAAATCAGTCACAAGCATGGTGACAGAGGGACAAAACATGAGATGCAAAGCTTATATTTTGCATGATAAAGATATTACATCTTTGGAATTTATGTCAAAGAGGGAGAAATATGCAAAAACTTGATCAATACAAAGCAAGAGGGAGATATTTATGAAAGAGGGAGATTAATTAAGAAACTGAAAGATATATGAGATCAATAGTAAAGATGCAACAGCCAGGAAAAGTAGCAGACAATAGCAGACAACGTATACAATCTTGATGGTAACTAAGTTGATCAATTGATCAGTTTGGTTTTGTCATCAATACCAAAGAGGGATATTGTTGGAAATGATTGAAAAGATCATGAGGAAAATTGTTGGAATGATCATATGGAATTGGTAAAGAATGTTCTCAATCATTGTTTTTTCATTGATGTCAAACTTGCTACTTGCAAGAATGACAATTGCTTTAGTGATCCAAATGCTATTAAGTGGTTGATTGACAAGGAGGAGGCAATCAATAAGCTATAACTAGAACACCTAGAGAAAGGTTGAAGTTATGATGTTGTAATGAAGTACAAGGATCAACTAAGTCATTGATGAAATAGAGTATTGATGACATAGAGAATGGGCACACTGAAACATATCAAAGATGTAAGGTTTTAGCTAAGACATCTGTAAAGCCTAACTAAAGTTCATTAGAGAGAGGGAGCCGAGCAAGCTAGTAGGTTCCAAATAGATTCCTAGTTGAAGTCGACCAAGTGAACTTCAGATGCTGAGTGAACTTCAAGTGCCGAGTAAACTTCAAATACCGAGTGAACTTCAGATGTCGAGTGAACTTCAGATGTAGAGAGAACTTCAAGTGCCAAGTGAACTTCAAATGCTGAGTGAACTTTAGATGCCAAGTAAAATGAAGTGCCAAGAAGATACAATTGTCGAGCAGAAATAGATGTCGAGCATCAAAAAACCAATAGTGCCGAGTAACACAGAGATGTCGAGCATCAGTAAAATAATAATGCTAAGTTGCTACATTATTTTGAAAATTGAAGATTCTCCATATCTAAGCCGACAAGGTTGTGATCTAGAAATCTATGAATTAAATGGAAGATAAGAATGATGAGTTGGTGGCACAGAACACCATGTAGAATGTTTCTGGAGATTACAACTGGAGTCTAGACAAAGTTTCTAGATAAGAGCAAGATATAAAGTAGATACATTGTATCCTACCTAATCCATTTGAAACCCAAAAATTGGAAAGGGAGAATTGAGTAGGAAAGGCAAACCAAATTTGTATTTAAGGAGTCATAAGGTCATGAAGCAAAGAGAGGAGAAGGTGGTCGAGCATAAAAGCATGAAGTGCTGAAGAAGGTGCTAAGGAGAAGAAAGCACAAAAATTATGTTTGAATAAACAACCATAAGGATGATTGCATTGGCATGATGAGTAAGAAGACTTAAGGAGAAGAGGCTTGAGAGGAAGACAAGCTATCAGAGCTGAAGTGATTAAAGCAAAGCAAAAAGATAGAACTGAAGGTTGATCTAAAATCTGCAAAGTTTTGTTGGAAATAATCAAGACTAACAATGTTACTGAGAGGGGAGGGGTGAATCAGTCACTCTAAAACTTTAACTTTATTCTACATAATAATATTTTTACCATTCATCCATTTAAACTATTGTATGCATGAAAAGATAAACATTTGTAACACATGAACACACAGATTTGGTGACCCAAAAACCTTCCAATTAGAAAGTAAAATTGGGGTGGGGATGATACCAACAAAACTTCAATACTGCAATATAAAGTTGGCCGGTTAAGGCTTAAAATGATCACTTCTAATGATCTGCCCTATTAGGAGCAAGTAGGATTGCTAGATCCACCTTGTTAAAGGATTTGCAAACATACAATGAAGTATGCACTCTGTTAGGAGATTTACAAAAGACTGTTAAGTCAACCCTGTTAAAGGATTTACAAACTGATTCACTTGTTAGGATGAAGTAGTAGATCTGGTTACAACTATTTGCAGATAAGATTCTTTGTGCTTTGATCACCTAATATGATGGATATAGCTTTTTTGTACCAATGTTGACCTTGTTGTATTCCTCTGTTCTGCTGGTAATTCGCTTTCCTTCTCAAAATATTGTAACACATCAAAACCAACGATGAATCTCTTTAGCATCTCATTGTTTCAAATGATATATACCATTCCAATATTTACACTGGCAAGGTCGGCCAAAAGACAAGTGAACAAACATTACTGAGTCGGCCAGGTGGTAGAAAACTTGAGTTCCACAAACTGACTCGGTGACCTTCTAAAACTCGAAATCCACTTCAATACTCTGCATCGTCATGCACTCAGTAAGAGTAGAGGCACAGTCCATAATAATCATTCTAGGTAGCTTGGAACTCGATAACCATTGGTGACTCGGTGAATGTTGTGTCACTCAGTAGAAACTGAATCCATTGATAACCTTCTTTACTTGGTAAATACTGATTCCCTTGTTTACTCGGTAAACACTGATTCCTTCATTTACCCTGTTTACTTGGTAAACATTGACTCTTTCATTTACCTTGTTTACTTGGTAAACACTAATTTCTTCATTTACCTTGTTTACTTGGTAAACACTGAGATTTTTGATGACTTGGTGAGCACTGTCTGCTTGGTAAACACTGCGAAGCTCGATAATCACTAATTGCTTGGAGAACATTGTTTTGCTTGGTAACTACTGTGAACTCAGTAAATACTGTTGAACTTCCCATATGCTCAGTTTCCAAAGGAATGCTCGGTATCAACTATAGATTAGGTGAGTAGCTCAGTGATTATTCAGAATTGAATAAGTGTTGTGGCTGATGACAAATATATCATAATTCCAACAATCTCCCCCTTTGGCATTAGTGACAAAAACACTTATGAGCCAACACTTATATACAATATCTAACATATTGACAACTGATTCCACTAAATATTCATGGCTTCCTTACATATGACTCCCCCATACAATATACAGAAGGTATTTACATGAGTTATATGACTTTTATTTACAGTATCTCTTTGTCCATTTTTGTACATTTATATCACCAATAACTCTATCTGAGTATCTCGTTCTCCCCCTATTTGACAATAATGCCAAAAAAATAATAATAATAAAAGAATGTATTTACATAGAAACACCAAAATGTGAGATAAACTCTGAATGTACCTGAAGAATGAGTTGTAGAGTCTTATCTCAATTCTCTTGCAGGATTTTGCATGTGGATGGAGCAATTTGAACTTCTGTAGAGAGTTCAATCACATGGTCTACAATGGAGAAATTGTTGTCATGGATCAATGTTTTTGAGTGGGCAATGTGCTTTTGCATTGTGTCCATGATGGGAAGGATCATATTTTGAATATCTATCAATGTAGATCTGATCCTTGACTCTTCTCTCAGCAATTCTACTTGTTTTTCTGACAAAAAATTTATCTTGAGGTGATGAGATGAGGTTGAACTGGGGTCAAGCTTCAAATTTTGTGTGCTTTCCATCAAATCCTCATCTATCTTATTTAATTGGTCTGTTATCTCCTTAGTATACTCGATAACATCACAAAGCCTAGCAAAAAGAGATGTTACATTATTAAAAGAATTTTCAATATTAGCCAAAACTGAGGTTAATTCAACCTATTTCATTGCTATGTGCTGAGAAATGTGCTCAAGCACCTTTTTATCAAATTTCTTTTCTGCCTTCTCCATCAAATTTTCTTGACTGGAGGTATCCTCATTGAATTTATTGACTTCCTCTTCTAACTGGATCAAAATGTGTTGAGTAGAATCTACATCAACACCTATAGCCTCTGTAATTATATTCTGGGCATTCTCAATTATTTTATATTCCTTATCCCTTTCAGACCTTAGTTTCTTCTACATAGCCTTCATCTCAATTAGTTGACTAGCATACCTCATTTCTTCAATGGTAGCATTTCCATAGTCAATCTTTGGAATTACTATCTTAGTTCCTAGGTCAATGTTTTTAGGAATTTCCTTTCCAGTGATCATAAGTCTTAATGGTTGCTTTTGTTTGACTTCTGTGATGACTAGTTTGACCTTGGGAATAGACACAATGGTAGAGATAGAAGGACTAGCAGTGAAAATTGGGATACTTGAGGGTGGAGTGCCAATAGGAGTATATGCCAGGTCAAAAACTGAAGTACTTGCCGCAAATGGTGATACACTCAGTGATGCAGTATCTAAACTAACTGGGTTTGAAGTAGATACAGATATTGCTGACAAAATTGTAGAACAAATTGGAATTAACAAAATTGCGAAACTTACTGTTATTACGGTTGGTGATGATGGAGCTGAGAAGGCTTTCTCGGTAACTGAAGAAAAGGAATGCAGCTTGGTAGATGAAGTGGTAGAAACTTCCATTGATGATACCTGGAGCTGAGATGTGGCAGGTACTGATGATATATCTAATGTAGATGTGACCAAACCTGCTAAAGCTGAATCCAACCTTGATGATGCTACAGTTTTAGGTGGAGAGTGAGGAAGTGATGCAATAACTATTGCTGCAATTTTCACCAGATCGTCTTCCTCCTTATCTACCTCTTCATCTTCTTCTTCCTTGTCTTCTTCCTCTTTATCTTCCATCAGTGCATGTAGCTCTCCTAGTGAGACTATGACAGATGGAGTGTTATCAAGCTCATCATCATTGCTGTTGTCATCATCTTTGATTTCTACTGGATCTTCACTGGGATTATGTAGATGATAGATATTTTTCCACATGTTTGTAGCATCATTTACAACATGTTCAATGTCTTTGATCAACATCAAACAAGTGTGGAATCTGATCATCATTTTACCTTCATGGTTTTTCATTTTAGTTTTTACTTCTGCTCCAATGAGACTTGGTCGAAGATTCCTTAGAGATTGCTCATAAATATCTGTTACCGTTTGGGTGGCTAACTCCCATCTCAGTTGCAATCTCTCCAGTAGTTCTTTTGTGATTTGAGGGGCAATCTAGTCTGGGGAGTATTTCCATTTACCCATCTTGCTGAGTACCAGTTCCTCAATTTGCATTTTCTCCACATCAGTTCTAGTTTCAAATTTCAATGCTTTGAAATTTGTGATGCCAGCTCCTTCCTCCAATTGTTTGAGCCTTTGCTTGAATGTGGGTGTAGGCCTAACTAGTATAGGTTCCTACTTACCTTTTCTAGTTCTTCTGGTGAATACTACAATAGGCTTCTTTTTGGGTTTGGTAATGATTACCTTACCTTTCTTCTTTGGTTGTTCCTCTGTAGATTCTTTTTCTCCTTCTTCTTCACCTTCTTCTTCTTCTCCTCCTTCTTCTTCTTCACCTTCTTCATCTTCACCTTTTTCCTCGATGAGCATAAGAGGACTGGTAGAGGTTTTCAATTTGGCTATTTTCCTCTTGCCCTTGCTTATGGCCTATTGTAGCTTGATTTCAAGCTCAATTATGGCCTTAGCTTCTTCATAGGTTCCAAAAATTTGTTTCCTTGGGTCTATGGGCTCATTTACCAGTGCCTCTATTATGTCTCTGGCTTCATCAATATTTACCTCATAAGGAAGGGTTTTACCCATGCAACTCATGGTCTGACTGCCTAGATGTACACCTTGTCACAGTCCACCATGAAACACACATCATCTCTATAATCCTCAACAAGCTTAGGAGGAATCCTGAACTTGTTATTCATCCTCTCCTTGAAGTCTTCAAAATAATTGTCCATAATACTATCAAAATTTTTGCCCATTTCTGCTACAAATTCATTTATTTGATACAAAACTGGAATGTCTTTCCTCCATACTACTATACCTTTTGAAGGGAAAAACTTTTGTACAAAGAAAAAAAACAAATTAACAAAGAATCAAATTTATAGGAGTTGGTTTTAGAGGTCCTTATACTGTCCATGTTTTTATTAAGTTGTTTGAGCAGCACATCTGCTAGGTCAAACTCAATGTTTTTCTTGACAACCTTATAAGCTAAATCTATAGCCTCACAGGGCACGCTATTCAATTTGCTATAACTATACATATTATATGCAATCAAATAGATTCCAAACCTTAACTCTACATTAGATACATTGTTAGGTTTCAATCCTCTGCCATTCCATTCGACTAGGGTTAACCTCTGAAGTTCATCCCGACTTAGGGTTTTAGTTGTTTTTGATTTTCTTAACATTGGCAAACCCGTGATCTTATGAATTATCTTCTTTGTTATCAAGACGGGTTGCTCTAACCACAATGGTCCATTATGCACATAGCTTAAAATGTATCTTATCCATTTCATTTGAAAGTTCCTTGGTAGATGCGGGATATGGGTCAAACCTTTGGTTTCTAGATGTTTGTGCTTGAGTTTTAGGGTTTTGTTCACACACAACTTGGCTAGGGCATTATCTATGTCTAGTGTCCCTATTTCTTGAATAGTGCATTTTAAATGATTACGAATTTCATTTATGAGTATTACCTTTGGTGGAATCTTTGATTGGGCTCCATGTGGGTCGAGCAATTCAGCTATGGCAGGAACGAGTTTGAAGCTGGGTGCTTTCCATTCTGCTCCCTTCACAAGCATTTCAGAACCTCTTTTTGCCTTGCTACTACTGGTGCTTGCGGAAGCCATTACTACTTGGTGAGTGAATGATTTCGTTAAAAAAATTCTTCACTAGAAAATCTTCAAATCGCTTGAACTCTCTTTCGCACTCCTGGAAATTTTTTTGTTTTGTATATTCTAAATTTGTGGTGAAAAAATGAGATCAAATTTTGCCTTTTTGATGAAAAAATCTGCCATTAATGCTTAGGTACAAAGGTAGATGAGATGACCTAGGGTTTGTCAAATAGTCACCAACTTACTCGGTAAAAATTGCAAGTCATTAAACAAATAAAAACCTTTCACATTACCGACCTAGCTCGGTTAAGTCTGAAATCAACCTTGCTTGGTAGATGCATCACAGTGAAATATGTCTAGTATCTGAAATACTAATTTGTCTTTTGCACTTCTATATTTTGGAACTGCTTAGGATATTTCTTGAAGATGAAGTCCCTAATTTTTTGATAAGTCTAATTAGAAATGGTGGAGTCACCCACTTCTTGAGTGACATAGCCATTGTTTAAATTTTTTGGCTCAGTAGATTTTGGAATCCACTGTTGTCTCATCGGCTTTTGAATGTTGTCAGCTCTGGCTTTCTTTTCATCTTCAATTCTTCCTATATTCATGCAATTCTTGGATATATGACCAAGTTTGGTACATGTATAACATCTTATAGTAGTATCTTTCTTCCTTAGGTGATGCCTTGCACAGTTTATTCCAATGTGTCCATATTCTCCACAATAGTGACATCTACACCAAGTATTGTAGTCCCAACCAAATAATGCTTTGATAACCTATTCTGCTGGATTGAATGATTTTGATCTACATTGAGATGCCTTGTGACCTTGTTTCTTGCATTTGTGACATTTGCCCTCAAACTTTGGTTTTTCCTTGCATTCATTTGCTTTGTGACCATGTTGATTGCAATTGTAGCATTTACCATTGAATTTTCTTTTACCATTGCTCCAACATCTGTTGGATGTATGACCTAACTTTCCACAATGATTGCAAGTAGGTCTTTCATTCTTTTGGGTACGTTGTTTGGAAGATTCACCTTCTTCATTGTATCCAAGGCTTGCTTTACCTTTTTGTTTATGAAGATTCTGATCATTTTGCAAATTCAATTGATCCATATCTGGTTGAGATTTTATCATCCTTTCATTGACTTGTTTTTCAACATTTAAGTCATTTTTCAAACTTTCATTGATTTGTCTTTCAGATCTCAGATCACTTTGTAAACTTGCATTGATTTGTCTTTCAGTGATTAAATCATTTCTCAAACTTTCATTCTCAGATCTTAGATTCATAATTTCTTCATTTGCATTAGATAGTTGTCCTATAAGATCTTCATGCTGAAGGGATAGATTATTTGTTACCTCTAAGTCTTCATTTTCTTTGTTTCTCTATTCCAAAACTTCACATAGCCTGATGGATTGGATTTCTTGATCTCTTTTGAGTTTTCTTACTTCTTCCTACAGAGAACCATTCTTTGCTAGGAGTTCCTTGATTGCTTCATTAGCTTCATTTGAACTGCTTGATGGTAAAAGGTCTTCAATCCTTTCTTCAATATACTGATGATCATTCATTTTTCTTGCAAGTTCCTTTCTTTTTTTTAGAGATTGAGAAGGATGCTCTTTTGCTTCTTTGAGTTGAGTCATGGCCATTTCTAGATCTAGCTTTTCATTCTCAATAGATTTGTCAAGTTTGAATATCTCCATTGTCCTTGATCTTTGCTCAAGTTGTCAAACTTTATCCTAAGAACCACAATGCTCTGATACCAATTGTTGAAAATAATCAAGACTAACAATGTTACTGAGAGGGGAGGGGTGAATCAGTAACTCTAAAACTTTAACTCTATTATGCATAATAATATTTTTACCATTCATCCATCTAAACTATTGTATGCATGAAAAGATAAACATTTGTAACACATGAACACACAGATTTGGTGACCCAAAAATCTTCCAATTAGAAAGTAAAACTGGGGTGGGGATGATACCCACAAAACTTCAATAATACAGTATAAAGTTGGCCATTTAAGGCTTACAATGATCACTTCTAATGATTTGCCCTGTTAGGAGCAAGTAGGATTGCTAGATCCACCTTGTTAAAGGATTTGCAAACATACAATGAAGTATGCACTTTGTTAGGAGATTTACAAAAGACCGTTAAGTCTACCCTCTTAAAGGATTTACAAACTGATTCACCTGTTAGGTTGAAGTAGTATATTTGGTTACAACTGTTTGCAGATAAGATTCTTTGTGCTCTGATCACCTGATGTGATGGATATAGCTTTTCTGTACCAATGTTGACCTTGCTGTATTCCTCTGTTCTGCTGGTAATTCGCTTTCCTTCTTCTCAAAATATTGCAACACATCACAACCAATGATGATTATCTTTAGCATCTCATTGTTTCAAATGATATATACCATTCCAATATTTACACTAGTAAGGTCGTCCAAAACACAAGTGAACAAACATTACTGAGTCGGCCAGGTGGTAGAAAACTTGGGTTCCACAAACTGACTCGGTGACCTTCTAATACTTAGCATCCACTTCAATACTCTGCATCATCATGCACTTGGTAAGAGTAGAGGCACAGTCTATACTAATCTTTCTGAGTAGCTCAAATCTCTGTAACCATTGGTGACTCGGTGAATGTTGTGTCACTCGATAGAAACTAAATCCATTGATAACCTTTTTTTCTTGGTAAATACTGATTCCCTTGTTTACTCAGTAAAAACTGATTCCTTCATTTACCTTGTTTACTTGATAAACACTCACTCCTTAATTTACCTTGTTTACTTAGTAAACACTAATTCTTTCATTTACCTTGTTTACTTGGCAAACACTAAGATTTTTGATGACTTGGTGAGCACTGTCTGCTTAGTAAACACTGCGAAGCTCGATAATCACTAACTGCTTGGAGAACACTATTCTACTTGGTAACTACTATGAACTTGATAAATACTACTAAACTTCCCATATGCTTAGTTTCCAAAGGAATGCTCGGTATCAACTGTAGATTAGGTGAGTAGCTTGGTAAACATTCACAATCGAATAAGTGTTGTGACTGATGAAAAATATATCATAATTCCAACAAGTATGTTGTAAGTTGTATCAGATGAACAATTCATTATTGTTACTCTCTAGCAATTATAATAGTTATTTTAAATCCTATGGACTTAGGTTGGTTTAATAGCCATGAGGTAAATCCTTTAACAAGGTGACATTCCAAGTGAATGTTCTAAAGTCCTTTGATCAGGCCCATTCCTAATAGTTTGGTGAAATCCTCTAACAAGGTCACATTTAACAGTGTGTTGTAAGCCTTTAACAGGGCAATCTTTTAACAGGGCATCACTTTAGAGGAGTGAGAATCAAGTAGCATGTTACTGGTGGTTTTTCCCAAATTGGGTTTCCACGTAAATCATTTTGTCATGTGTTTATCTTGCATGTTTTATTGCTGCATGTTGATTTGTTGTAGCTTGCTAAGATGGTTGATTTAGGTTTGGATGGATGAAAAGTGTATGGATTCATTATAAGTTGAGAAAAAGTATTATTAGGGCATTTGGACCTTGATTAACTGATTCACACCCCCCCCCCACTCTTAGTTATTATAAAGAATTCTAATAGGATTATCCTTTTATCTAACATCCATGTTTGAAGGTCAATCTTATTAGGAATTCATTCATTTTGGTATCCCTACCTTCTTAATAATTTATGCCTAATATTATCAAAATATTTTTTCCTCATGGTAAGATTTGTAGTGACTTTTCCTTGCCTTATTTGGGATCTCTATAAAAGAATTCTTCTTCCTACCACCTTGGGCCCATAATGAACTTTCTCATTGATCATCTTTAGAATCAATCTCTATTAAATCATTGTGTTGTGGAGATTTGGGCACTCCTCTATCTCTTACTAATGGAGGGATCTAAGACATTATGGCATCAAAATTGTCTAGGCATTTATTATACCTATCTAGGTACTTCTCCTCATGGTAGAAGCCTTTAAAGGAGGGATCATATCTTTTCTTCTCCTCTTTGACTCTCATAATTTCTTTCCCTCTTAAGATCATGTCCCTAGAGTCCTTTATATTCAAATAACTCATAATTACACCTTCTTCTCAATAGGGGTTGTTGCTTGGTAGAGTGAAATTTCTCATCTACGTGATGACATGCCTAAGTAGGTCATTAGGATCATAAGTCCTGGCAAGAGAAGTAGGCATTAGAAATTCACTCATGAATTTATCTATGTCTTCAATAGCTTCCTTTCTTATAACAAAATCTCCTATTTTTAAATTTCTAGGAACAAACGAACCCATTTTTATTGTAGACCCTAAGTATTTCTTGTTCAACATTATTAGTTGCTAGAAAAATTCTACTATCCCCATTCTCTCTAGAATGTATCTGGGAAAAACATGAGGGGGTTGGGGGCATCCATAAACCCTTATTAAACAAAAATTGTCAAAAAGGAAAAGACTTGCCTAGTCATGGCCTAGCCTCCTATCTTAATTAGGGCATGCAGATGGTCTTATTAGCTTTCTAACAACCCTAGGAAATAGCATATTGGAAATTAGAAAAAGAAAATAATTATAAAAAGCAACAGAATTAGAGTGAGGGTAAAATCTTTGCCATAACCTCATCCACAACTACACCGGCAAGTTTTCTCCATTCTTCTATGTTCCCTCAATGAAATTAATATTGATATGCCCTATATTTTTATAAATGACAATGTGCATCAACAATGAGTAGTGGTGGAATTTGAAATTTCCCATGTTTTCCCTTTGAGTAATAGTAATCTCATTATGTATAACATTTATAATGCGAGTCACAAAGTCATACCCTACATTATGGTGCAACTCTTGAATGTCTAGGACTATGATATAAATGTTGCTAGGAGAATTCATTGTATCATCTAGTCCAATCACCTTATCTACTCCCAACACAATATTTTGGAAGTATCTGCTAAAAAATTACAAGGGCATGAAGCCTCCTAGTTTCTTTTGGAGCTCACCCTTTTCTTTATTCGACATAGGGATATGCCCTTGCATAACCTTTTCATTGAACAAATTCTTCTAATTCTTGGATGTTTGATGCATCTTTTGTATCTCAATTGGCTTTTTCATTGGTCTGCCAAGGTCAAAAACTTCAATGAAGGTTTCTCTATCCAACGTACATAGTAGACTCATATCCTTCCTATGAAATCCATGAGTTGCAGGATTGTGGGATTTTATTAGAGCTTTCCCCAAGTCTACATCCACTATTACTTTTGGCATGATTAATTTTGCCAAGTTTTTTATCCAAGAGTTGTAGATGTGGTTTCTCAAACCTATTGTTGTAAAAATACTAGAACAACTCATTTCCATTAGTCTCCGACATGGTCACACCTCTGTAGAAACTATATGTATCTTTGAAAATGTGTGTATTTATTATCTGGACATGGGATGATCCTAGTTAAAAGTAAACCCACTCCATAGAATATAAGGTGGTTAGCTTAGTTTTTGATTGCTCAATAGCTTGAGCAACCTCTTATACATTGACCTGTGCTATTAATTTTCCCTCTTCTTGTGTCATTTTTTTATGAGCTCAATTGGTCCAAACACTTCTTTCATAACTCAATTGTTTGAAAGCAACTTCATGTTCAAATCTCATTTGGAAATTTTTTGAAGTATGTAATTAGAAATCTATTGCATTATCTTTTAATAGCAGTGAGCACATAAATAACATTAATGATGTCTTTAAGTCAACATGCATGTGAAATTTGAAAAACTCAAAACACATCACAATTTGGCTTTATGACACATCTATTGCCAGCTCTCAAAATCTCTTTTTTCTCTTTTTCATATGGTACCTATCTTTTTGGTAATAATGAGATTACAATAGTCATTTTAGTGTTAAAATATTATGTTGCAACCATGCAAACACTATCACGGCTTTGCTAGGTTTATTCTTTAACTCATGTTCCTACTTCTAGTTATGTGAAACCATTGGTTGCAACATCACATCTTATCGTTAAGCTGAACCCTTTATCCTTGCGAAAGAGAAAAACCTTTTGGAATTACCCCATTTTTGCTTCATGATTTCCTCTCTATTTTATGTCTTTAGTTGTGCAACTTAGCAAACACTATACTCAAGCAATTCGTCACTATTGTTAGAGTAAATAATTGATTTATTAATTATTTATTCTATTTGCTTAAGCTTACTTAGGTCATGCATTTATTTAATACTTTTATATTTAATGCATGTAGTGGTTAGTTGTTGACAACACGAGAGTTTGTTCCCTTCTAGTTGTCACACTTATCTTCTACCACTTTCCAGCTTGTTCTACAAGCTTCCATGAGCTCTTTATAAACAGGATCCCTCTTTGTATTTTCAATATATCACATAAGGCATTGTGCATATTGTAAATACATTTTTCTTGTGTTTTCATTCATGTGGTCTCTCATGTTTGTTTAGGGTTTTTCCCTTACTCCATGCTCTTCCTCTTCATGGTTTCTCTTTGACAGGTTTTCGCATGCAGGTGATCTTGGGCATCTTCGGAGTTGGCTTTCCTCAACTCCAACAACTACTTCACAGTCAATGCTTTACCTTGTACTCTTAACCATGCAACTAAAAAATGATGTAAACCTTTCTCATCCTTTGATCGTGGTGCATGATCACTACATAACTTTAACATTGTCACTTAAGGTTTGTGACCATGTGAGACTTGTAAAATCTGAGTGATCGCATGGACACTACCTCTATTTCCTTTTATCACTCTAACTATGTGACTATGTGATGAAACCTTATCTCACAAGCTCTTAACCATGTCACCATGTCAAAACTTATATATCTTGTTACCTTTTAAACCTTTCAACTACATGATCAAATCTAGTCATTGAGTCACTCCATTAATTTGATTATATGAACTTTAGGTTGTAAAACAATGACTTGTACTTCTCTACCCTCTATCACACCTTTGCACCATAATTTTCATATTTAAAAATAAGCACTTGCTTTCAAATGCCTCTACTTGTTTGATCTTTTTGGTCTTAATAGGGTTATGACTTTAATTTTGACTTCTTTTTTTAACCATGTAACCTTGTGATTAGATGCCTACAAAATGTGTTGTGCCTTTGTTGCTTGAAAAGACCTTTTGCAATAAATCATTGCGACTAGGTGAACATTAAATTCTTAATTGTATCACACTATTGCACCATAAAATATTAAAATATTTAATTATATGGTGACCATGTGATCACCTTGATCACATGGTCACGCCTTTAATTTGTTGATTCCTTTTAAGAGCATGAATTTTCTTTTTTTGAAAAAGGGTTTCAATCAAAACACTCTAAGGATTATGAAGCTAAGGTTTTTCTAGGCTAACACTTTGCACATGAAAATTTGTAAACCATAACTACATACAATGAAAACTATATTTTCATAATATATTCACAAAATTTTAGAAAGGTGAAAATACAAGCCAACAGTGGCTTTGTCTAGGGATAATGGATAGCTAGTATCTGTATAAAGATTCATAATCTCTCATTTAAATAGGCCACATACTTTGCTAAATTGACAACCTTTTTATAGATATATAGAGGGAAACACAAATATACAAGGATTTACAATTTGTACAAAACCTAATCTACTAGTCATGGAAAAATAAGTACCCTCAAGAAAAGTACTTCTTCAAGAATTGTCCATGAATTGGAAATTATAGAATGTTTCTTGATAATTCCTTGACAAGATATGAATTGTCTCCTCATTTTTCATGAGTTAGATATGGGCCTAACTTGATTGGTTCAAACTTCCTATATTTTCCCTTGTCGTCCATTCTAGCATTCCACATTAGTACCAAATCTTCTTATTTAGATTTTCATGCAAAAATCTTTTTGTCATACAAGAGTTTTTCCTGTAATTAAAACTTGGTATTCTTGGCAGAAACTTCCTTCTTATTCTCAGTCAATCCTACCAACTCATCCATTCTTTCCTACATATCATCCATGATTTCATTATCATACATTTGGATGTAATTTTACAGACCAATCAAATTGTTTTGAGGCATTCTTTCCTAAATTTTATACACCAATTCAAAAGGTGAAACACTTGTTGCTTTCTTAACTGTCACTCTATTAGCCCAAAATGTCAGATGAAGGTTGGAATCCCATGACTTCTTATTATCATCCAATGTACTTTTTATAATCTTCAATAAACTCTTGTTTGTAGATTCTACTTGCCTATTCCCTTATGGATGATAGGGAGATGATGTTGACCTTGTAATGCCATACTTGTCACAAAACTTGATGAATTATTTTTATCTAAAGCACATGACATTATCTATTACTATCCTTTCAAGACATCCAAATTTGGTTATTATATTCTTCAAAAGAAAATTATTTATAACTTTCCTTGTAGGAATGGCCTCTACCAACTCATCCATTCTTTCTTTCATATCATCTATGATTTTATCATCATACATGTGGATGCAATTCTACAAACCAATCAAATTGTTTTGAGGCATTCTTTCTTGAATTCTATACACAAAGTCAAAAGGTGAAACACCTATTGATTTCTTTACTATGACTCTATTAGCCCAAAATGATAGATGAAGGTTAGAATCCCATGCCTTCTTATTATCATCCAATGACCTTTTCATAATCTTCAACAAACTCTTGTTTGTAGATTTTGCCTGCCCATTCCCTTATGGATGATAGGGGGATGTCATTGACCTTGCAATGCCATACTTGTCAGAAAACTTCATGAATTATTTTGATCTAAAACACATGACATTATCTGTTACTATCCTTTCAAGACATCCAAATTTGGTTATTATATTGTTTGAAAGAAAATTATTTACAACTTTCCTAGTAGCTTTCTTGGTAGGAATGGCCTCTACCCATTTTGTAAAATAATTTGTTTCTACTAGAATCTATGAATAACAAATACTGGACTTATTTATTATTTCAGCTATGAAGTCCATTCCCCACTACTAGAAAGATGCTTGTACTTCTACTAACTTTATAGGAGTATTTCTAGAGAATTTCAAGTTAATAGAAAACCTTTGGCAGGGATCACACTTTTTGACTAAGGAATATGCATCCTTAAATAAGCTTGGCCACTAAAAGCCACCTCTCATCACCTTAAGAGTAGTATTTTTGGCCATAGAGTGATCTCCACATGCTCTTGAATGCATTTTAGTGATTATTCTTATTGATTCTTTATGATCAATGCATTTAATTAGTATTCCTTTAAAGTTTCTCCACCAGAGGTTCCCACTAATGATAATATACATGATAGCTTGTAGCTTTACAAACCTTCCTTCATTATTAGTCAAATGAGATTGAGCTTCCATATGTCACAAGTAGTAGATAACATTTTTATACCATTCTCAATCATCCATATCACAAGTATATGGCATGTGATCTTCATCTACAATATTTATCTAATTAGCATCTAAATTTGACTCAACCATCAAATTAGGTAACCCCTAGCCTCTAACCAATTTTTTGATTTGGATTTCAATGTTAAATTCCTATATTATGTTAATCTACTTGCATCTCTTGCCAAACATTTCTTGCTAGGAAATATTATCCTTTTCAACAATAGATCCTACCAAATAATACCCAAAATATTTGACATCTTTTGCCATAGCATATTCTTGTTTTTCATTAATTTCATATTTCAACTCTATAGGATGGAGTGACTTACTATAAAAGGCTATGGGTTTTTTGAAACCCTTCATTCTTTTGGAGTAAAATTGTTGCAATGGTGTGGAAGGAAGAAAAGGAAAATATATGCATTAGCTTTGCATAATACATTATTCTTAATACTGAAGTATTCTTTATTGCATCCTTCATTTCTTGGAAGGCCACTTATGGTTCACCCTCCCAATTTATTATTGCTCATTTCTTAATTATTTTAGAAATGGGCCTACTAATCCTAGCAAAATTAGTCTCAAACCTTTTGAAGAAATTGACTTGGTCAAAGCAAGACTAGTTACCATTGACATTTTTTGGCTTCAAGAATTTATCTATTGTTGCCACTCTCTTTGGATCAATCTTAACCCCTTAATTAGATACTATATGCGCTGACAATTTTCCCTCTATAAATCCAAATATACATTTCTTTGGTTTTAATGAAACCCCATATTTCAAGGCCTTTAAAAACATTTTTCCTAGATGTATGCAATGGTCTTCATCTTTCTTGGAATAAGTTGTCAAATCTATGACCATGAATGTTGATGATACTACATTGAGGGAGTATCCTAAGCATTGGAGAGTATTGAAATGTTGCATTCATGACTGTGTTTGTCATAGATGTCAACATAGCTATAAGTTTGTAAAGATTGGTAAAGTAGAAAAGAAAAATCTTAGTTGTATGGACAATGTTTTAATTTTCTAGTGATGCATGTTAATGGACATGTTCAATATAGTGTCCTAATGTGAAGGTTCAATGTGTAGTACCTGAGTCGAAGTCATACAAAAGATATGTGAGATTTATAGAGAGCATTACATAGACAAAGCACCTAAGAAGTAGTTTTTGATGTTTGTATCATATCATTTGACATAGATATAATCTAGAGATGTGTAACTACACAATGAAATATGATAGTTTGATGATGATGTCAATGAATGCACAAGTTCTAGTCTCATGCCTATGAGAACTTGTATACACTGTGAGTGCTATTGTAATTATGAATTAATTAATTATCTTATTATAATTAATTGGGAAAGCCTCAAGGCTAACTCAAGGAATTATTTTGAAAATACAATATAAAGGAAAGATGTTTTCCTTGATTGTAATGTGTGTTGTGATCATTGTATTGAGTGAAGAGTGTGAAAAGGAAAAGAGTGTTTGGTGAATGCAAGTAAACAATCCAAGGGATTTTTGAATGTGAGATTTATGATTTGGTTACAAGATCAGAAGGAGAAGAAGTCTAGTTGATGGGATAGAGAAAGAGGAACAAGAAGAACTATTCTTTTCTATTATTCTATAAGGAATAATATAAAGATCATTTGGACAATGGGTTCATTCTTGAAGCTATTTAGAGAGTGAGTCCATATGTCTTCCACAACTCCTAATAGCGTTGGAATCTCCTAACATGGATTCAAATTCATCTAACAATAACTAATATGTATTGACTATTTTTATAGACTCCTAATAGGGTCCATCTTGTCACAAGGAATAATTATATTAGTACATCATCTTAAGGGTACCATCCCCACTGGGGTTTTCTCTCTGATCAAGGGTTTCCCTCATTAACATATCTAGTGTTAATATTGTTAATCTTAGATTGGTTTTGACATATGAATGACAACACACTTAATTCATTTACTTAGTTCATGTCAAACAAGTAGTGTATGTCAAGTGTAGGTTGTCATATATATAGTATGTGCCAAGTAACTAGTAAGTGCCAAGTCACTTGAGTGCTGAGTGACCATTGGATGCTGAGTCATTCAGAGGCTAAGTTAAAGCTTTGAAGATATAGTGGATGCTGAGCATCAGACACTTCAAGTGTTGAGTAAATAGTTTTGTACATAGTTGTTTGTAATGGCACAAACTTCTATGTAAACCATTTTTGACACAACTTAAGGATTGTTTTGAAATTTTAAGAAGATAAGGATGAATCTGTATTGCAGATCCCTATGTAGCACATGCAACCAATCAATTGAAGGGATGTTTTAAGAAGAAAAATGGGTGAATTGTAATCATTGATTCATACCTAACCCTAAGTCACCTAGGTCTTCTTAAGGAGGAAAAACCATAAACATTGTACATAAGTTCTTTCAATCCAATAGGTTAAATAATGTACCATGCATGGCTCTGGATTTGGGTTACAAGATAATGAAGAAAGGCCATTCTTATGACCTTACCATGTTACAACTCCAACACTTATATAAAAAAATTGGGAGACATAAGGATAAAAAAAATTGAACAATGAAATTTTTGCTCAATACTTGTTTGCATATTTTTTTGTGTAGAACTCTTTTCCCACATTTGGGAAAGTAGCTTGGAAAATTAACAGGTTAGTTGCAATACCGATTGGTAAATTTATAGAGAAACTTTGAAAGATTTTTGAGTCTAAGATGACTAGCTACTTTGAAGACTTCAAGAAGTAAATGAAACAAAGAAAAAGGATTCCAATATCACTAGTAGAGAAGCATTTTAATGATGTTTGTTTTCTAGTTGATATTGATTTCACATATATACAAGTTGTTCCAAGGGTGAGATGGCTCAAACCATTACCTTATGAGATTAATATTGATGAGGGATCTACAACCATCACTAATTTACTAGTAGAAGAAGTAGATAAGGAGGCTAGTACTTTTGGAAACTATGATGAAGCAAATACAAAGATAATAATAGATTTGAAGTCAGCTTCTATGATGATGAAAAAGAATAAGCTTGTTAAGAAACTCAAGGAATAATTTGGTGAAGGGGAAAAAGGAGATGAAGAGGAAGAAGATGATGAAGATGTACCATCCCAATCACCACTTTGTCTCACATAGGTTCAATGTGAGGACCAAGGAGAATAGGAAGAAAAAATAGATGAAGTTGTCAAGGGAGAAGAAGCCAATGAAGCACCTATTTCCATAGAAGAGAAGAAGATGAAAGAATATAAGCCTACAAAAAGAAAACCTATATGGTTGTGAAACCTTCACAACAAAAGCCTATAGTTCATGTTACTAAGGCTAGCACAAGAGCTACTACCAAGAAGACTCAAGAAGTTTAGAAGCCTAAAGGAAAGGGAGATAGTACAACTACTCAAGAAGATGAACCTTAGAAGAAGAAGAAAAAGGAAGTATATTGCCCTAGCTGAATCAGATGAGGAGAGGATAGAGTAAGATGAAAGAAACCAACTCAAAGTGGTAATTCATAGTGCCTCTTCTAATTTGGACAACTTGTGTGAAAATATCAAGAATAATTTTGATTTAAGTGGATTTAACATGTTAAGATTGATACACTGAGGAAGTTAGATATGGATAAAGTAGAAGACTCTATATATGTCGTGATGAAAACTTTTAAGATGAATCCAATTAATATTTCCAACTCTTTACCAAAGAACCTATATGATAGAGTTGAGCAAAGGTGGAAATATAGTCTCACAATAGAGAGAAACATTAGAGAGACTACACTTGCAAGAGTTACGCCAAATTTGGAAAAATCTGAAATGAAAAAAGCTATTAACTCCAAAGTACTGAGTATTTATCATTTTACATAACAAGATTGAAGTGGTTGTTCAATAAAGCACACAAATTTGGAAGGTAATCTATGGGTTGATAACTCAAAAGGCTATTGAGCAAGCACCTAAGGAAGTAGGTCACGAAAAAGAAGAGGAAGAGGTAGTTGAACAAACCACAGATGTGTATGACACTACCATTCATAACATCAATCCCCTAATAGAGGAGGATATACAAAAGATACTAATTGATTCCACTACTAAGGTACAACTATGTAGGCATCCTATGTTGGTGAGTGTGGATGAGATTGAGAAGGCAGAATTGGAATCTACAAGGGAGAAAACACAAGCATCATCCATTACCCCCTCTCAATCTACTAAGGTGCAACCTTCCATGCATATGGTAATATATCAAAGGAAGGACACTATGCCTTCACATGTCAGCACCCAGTTACAAAAGGTTTCAGTACCAACCATTACAACAATTGAGAAAGAAAGGACACCAATCCAAATAGGTTAGAAAGCCAATCTTGCACCTACACCACAAACATAAGGTGGAATAGAAATCAAGGAGAAGGAGAAGGATAGGACTAAAGATTTAGTCTTGACTATGAATCTAGAGGAAGTAATAGCAATATAGACACTAGTTACCTTACCAGATACTATTACTCCTACTCCTAGTCAAGCACTTCATAGGCCAAGTATAGAAGCTACCTCATTGCAATCATCAAGGCCAAGTCCTAGCACAACTAAGGTTGATGAGGTGACATCCTATGGTGACATCAACTTAGATGAGGTGATTAAGTTGCCAAAGTATGATCTTACAATAATCACAATAGAGAAGAAGATCATATTATAGAATACTCTAACAAGGAAGAAACACCAAGAACTACTCAGAAGGGAGCACAACCAGAAACAAGCACTACATGACATCAAGGATATATTTATTGATGCCTTCATCTTTCCTACACCTGATGAAACCAAGCCAATCATTGAACAATTAGCAAATATTGTGCAGAAAATCAATGATGAAGACCTAGATTCCAATGTCAAATAACTAGAGTGGTCTAAAAATAAATTTCAAACCAAATTGGATGAAAAAATATCTAGTGTTGTTGCACTACACTAGATTGAGTTAGAAACCAAGATTGAGGGTGTGAAGAAGGTGTTGGAGAACATTTTCTCTCTTTACACCAAGCTGTGTGATGTTCCCTTGTTCACACAAGAAGTGCAAAGACACATTGACCATCTAGAGGGAGCTTTGAAGAAAATAGGTAACATTATACAACAATCTCCTGGCCAAGGTCAATGTCATTTCAAGAATTTATTATCAACACAAGGTCAGTTAGCAACATTGTAAGCTCAAGCTAGAAATATTAGGACTACACTAATCAACATCCAGTCTATGTTAACCCCTCACATGGAGGTATTATATAAGGAACTAACCTATGTAGAGACATTTTTGAATAAAGATCCCCATCTTTCTACACATGAAGGCTTAGTCACCCTTTCTGGGAAGTTAGACATACAAATCAAATCTCTAGAGGTAGCATGTGACAATTGGGATCCATTACTAAAAATAATGATGGAGATCCATAAATCTTTCTTGGATAAACATACAATTTGTGTACAACCCATGACATAAGTGTCAAAAGGGGGAGAATGAATAAAGGGGGAGAGAATGCATGAAAGGGAAGATAAATTTTGGGGGAGACAAAAGAGAGACTAAAAAGATGGATAGAAATAGAGTGATCTACTCATCAGAGTATTCAATTTTAGAATCAGAATAGAATAATCAACTCAAGGGGAGTTACAAAATTTTTGAGGTATGAATGATGAGTCATAAGTTTTGCAAAATTTTAAAGTTTTTGAAATTTTGTATGCAAGTACTAAATGGATATTATCTGAGTTATGCTCAAACACTAAGGTTATTCATGTATGACCAAGTGTGAAGCCTCACTCGATCTTCCCTAGTATAGATGACATATTTGCATTATGATACATCTAATTTTATGTTTTGATACATTTTTGAGACTATAGGGTTATGTTATTTTAATATCTGCATTTTGATGATCCACAATTATGTCTGCACATTAGGACCTAAATGATATATTTAATGATTACATTCATGTTCTAATTTTTTACAATTGCTTTGATAGAAACTAAATTATAAAAATGCTTGTAATGTGAAATTGTAATGTTTAAGTGGAAATAAGAGTTAAAGGATAGATTGTGATATGCACTAGGACCTAATCCACATGTCTAGGGACTCAATAGTTGTGGATTCAGTATTTTGTCACTATGATAGAAAATAGATTATGAAGTTATTTAGAATATTAATTTGATCATGTTAAGTAAAGTGTAATGTTGATCAGCAGAATTAAAAATTTTAATATTTTGAATGTTTTATGTGAAAACGATTATAAAAAGTAAGCTAATTGGAAATGATGAAGTATGAGACCCAAATATTGAATGTGATAATGATTTATTGCACACATTTTGATATTGCTTACATGATTTTTTTCGACTACTGATGCTCAAGTTTAGTGTGCAGGAATTTAGCCATGGGGTTTAATGGGGAACCAAGGCTCAAGCCCATGTGAACATGACATAGCCAAGCTGAATATTTGGAAGAATCAAAGCTTCATTGTGATGCATTTATTTTGTAAATGTGAGTTTGCATGTGTAGTAAATTTAAATTCATGAGTATATTAGAGACATGTCATTGTGAACTGTGATGTGTTTTCATGTTTCACTTGACACTTGTTTTGTCAATGTGGAGATGAAATGTTATTTCGGGTTTGGCAAGAAGTAACCTAACCTAAATCTAACTCAAATGTAGTACCCAAGTTAACCTCACATGGAGAAATGTCATGAGAAGTCTCCATCAAGGGTAACTCGAATTCCAACTTCCTATTAACTTTTAAGGATAAAAAAGTGGTCCTAGGGGGTTATTTTGGTGAAAAATAAGTGCTCTCATGATAGTAGTATGGATTGGGGGTCCAAATTTAACCTTTAGTAAGCCTAGATGACCCTGGGAACCCTGTAAACAAGTCATTTTCAAGCCAATTCGAAAATTTGAGTTTTCCCATGAGTTTACCCCCACTTTTTCCACTTAGTCAAAGTAGCAATTTTGGTAGGGACAAGGGTGTAAGAGATAGTGACTTGATGTTTCTTGCTGAAAAATAGATTGGGAGAGTCTTTTAGTGGATTGGGAAAAACTACTAGAGTTTTCACCCACTCTCTTAGTTTAGAGATAGTTAGGGTTTTGAAGGGAAAAGGCCAAGGAAGGGAGCTCTTCAACAACTATTATTTTCCTTTTTGCTTGGATTGAAGGTTGGTGCCCATGCCATTGTTTTCATTGAAGTTGCATAATATTGTTGAATCTATGTTCATGTAGAAATGAAAACTATGCATTGTCTATTGTGTTGTAAATGTTGTGATGTGTTTATTGTTGCATTCTTTTCCTTGATTTTACCTTTGTTTTGACATGAGTTTTGTTCATGATTGTGAGGACTTCACTCACCCTTTGGGAAGGGAAGAGAAGTCTAGGGTGAAAAGGTTAGTTGGGCTTGAAAATGTATTTGAGAACCTTGGAGTATGGGCTCCATTATATTCCATAATCATTCATATCATGTTGGGGGTGATAAGGGAAGTATGGTGTAGAAAAGAATTTTATGGAATATGTGTTCCAAGAAAGCTATAGTTGATGGTAGTGTGTTTGGAGGATGATTGTGAAAGCTCTGAAAGGGCATGGAATTTGTTGATTTGTGAAAGCTCCAAAAGGGCATGAAATTTGATTATTGTAGATATTGTTTGATATGGAAAGTCTTCATTTGAAAAGCACACCTTCACCCTATGTTCATGGTTCCATTAGTGAACCATTTTGAAATATCCTTGGAATGGAATTGTTCAAGTGATGTAATGTGATGTGTATGCATTGTAAGAATGGAATGAAACCCGATTTGAGCCTTGTTCCCATAGCTCAAGGGTGGTCTCTTTGGAGGCCTATGGTTTGGTGGAGAGTACCCATGGTACTTGTTGTTTTGTTGTGGTTAATTTGCAGATTTTGGGCTCAAGGGAGCAATGGAGAAAGCTTGGAATGATCATCTTGTGGATGTTTCTTGAAGAGAAAACTTGTCAATGTGCATTGTGCTTGTAATGGAGAATTATCCATCTTGCTCATGTTGTTTTGATACATGGTTGCATGGTAGCAAGGAAGGAATTGTGAAGGAATTGTTACAAACGTAAATGGTAGAATACTTGATATTAAATAGAGATCAAAACGATCAATATATACAACAAGAGAATCGAATAGAATAGAAACATTCTATTCTAGACTACACCTAAATATTAAAAACATTCTAATATTTACAATAAGCTACAAGAGTGAGCATTAAATATTATTCTAATAACCCCCCTTAATGCTCAATCTATTTACTACACCAATAGATCCCCTAAATTTAACAAACTTGTCAGGACCAAGGGGTTTTGTGAAAATATCTGCTAGTTGTTCTGAGGTAGGGACATAGAGTAACTGAATAGATCCATCTTCTACTAACTGTATGTGCTTGGTTCGTTCATGAAACACTGGGTTTTTGGAAAGTTTGAGTACTACCTGATTGTCTATAAACAAAGAAGTTGGACTTGCTTGAGAAATATGCATATCTGCAAGCATCTAACAGAGCCAAACTACTTCACAAGCTGCCTTGACAACTCCTCTATGTTATGCTTCTATAGAGGAGAGTGCATGTGCCTATTGCTTCTTACTAGTCCAGGTAATTGCTACAGATTTGATACTTAACACATAACCAGATGTAGATTTCCTGTCATCAACTGAGCCAACCCAATCGGAATCAGTGAATCAACTAAGTTGAGGAATAGTACTCCTTGTGTAAAGAAGACCATAATCTGAAGTACCATGTACATAGCATAACACACATTTCATTACAATCCAACGATCAGTCTTGGGGTTTGTCATGAACCATGAGATGTAGCTAACTGCAAAACTGAGATCAAGTCTAGTAGTAGTGAGGTAGATGAGACTACCTACTAGCTGCCTAAAGAATGTTTCATTTATAGGAGGAGAAGCAGACTGTGCAGACAATTTCAAACCAGTCTCCATAGGAGTGGAGGCAAGTTTGCAATCTTGCATTCGAAACCTGTCAAGAAATTTTTTGGCATACTTGGACTGAGACAAAAAAATACTATTGTCAGTCTGGAAAATCTCAATACCTAAACAATAATGAACCAATCCAAGATTGTTCATATCAAAACTTCTGCATAGATCCTATTTGATATCTAAAATTAAATATTCTGAACTCCCACTAATGATCAGATCATCCACATAGATAACAAGCAAAAGAATATCATTACCAAAGTGTTTAATTTACAAATTACTATCTGATGGGTTGTGCTAAAATCCCTGATTAACCAAGTACTGATCAATCTTTATGTACCAAGCCCTAGGAGCCTATTTAAGACCATAGATGGCCTTTTGGAGTCTACATACTTTTGGTTCTGAACCGGCAACCTTAAAATCTAGGGGCTACATCATGTAGACTTCTTCCTTAATTCACCATTGAGAAAGGCACTCTTCATATCCATCTGATGAACTTTCCAACCATACTAAGCTGCAATGGAAAGAAGAATGTGAATAGTGCTCATCTTGGTTGTTGGAGCAAAGGTCTCCTCATAGTCAATGCCTTCTCCCTGGGTGAATCCTCGAGCAACAAGTTTGGCTTTGTATTTATCCAAGGTACCATCTACATGGTACTTGACCTTATAGACCCATTTATAGCTAATGGGTTTCTTCCCAGGAGGGAGATCAGAAAGAACCCAAGTGTGGTTCTTTTGAAGACTCTAAAGCTCAACATCCATTGCTTGTTCCCATTCTGGAATTCCTTTGGCCATTGCATATGTCTAGGGCTTAGGGATATTGTGGATATTGGCCATAAGAGCTATATTAACTATGTTGTGTTGAATGCTCTTATTTATAGAGGTTCTACCCTCAATGAGTTCATTAGGATGAAGATCACTAATATTTGAGCCCACCATTTTGGCCGAAGAGTCAAGGGATCAATATCAAATGCAGTCGAAATAGCTAGATGAGGAGTAGGAGAAGGAGTTGTATTATCTAGAAGTGGCTGAGGTGGTGTATCAGTAGCATCAGATGACTCATATAAAATAGAAGAGCCCAAGTCAGAGATTGCTGAAGATTGAATCTCGGAATGCGGTGGGTAGTCAGAGAGCGAAAATGGTCTGAGTTCCTCATCAAACACAACATCATGATTGAAGATTAAACAATCAATATTTACATCAATTAGCCTATAGGCCTTATGTGTGTGACTGTATCCTGTAAAAATAAATTTTTGACTTTTGGAATCCAACTTAGTGTGTTTGGTATCAGGGATCCATACATATGCCAGAGAGCCAAAAACTTTCAAATGGTTGATCCTAGGTTTGCGACTAGACCAGGCTTCTTTAGGAGTCTTATGATTAACTACAAGGGTGGGTGACCGGTCAAGGAGGTAGATAGCTATGGATACTAATTTTGCCCAATATTTTCTAGAACATTTCTATGTTCTAGCATAGCCCTAGCCATTTTTGTGATGGTATGGTTTCAATGCTCTACAACACCATTTTGCTGAGGGGTGTGAGGTGTGGTGAACTGATGTCTAATGCCATGAGTAGTACAAAAGGGAGAGAAAGCAGAAGAATAGAGTTACCCCCCCCCCCCCCCCTATTATCGGTCCTAAGAGTACAGATTGAAGAACTAGACTCTTTTTCTACTAGAGCTTTAAACTACTGAAATATAGGAAAAGCATCTAATTTTTGCTTAAGAAAATATACCCACATTTTACAACTGAAATCATCCACAAAGAGTAAAAAATACCTATTCCCAGTAATAGAAGGAGTATTCATAGGACCACATACATCAGTGTGGACCAGCTAGAGCACTCTAAATGCTCATCATGATTCACCATTCTTTAATGGTGTCCTATGTTGCTTCCCTGCTTGACAAGCTCCGCAAACGTGATGGTTCTAGGTCTGAATATTAGGTAGGCCATGGACTAAATTATCCTGAGAAAGTTGTGCTAGATACTAAATGTTCAGATGACTATATCATTCATGCCAGAGATTGTTGAGAGTAAATGATTCGGCAATGAAAGCATGTGCTCAAGGGAATCGCTTGAATCTACAAGCCTATAAATACCATGATCATCAAGACCAATAGCAAGGGTAGTATGAGAAGCATGATCAATAATTGAACACTTATTTCCACTAAAAATGACATCCAAATAAGGAGAGTGCTTCATAATCTGACTAATAGATAGAAGATTATGTTTCATGCCAGGAACATAACATACATTGAGGAACATGAGTTTTCTTCCTCCATATTGAATCTGAATATTTCCCTTGCCGACAATATTGTATTCTTCGTCGCCTCCAAAGGTTACTGAGTCAGAATAGGGAGTGAATTCAACAAACCAATCACGTCTATGAGTGAAATGTTGGGAGGCACTAGAATCAATGTACTAGACAGAAGATTTTACATGATTTGCAGGTATGCTGGCCATAAAGGCATGGTAGATAGATTCTTTCTACTCTGAGTGTTGGGCAGCATGGGCTTGTTGTTTAATTGAGTTTGACTTCTAATGTTGCTGATACAGATGCTCAAATGGAACAAACTTCAAGGTGATAAAATGAAAGACCCAAAAAAATTGGAGAAGTACCCAGAAAAGAGCTTGAAAAACCCAGAAATAAAATGTTGTTAGAATTCGGATCCATTGGCTCAAAAATCAAAGCACAAAAAACAAGGCACCCACAAAAATCTGATTAAGAACCATTTGAGATGTCAAAAAACCCACAAAGAATATGTGATCAAAAAAAATTCGAGGTCATAAACTAGGGTTTCGAAGAAAATCCTAGTCGGCTACTATGGAGGTCGATATTTGCAAAAAAATGGCAGATTGCTTTAAAAAAAGGCCGATTCTACTTGCTAGCGCATGATTAGAGACTAAGACATTGCATAAAAAAGAGTCTATGATCTCCAAATAATGGTAGATGTTGTCAGATGCGAACCATGTAGGTGTAGGCTTAAAGACGTGATTTCTTTTTTTTATTAGTTGCGAGTTGGAAAAAAAGGATCTTTGGCCAAAGTCGTAGATGAACGGAACTGGAAATGGAGGTCGCAACTAAGGCTACCATTCCAGTGACGTAAAAAAAGTGCTTTGAAATCCATTTTCTTACCTCACAAGGGCCCCTCAAAAAAAAATGGACGCAATTTTGAGAGATGATTTGTAGACAAACCTGAATTCGAGATTTTTCCTGTAGACTGAAAACCCTAGGCAGGTTTCTCTGAATGAGCACCAAGAAATGCACATAATAATTTCAAAAAAATTATGCACTGATAATTTCAAAATAAATTATAAGTTTTCAAAATAATGTACTATCTCTGATAACATGTTACAAACATAAATGGTAGAATACTTGATATTAAACAGAGATCAAAACGATCAATCTATACAAAAGGAGAATTGAATAGAATAGAAACATTGTATTCTAGACTACACCTAAATATTAGAAACATTCTAATATTTTCAATAAGCTACAAGAGTGAGCATTAAAGATTATCCTAATAGGAATCATATGTAATTGTGCCATTTTTTTTATTGGTATGCATTTGGATATAATGAGGTTGCAAGTTGAAACTTTATTGTAGACAAAGTTGGAAATGTTTCATGGAATCATTTTAGGCAACTAGTCAATAGTAGATAATGTCCAATGAAATCCATAGGAATATGTTTTGGAGTATGCCCAATTGACTTATGGAATGTGATGAGAAAATTGCACTCATACCATGGCTGATAATGTAGACGATTTCAATAGTGTAACTAGTTTAATATGCAAAGTTTCATTTGTAGGAAGGGAAGAATGAATTAGTAGATTTCATAATTGATCTTGTTCAAATGAAAGATGGAAATTTGATGTAATGAAGCAAGTAGCTTGTATGAACAAATTATTTAGTTTTCTAGTTTCATATTTTTCTATGAATTCAATTGCTTTAAATAGATTTATCATTTTAGACATATTCATTACAATATGGATAAAAGCATTTGAGTTAATATCAACTAAAAAGAAAAGAATATATACTATGTCATAGTAGTTGAATAAAGAAAATCATTTAGATGCTAAGTGACCAATGGATGCCAAGTCATTTAAAGGCTAAGTTACAACATTGAATATATAGTGGATGCTAAGCATCAGACACTTCAAGTGTTGAGTAAATAGTTTTGGATATAGTTGTTTGTAATCGCACAAACTTCAATGTAAACCATTTTTTAGCTGACTTAAGGATTGTTTTGTGATTATAACAAGATAAGGATGAATATATATTGCAGATCCCTATGCAGCTAATGTAGCCAATCAGTTGAAGGATTGTTTTAAGCAACAAAATAGGTGAATCACAATTGTTTATTCATACCTAACCCTAAATCACCTAGGTCTTCTTAAGGAGAACAAACCCTAAACATTGTATGAATATGAAAGAAGTGAAGAAAGAGTTGAGTTTGTTCATTATGCATCTAAATGTCCTCAAAGAGAGAAAATGAGTAAGGGGAATTGTCTATATGCTAATGAAGAAGAGGAATCTAATGAAAAAGGTCAGAGTGAAAGCAACGATGAGCTAGAATTTGTAGCTATTAAGAAAGATGATCTTGATAAAGAAATTAGATAAGAAAATGTTCTAGTTTTTAAAGTTGAATAGAAATTTGATTGGATAATAGACAATGGATGTTCACATCACATGACTTTTTATATGAATAAGTTTGTTTAATTCAATAAATATGATAGAGGTATTGTTAGATTTGGTAACAATGCAATCTATCACATTATATGAATAGGATTGATTACTTTAGATGGAAAGACCAACACTGTAGTGTTTACTTTCTTAATGGATTAAAGAATAATTTTTTGATTGTTGGACAGTTTGTGGATATGGGGTATCAATTGAAATTCATAGAAAAGACTTGCACTATCAAGGATAAATATGGTAAGATGATTGGAGCTAGAACTAGGTCTAGAGGTAATGTATTTTAGTTGAATCTCACTTAAATAACATGTTTCATTGCAAAAGTGAATAACAGTTGGTTATGGCATAGAGATTTTGTCATATAAACTTTGATAATATTGTGAAAGTTAATCGCAGGTTTGCAGTTAGAGATTTTTCTAAGATAATAAATCCTACTAATGTTGTTTGCAAAGAATGTATTTTGGCTAAGAAAAAGAAGCTATCATTTCCCAAAAAGAAGTTCACAACCATAGAGAAGTTGGAGATTTTTCACATAGATCTAAGTGGTCCCTCTAGAGCAAGAGGATTATATGGTGCAAGGTATTTCATGACTTTTGTTGATGATTTCACTAGAATGATGTAGGTATCATTTCTTAAAGAGAAGTTTGAAGCATTTGAGAAGTTTAAGATATTTAAGAATAGATTTGAGAAAGAATCTGGTGTTAAGATATTTAAAATCGGATAGAGGAGAAGAATTCAGCTCTAGAGAGTTTGACATGTTTTGTGAAGAGAATGGAATCAAGAGACAATATCTTCACCTAGGAAACCTGAACAAAATGAGATTGCAGAAAAAAGAAATATATTAGTAGAAGAAGAAGAAAGAGCAATGTTGTCTAAGAATTACATTTCCAAGACATTTTGGAGAGAAGCAATCAATACATTAGTATACATTGTGAATAGAGTGCAGATCAAAAAAGGTATGAACAAGACACCTTATGAATTATGGTTTGGTCATTCTACATCAGTTAAGTGTTTTGAAATATTTGGAAGCAAGTGCCACATTTAGAGAGATGATGATATTGGTAAGTTTGATCCAAGAAGTGATGAAGGTATATTTCTTGGCTATTCATTGAAAAGAAAGGCATACAAATGTTTTAATCATAGAACTAAGACAATTGTTGAATGTGAAAATGTAAAGATTGATGAAAAGTTTGGAGCTAAGGAAAAAGTGTTAGACTACAATTCAGATGATGAAGAAGATAATACTAGGATTGTTAGATAGAATAACAAATTTTTATTTGAGACTAACAATGATCTATATAATTATGTACAAATTGTTGAGCAAAGAGGAGAATAGAGATAAAAACCAAGAGATGAGATAAGAGTTGAGTTGGTATCTCCTATCTCTAATACAAACATGACAAAGAATAAGCCTCCAAAGAAGATAATTGGAAGCATAGACAAAGGAGTGATTACAAGAAATATAATTAATGAAGAGATATGTTTGATTTCACAACTTGAACCTAAGAGTATAGAAGAAGCCTGTAAAGATGATCATTAGATTCAAGAAATGAAGGTAGAACTAGATTAGATTATTAAGAATGAAATATGGGAATAAGTTCCTAGACCTAAAGATAAGAATGTTATAGGAACTGAATGGGTATTTAGAAACAAGATGAATGAGAAAGGTGAAGTTTTAAGAAACAAGGCTAGACTTGTGTGCAAAGGATATTCACATCAAGAAGGAATAGTCTATGAGGAGACATATGCCCCTATAGCTAGAATAGAAGCAGTAAGAATTTTCTTCACTTATGCAACAAGTAAGAAGTTAAAAGTATATCAAATGGATGTTAAATTACCCTTCTTGAATAGAGAACTTGAAGAAGAGGTTTACATTGAGCATTCTAAGGGTTTCCCTCTGATAGAAGACAAAGATATGATGTGCAAACTAAAGAAAGCTCTATATGGTCTAAAGCAAGTACCTAGAACCTAGTATGCAAGGTTGAGTAACTATTTAAAAAACTTGGATTCACTAAAGGTACGACAGATAGTAACATGTATTTAAAAGAAATTGAGAATGGTTTGTTGATAATAGTAATATGTTTTGGTGACATAATATTTGGAGGTAATCGGCAAGTGATATGTTTGTTGAAAAGATGAAGAAATAGTTTGAGATGAGCATGATAGGAGAGATGAGATTTTTCCAAGGGTTGCAAATTGTGTGGCATAGTGAATGTATTTTTATTTCATAAACTAAGTACTTGAAATATTTTTTGAAAAGGTTTTGATTGGAAAGTTGTAAGCCTATTGGCACACCTATGATAATTGGTCACAAGTTATCTAGCAAGAATGAAACACCTACAGTTGAGAAAAAGAAGTACAGATCCATGATTATAGGTTTGTAGTATCTGACTCACACTAGACTAGATATAGCAAATATAGTTGGGATTGTAGCTAGATTGCAAGTTGATCCTAAGGAGTATAATTATGCAACAATAAAGAGGGTATTTAGATATTTGAAAGGAACATATGATTATGGAATATGGTATGATAGATCAAGTTATTTCAGTCTATGTGCATATACTGATGCAGATTGGGCATGCAATATGGATGGTAGAAAGAGCACCAGTGGTGGAGCATTCTTTCTTGGAGGAAGACTAGTTTTTTGGCTAAGAAAGAAACAAGAGTTTATTTCATAGAGTACAGTTTAGGAAAAGTATGTAGTAGAAGTATATAATTGTAGTCAGGTTATATGGATGAAATAGATGCTAAAGGATATCAAGATTGAGTTTACAGAACTTGTTATCATATACTATGATAACACAAGTATAGAATTATGTCTAAGAATCCTATGTTGCATTCCAAGACTAAGAATATATCTATTAATTATATTTTGGAAATACAATAGGAAAAGTAAACTCTGAGAGGGGGTGAATCAACATTTAAAACTTTTAACAATAAAATCATTCACCTCACATCCATCTCATAATGTAATAAGTAAACTAAAATACTAGATCAAGCATATACATCTAAAGCATGTAAATAAGTAAACATTCACACAAATGTATGACACAAGATATTTGGTTACCTAGAAACCCTCCAAGGAGAAGGAAAAAATGGGGTGGGGATGACATGTACAAATCCCCACTACTGCAATAATAAAATGTATCCAATGAAGGTTACAATGTTTTGATCATGAAACATGATCTACCATGTGAAAGGTCTAACCTATTAAAGGCTTAGAGGATTGTTAAATCTTACCCAATTAAAGGATTTCAACACCTTGTTAGAGGTGTGCCTAATTAGAGGACTTTAACTCATAATGAAGTAAGCACCCTATTAAAGGATTTACAGTAGCCTGTTAAGACTACTCTATTAAGATATTTAATTGATTCACCTATTAGAATGTCTCAACAATGATCTCTCAGTTAGCACTCTATTCCTTGATGATAGATCATCGCTTTTATAATGTGTACTTTATCCTTTATGCTCATATATATCGCTGTTGTCTTCTAATTCCTTTCCTCTATTCTCCTCTAATTGATTCTGCAATGTATTCCAAATGACAACTCCTTAGTCACCATGAATTCTTTATTTACACATGCAAACCTTCTTTCTTTTCTTCTTACACATTCATAAAAGGTTTAGGGTTTGTCCTCCTTAAGAAGATCTAGGTGACTTAGGGTTAGGTATAAATCAATGATTGTGATTCACCCATATTTTTTCTTAATCCTTCCCTTCTTTTGATTGGTTGCATGTAATGCATAGGTATTCACAACAAATATTTTTTTTATTATCATCTAATATCATAAAATAATCCTTAAGTCAGCTAAAAAATGGTTTACATAGAAGTTTGCATCATTACAAACAACTATGTCAAAATTGTATAACTTAGTATTTGAAGTCCCTAATGCTTGGAATCAACTACAACTTCAATGTTGTAACTCAACCTTTAAATGACTTGGCATCCATTGATCACTCGGCATCTCAATAACTTGGCACATATTATCTACTTGACACTTGAATCACTCAGTACATACTATTGCTCAATACTTGAGTGACTTGGCATGCATTATTTGACATGTTATGCTTGACATACATTACTTTTTTGGCATGAAATAAGTACATAACTTATAAATGACTTAAGTTTATAGGCACTGATTTGTCAAAACCAATCTAAGATCAACAGTCTCCCCATTTGGCATAAGACAAAAATACTTGGTTATGCATGAATGATCTTCTGGTATGAGACTTAGATATTGAATATCTTTGTTTGGCTTATATACAAAATTCCAAATTTTCAAAATTTTGCAAAACATGACTTATAAATCATACCTCAAAATATCATAACTCCCCCTAAGTTAATCATTTTATTTTGTATCTGAACCAAAATCATTCCTCCTGCTAAGTAGATTTTCATAAGTTGATCTATGTACTTCATTCTTTCATTAACTCCTTTCTCAAAAATAGTACCTCCCCCAAAAATATTATCTCCTTCATTATCTCTCCCATACTTCTTTTCCTCTTATTTCTCCCCCTTTTTGATGCTTATGTCAAAGGGTTATACACTTATAGTGTGTTTGTCTAAAAAATGTTTATCGATCTTAAGC
Source organism: Cupressus sempervirens (assembly GCA_028749045.1). Taxonomy (NCBI): domain Eukaryota; kingdom Viridiplantae; phylum Streptophyta; class Pinopsida; order Cupressales; family Cupressaceae; genus Cupressus; species Cupressus sempervirens. The sequence continues at coordinate 553,276,155 of CM053790.1, read as the reverse complement.
ATAATTTTCAAAGAAGCATCCCAATTGTCACAAGTTGCCTCCAATGATTTGATTTGGATGGCCCGCTTGACAACAAGATGTACTATTCCTTCATGAGTAGAAAGATGTAGATCTTTCTTCAAGAGTGTTTCAGCAAATGATAGTTCCTTGTGCAATATCTCCATATGTGGAGTCAACATGGACTGGATGTCGATTAGTTTAGCCCTTATATTTGCTTCATCTACATGTAGCACTACTAACTGAATTTAGGAGTTTAGGAGATTCCTAAAATGTTTCTCAATTTAGCACTACTATCTTCTTCACATTGTCAATTTTGGTTGCTAAATCAACCTATGATAGTGCAATAGCACTTGATAAATTTTCATTAACCTTATTTTGAAACTTTCTTTCAGATCATTCAAGTAATTTCACATTTGAATGCAGTTCTATGTCATTTACCTTCTCAACTAAGCTGGTTAACTTCTCTTTAATAGGTTTTGTTGCTTTTGGTGTTGGTAGGCTACATACATCAAGAAAATTTTCCTTGATATCTAGCAAATCTTGCTTCTTCCTATGCTCCCTTCTAAGTAGTTCTTGGTTTTTCTTCTTTGTAAGAGCATCTTGTAGTATGCTCATCTATTCAATAGTGATGGTTGCAAGATCAAACTTTGGCAACTCAATCACTTCATCTAAGTTCACATCACCAAATGATGTAACTTTATCTATCTTCGATATGCTAGGACTTGGCCTTGATGATCGTAAAGGTATAGCTTCTATACTCAGCCTATGAAGAGCTTGACTTGGAAGAGTAGTCGTTCCTAGAAAAGTAACCAACGTTTGTATTGCTAGTTGTTCCTCAAGTTTTGTAGTCAAACCTAGCTCTTCATTCATATCCTTTGCTTGTTATACATTCACAGTTGCACGTTGATCTTGTATAGGTACAAGAGTATCTACTTGACCTATTGGAACTTGTGTTATATCCTATGCTTCTATGGAAACTTTTGGTATTGACATAGTGTGTACCAATTTTCTGATATTGGTCATGGCTGGCTCTTTTCTTTGATACACTACAAGGGGTAATGTAGGTTGTATCATGTTGGATTGAGGAGGGGTTGTAGATGTCTCTTGTGTCTAAATTTCCTCCCCTATAGATACCTTGTCTACCTTCTCAATCTCATCAACACTTACCAATATAGTATTTTCACAAATTTTTGCCTAGGTAGTGGATTATATTAGTATCTTCTTCAAGTCTTCCTCTATAAGGGGGTTGATGTTCTGAGTGATAGTATCATAAACACCCTAATCTTTACAATATCAATGTTTGTATTCAACTCATGTTGAGGACTAGCACTGGACACTAGTGTATCTAGTACACTATGTTTTGTCTACTGGTCAACCTCAGTTGTAGTGCCTCTACATCTTCATTTGTCTCAGTGCCTTCCACATGTGCAACTATCTCAATTTCAACTATAGTAACCTCATTTACTTTTTGTTGTTCATCTTTTTCCTCGCTTACCTCAATAGGTATCTTCCCTATTGCCTTGGGTGTTGTCAAACCATATAATGACTTCCACAACTGGGTGATTTTCTATACAACATCCTTAATATTATATCTAAATATGTTAAATACTCTGTATTTAGGTGAAAATTTCCCTTCATGTTTCTTTATTTCCTTTTTCATTGTTTCCCTATCCAATTCTTACATCACTTGTGCAGGTGTAGTCTCTCTTATTTGTCTTTCTGTATTGAGACTATATTGCCACTTTTGTTCAACTCTATCATATAGATCTTCTGGTAATGAGTTGGCAATCTCAATTAGAGTTTTTTTGAATGCTTTCATCATGGTATATATTGAATCCTCTACTTAATTCATCTCAATTTTTCCAATTTTATGAAACTCAATATATGTGAAACTAGATAAGTCAACATTGTTCTATATGTTTTCACATATATTTTCTAAATCTGAGTAAGGATTGTGACTTACAACTTTGAGTTGGTTGTTGTTATTAGATTATGTCCTCTCTTCATCAAATTCAGTTGAAGCTATATACTTTCTCATCAGTCTCTTCTCAGACTTTTCTTCTTTACTAGTTGATCTAGCCCTCTTCTCTTTTGGCTTTCCTACTTCTAGAGCCTATTTAGTAGTAGCTCTTGTGCTTGTTCGAGTAGATGGAACTACAAGATTAGGTTTTACAACCTTCTATGGTTTGTTGAATGTTGGGCTTTAGCTTTCCTCTTCTTCTTTTCTATGTCTATAGGTGCTTCATTGGCTTCTTCTCCCTCAACACCTTCTTCAAGATTAGCTTCTTCTTCTCCTTAATCTTCCCCTTGACCTTGAGCTAAGGCTATTGGTGCTTGAGTAGGAACATCTTCTTCTTCATCATCATCATCATCTTCTTCTTCATTTTCCTCTGCTCCTTGACCAAATTTCTCTTTAAGATTTTTTACTATTTTTTTCTTTCTTTCTTATGATTGAGGTAGTCTTTAAATCCATTGTAATTTTAGATTTAGCCACGTCATAATTTACAAAGGCAGTAGCCTTAGTATCTACATCTTCTACAATAAAAGATGTAATTGTTGTAGTGACCTCATCCACATTGATCTCGTAGCCTAGTGGCCTTAGCCATCTTACTCTTGGGACTGGAGCCTATACATAAGTGAAATCAATGTCAACTAGAAATAAAACATCATTGAAATGTTTTCCAACTAGTGAATCTAGTATCCTTGGTCTTTTCTTCATTGACTGTTTAAATTTTTCAAAGTAGCTAGTCATTACAGACTTAACATTTTCTCCAAGTTTCTTAATAAATTCACCAATTTGCACTACAATATATTTGTTTGTTTTCCATGCAAATTTATCAAAATTTGTGAACATATTATGTACATAAAAGAATATACATAGAATAGTTGAACCAAATTTGCATTGTGCACTTTTGGTCTTCCTTATTGCTCCCAAATTTTCTGTCAGTTGTTGCAACTGCAACTTGGCAAGGTCATTAGTATTATCCTTCTTAACTATCTTGTAGCCCATGTCAATAGCAATACAAGGTACACTATTGAGCCTATTGGATTGATAGAATTTGTGTGCTATAATCCTTACTACAAAAGAAATTAGGGGATCTGAGATAGTGTCAATTGTCATTCCTCTTTTATTCCACATTGCCCATGTATTCTTCTCAATAACTTATTTTTCTTCACTCCTCATGGTTTTAGGTCAGTCTAGGATTGGATATCTTGTTACTATATGTATAATAATCTTTGTAATCTTTACTAGTCCATTTTCTAACCATATAGAATCATATGAATTCTGCGCAGAACTATCTTTATCCATTTTTTTTTGAAGACATTAGGGAAATCTAGGGCATGAGTTAACCCTATTATCTCTACAATTTTGAATTCATCTTTCAATACTCCATTTTTACATAGTTTCCCATAGGTTTCTCTAATATCCATGTCACCTATGCTACCCAACTTGCATCTATAGCAACATCTCACATCTTGAATCATTAAAACTTGTGGTGGTATCATTGATAACGCACTAGATGGATCTTGCATGTAAGCAATGTCAGGAATAGCTCTAAATTTTGGTTGTTTGATCTCATTTCTTATCAAATGTACATTCAAAACTTCCTAACCCTCCTTAACCTTAGGAGCTAAATAATTAAATGCTATTACAAAAATCTAGGGTTTACAAAAATTCAAACTAAGTAGCTTAACACATGATAAATACCTTTGTAAATTTTTTGAGATGGTGTCGAGAAAATATTGAATCTTGTTTGCAAACAATTGGAATGAACTCTTCAATTCACCTTTAGCTCTTTGTGCTCTCTCCAAATTTGAATGATGTCGAATAAGTCAAAAATTGATCATATAGACTATAAAACCTCACATTTAATGCTCAGTTCTTACAACAATAAGCTCAACTTGAATAGAAATTTCAATTCACCTAGCTTCCATGTAGTTTCCTTTATGCTTAACAACCACTATGAGCTTGCTAAACACTAACACTTATGATAGCTCGGCACCAACTAACATTTCACTTGGTAGCTAAAGTGAAACTCTTCATGCTCAGCGGTAACATGAAAACTATCACAACTTAAATATTTCTACTAGGTTCTTAACAACACTTTGCATCTTTCTCCATGCAAATAACATCTTTTTAGAACTAAATCCTTTGAATTTATGTATAGTATATCTTTTGAGTATCAATCCCACACATACCTCTTGATTGCTTAATTGGAGGTGGTGTGATCACCTGACCCATTGGGTAAAGTGATCCCATATGAACTTGGTGTATTTCAATCTTCCTTTCTCTTCCATGTTTTGTTCATCTCATCTTTGACATTTTAAGAATTTATCTTTCCTTTGCCTTTCTTGAACTCATTGCTCGGTGCCTTTGACTTTGTTGGACAATTCCTTCTTATCTAACTGGTCTTTAAACAACTAAAACATTTAGTTTGACTCAACAATATTTAGTAATCACTTATGAAATGTGTTCTTATGCAATTTTAAGCAAACATGTCCATACTCTTGACAATAATGACAACTATACCTAGTATTATAATCCCAATATAAGACTTGTCATTGTGCTTTACCTTTGTCTACATGTTTGATGACCATTTAGGCTTGGATCTACATTCATATGCTCTATGTCCATACTTTTGATAGTTATAGAAATATCCTTCAAATCTTTTTTTTTCTTATGGTCTTGGTTCTACATTCATGTGCCTGATATCCTTGTTTGTTGCATTTGTGGTAGTGACCCATGAACTTCTGCTTAGGATTCTAATTTGCAATCTTGATCTTGCAAGAATTGGTAGTGTGACCTATCCTACTACAACTATGACAAGTAGGTTTGGAGTTCTTACCCTTGTTACTTCTTTCTTCACCACTTTTGGATGATTCTCCTTCTTCTTTACTAGTGTAACCTAATCCAATAGTATCACTGTTGGATTTAGGAAAGTACTTGATGGCTTCACTAGTTCTGTTGAAGTTTTTCAAGAAAAAATATTTTTCTCTTTTTAGATCATTTCTTAGTTGTTCATTCTACAACTTCAGTGTTGCAATCTCAATATGTTTACCATTTAGTTCATGATTGGTAATCATGACTTGATTTATTGTCTCCAATTGCATGTTGGCAATTCTTTGTACTTTTGATGTTTTCTCCTCCAATTTTTTGACCAATGTCCTTTTCTCATCTTCAATCATGAATTTTTCTTCTATGGCTTTCTTTTTTTGTTTAGTGAGTTCACAAAGCAATACTAATTGTATTTCTTGTTCCGTCTTGAGGTTTATGACCTCTTTAGTTAGGGCTCCATTCTATTCCACTAGATCTGTAATTGTTTCATCAAATTTAGTTGTATTTTCATCTGTAAACAATTTAGTAGTGTCAATTTCTTGGTAATGTGTGTCATTCTCTTCAATAGCTATTTCATTTTTTCTCTTGAGTGATCACTTTAACTCATTTCTTGCTTCATTCAACTAATGTAGGGCAAGTTGTATTTCAATATTCTAGTTCTCAGTAGTCTCTCCCAACATCTAGAGTTATATTTCTAAGATCTTTCCTCGAAGATGGAAAGCTTTACTTATAGAGAACTATGGTCTGATACCAATTGTTGGAAATACAATAGGAAAAGTAAACTCTGAGAGGGGGGGTGAATCAACATGTAAAAAATTTAACCACAAAATCATTCACCTCACATCCATCTCATAATTCAATAAGTAAATTGAAATTTCTAGATCAAGCATATACATCTAAATCATGTAAATAAGTAAACATTCACACAAATGTATGACACAAGATATTTGGTTACATGAAACCCCTCCAAGGAGAAGGCAAAACTAGGTTAGGGATGACACCCACAAATCTCCACTATTGCAGTAAGAAAGTGTATTCAATGAAGGTTAGAATGTTTTGATCATGAAACATGATTTACCCTATGAAAGGTCTACCCTGTTAAAGGCTTACAAGATTGTTAGATCTTACCCTATTAAAGGATTTCAACACTCTGTTAGAAGTGTGTCTGATTAGAGGACTTCAACTCACAATGAAGTAAGCACCCTATTAAAGGATTTATAATAGCTTGTTAAGACTAATCTATTAAGAGGTTTAATTGATTCATCTATTAGAATGTCTCAACAAAGATCCTTCAGTGGGCACACTATTTCTTGATAATAGATCACTTCTTTCCTGATGTATACTTAATCCTTTTTGATCAGATGTATCTCTTATATCTTCTGATTCCTTTCCTTTGTTGTCCTCTAATTGATTCAAGAATGTATTTCAAATCACAATTCCTTAGTCACCATGAATGCTTTTCTCTTTACACATTCATAAAAGGTTTAGGGTTTGTCCTCCTTAAGAAGACCTGGGTGACTAAGGGTTAGGTATGAATCAATGATTGTAATTCACCCATATTGTCACTTAATCCTCCCCTTTTCTAATTAGCTACATGTAATGCATAGGGATTCACAACAAGATGATAAAAAAATCCTTAAGTTGGCCCAAAAATAGTTTACATAGAAGTTTGTACCATTACAAACAACTATGTCAAAACTATATAACTCGACATTTGAAGTCCCTAATTCTCGACATCAACTACAACTTTAATATTGTAATTTTGCCTCTAAATGACTTGGCATCCATTGATCACTCGACATCTGAATGACTTGACATATACTCTCTACTCAACACTTGAGTAACTCGACACTTACTACTTTCTCAATAGTTGAATCACTCAACACATAATGTTGCTTGACACTTGAGTGACTTGGCATGCACTATCTGACATGTTATGCTCAACATGCATTACTTGTTCGGGATGAAATAAGTATGTAACTTATAAATGACTTAAGTGTATAGACACTCATTTGTCAAAACCAATTTGAGATCAACAATATCATATTTTGAGAGAGAATGTAGTAGAAAAAAATATTATATTGGAATATGATATGTGAGTACTAAAGATTAGATTGTAGATATCTTTGTGAAGCCCTTACTTAAAGATACATTTTTTTATTTGAGAGGTATCCTTTGGGTTATGCCCTTAACTACTTTTGAGTAGATGATACAAAGATTACATCAATCTAGTGGTAATAGCACTATTGTTAGATTGGAATTAATGTTGATGCTTCCCATATGGGGGAGTATCTATTATGAGATGATTTATTGAGGACTCTTGGAATTTTTTCTTGTATAGTGTCTTTGGACACCTAAGCTAGTTGAAGACTTGGAACAATAAATTGACATAATGAGGATTTTTCATTGATGCCAATGGGGGATAATATGCATGAAAAATATCTCCTCAGTATATGTGGAGAGAAGAGTGCATGAGAGTGTATTAAAATCTCTACTTTATTAGGGAGATTTAAAAAGATTCATGTAAGAAAGAAAGAGGAATGTCTCTATGGGGGAGATGTGTAGCATGAGGAATTATAATGTATGGTCTATTGTTTACTTTGAATAACTATTGCCGATCCTAAGAAGATGAAGAATAGAGAAATATTTTGCGAGGTTTTCAAATTTGATTGATGAAGATGTTTTGAGAAGATGAGAACAACAATAATAGTAACATAATAGTATTTTGGTATCTGAGAACTTAGATTCTTTTCATCTATGTTGCAATCAATGTTAAAGGGGGGTATTTTTAGCATGAATGTTGATGATACTATATTGGGGGAGTATCCTAAGCATTGGAGAGCATTGACATATTACATTCATGACTATGTTTGTCATTGATGTCAAAATAGCATAAGTCTGTGAAGATTGGTAAACCAACGGGTAAAGATCTTAGTTGTATAGATAATGTTTTGATTATCTAGTGATGCACATTAATGAAAATGTTAGATATAGTTTCCTAATGTAAAAGTTCAATTCATAGTACCTAAGTCAAAGACGTACTAAAGATATGGTCAATTTACAAAGCGCGCTACAGAGATAGAGTACCTAAGAAAAAATTTCTAATGTTTTTATTATATCATCTAATAGAGATATAATATGGACATGTACAGTCATATAGTGGCATATAACAGTCTAATGATGACATTAGAGAATACACACGTCCTAGTGTCACACATGTGAGAAGTTGTATAGATTGAGTCAACAATGCTATTGCAATTATGAATTAATTAATTATCTTATTATAAATACTTGTGAAAGCCTCAAGGACAACTCAAGGAATTATTTTGAAGATATGGTATAAACGAAAGATATTTCCCTTGTTTTTAATGTGTGTTGTGATCATTATATTGAGTGAAAAGTGTGAAAAGGAGAAGAATATTTGGTGAATGTGAGTAAGCAATCTAAGGGATTATTGGATGCAAGATTTTTGATCTTGTCACAAGATCAGAAGGAGTAGAAGTATGGTTCATATGATGGAGAAAGAGGAACGAGTAGTAATATTCATTTCTATTATTCTGCAAGGAATAATATAGAAGTCATTTGAACAATGGGCTCATTGGTCTTTCCCTGAAGCTATTTGGAAAGTGGGTCCATCTGTCTTCCACAACTCCTAACAAGGTTGGCACAATTCCTAACAAGGATTCAAAGTCTCCTAACAAAGACTAGTATGTACTAAATATTGTTATAAGCTCCTAACAAGGTCCATCCTCTAACAAGGAATATTTATTTTAGTATATCATCTTGTGGGTACCATCCCCACAAGGGTTTTCCCTCTGCTCAAGGGTTTTTGTAGTTAACATATATGGTGTTATTATGTATGAATACCTTCTTGTGGTTTCTAATTATATTTCTCATATGGTTAAAGTTTAATAAGGTTGATAATTATGATATTAGTTGGATAACTAATTCACCCCCCCCCCCCCCAAGTTATATTGGTGGACTATATATTCTAACAAAATCATCTTGGTAGACAACTATGAATTTATCTATGTACTCTTTAAATGCAACAACCATGGCTCTTTGGAATGTAGCCCCTACATTTATTAATCCAAAGCGAATCAAAAAATATATGTATTTATCCCATGGAGTTTTAAAGGTTGTCTTAAACTATTCTTTATCATCAACCAACATTTGGTTGTACCCAAAAAAACCATCCATCATGGGCATCAGTTTGAAACCAGTAACCTGATGTAGCATATCTTTCATGTTTGGTAGACCATAATTATCCTTTAAGGAAGTAGTATTTAGATTCCTAAAGTCTACACATGACCTAATGTCACGATTCTTATTGCTAACTGGCACTAGGTTTGATACCCATGAGGAATCTCTGATAGGCTTAATAATTCCCCCATCCCTAAGCTTCATAAGCTCTTCTTGTATTTTGGGGGCTAGAGTAGGATTAACAGGTCTTTTCTTTTGTCTAAAGGGTTTTACATTCTCCTTTAATGGGATAACATGTTGAAATAGGTCTTCCCTAGAAGTCTTAAGGTCACCATATGACAATGTAAAAACATGTCTAAATTTCCTTAGCAAATCAATCAAATATTTTCTAATGGTAGGAGGTAGAGTCTTACCTATGTACACCTTCTTGGGAGACTCAACTATTCCAAGGTTCACTTCTTTAAGCTCCTATGGTTTCTTGTCTTTGATGTCAAGGTGAAATCTATCTTGATTCTCAAACATACTCTCTAGCACTACCAATCCTTTAGGCACCTTATTTGTCTTCAGCTACAAGATCTCTTGGCCAAAAATAGTGTTCTCCACATCTACATTCTCAACCAATGTGCTACAATCCAACTCCTAGAAATAGTATTTATCTTCACCTAGAAGAAAATATAGAATATCTTTGTGATCCTCAAATACCTTCTAGTTCTCTATGTTGTCATGAATTAATGGTATGCTCTGCATTTTAATATTGGATACCTCAACAAATGATTTATTATCAAACTTAATGGCTACACTGACTAGCAAATCAACCATCTTATTATTTCTTATGTCTATCCAAGAGATTCCAAAAGCATCAAATGCTTCAATATGATCCCACACCACATTTATGTACTATTTCAACCTATTTTTCTTGGATGCATATGTATCCTTGATCTTAGACACAACTAGTTTAGAATCACCAATAACATGTAAAATTTTAACACCATGACTTGTAGCCACTTTTAATCCAAGTCAAAGTTCTTCATACTCTGCTATGTTATTTGTACAAGTAAAATTTAGGGTAAATGAATACCTAAATTTACTCTTCTTTAGAGAGATGAAAACTATTCCAGCCCCTAACCCCTCTTCGGAACTAACCCCATCAAAATACATTGTCCAAAGATTCTAAGAATCCACACAATTTTCTACTTTTTATGAAATCAATGGGACTATTCTTTCACTTTATAGATTGGTGCTCTCAGCTCTAAAATAATTTACCTCCATTTCTAGAAAATTGTCAAAAATAAAATAGGGAAAGTAAACTCTGAGAGGTGGGGGGTTGAATCAGTACTTAAAAACTTCAACCTTAAAATCATTCACCAAACATCCATCTCACAATCTATGCATGTAAATTGAAATACCAAATTAAGCATACACATCCATAACTTGAAAGTAAGTAAACATTCAACATATGTATAACACAAGATATTTGGTTAGCTAGAAACCCTCCAAAGAGAAGGTAAAACTGGGTTGGGGATGACACCCACAAATCTCTACTACTATAGTAATAAAGTGTATACAATGAAGGTTACAATGTTTTCATCATGAAACATGATCTACCCTATGAAAGGTCTTTGATGTTATAGAAAATGTCATATCATTATTAGTTAGTGCATATTGAGCTCACTCAGGCATTGAAGACAATTTTCTGTGGCTATGAGCATTCTAGAGTTTATTGTGTTTAGAAGGTAGTATCTACTGAGCTCACTGAGTTAATGAAGGAAATTTTGGATGGAACCAGTGTTAACTGAGCTCACTCAGTTACCAAAGGAACTTAGCAAGTATGTAGTGTTAACTAAGTTCACTTGGTTAACATAGGAAAATCATTTCTGAGTTAGTGTCTGCCGAGCAAGGTTAGCTAACAAAGGATTTTCTTATTTTGGCATATTGAGGTTAATTGATTTATCTAATGGTTCTAGTCATCTGAGAAGATGAATATTAATTATTATAAGTTATATTTGAGCCAACTTTACAATATGAAAGATATAAATAAAAGATCAAGTTGAGGGTTAGAAAGTGTGTGAAGAGTATAAATGCATGGAAGATTTTGAAGATCTAATGATTCAAAGAGGAAGCGAATTAGAAAGATAAGAACAATATCCTTGTGAAAATGAAAAGATATATTTGATCTGGAAGGATCAAGTATACAAGCTAGAACTAAGATCTATAATCAGCAATTTAGTTGCATCCAAATTAGGTCATGTTATTGTTACTCTCTAATCAGTGTAATAGTAATCTAATCTCTTAATAAAGTTGGCTTAATAGTTATTTGTAAATCCTCTAACAAGGTGGCAGTTCTATTGAGTTTTCTAAAGGCCTCTAACAAGGCCACTTCTAATAGGGTGATTAAATCCTCTAATAGGGTCACACCTACTAGTTTTTTTTGTAAACTTTAACAAGGTTTGCTCCTAATAGAGCTCACTTGAAAGAGTAAAAGTCAATAACTAGTTACAATTGGTGGTTTTCCCCAAATTGGGTTTCCACAAAAAATCTTGGTGTCAAATGTGTTCATGTTATTTCTTTTATATGCTTGCAACTAAGTTAAAGTAATAAGTAATCATAGATAACATCTTAAGATTTTCATATTAAGTATTTGTTGAGAAATTATAGTGTTTTCCGAGTTACAACATTTCTTTGTTTGCCAAGCATCAGAAAAATTAAGCTTTCACAAAATTGTTTTGTACTAACATCTAAGGGATCTAGGATTTATTTTTGTAGTAACTGATTCACCCCTCCCCACTTAGTTACTCCTATTATATTTCCAACAATTGGTATCAGAGCTTTTGGTGCTTACAAAGAAGGTTTCAAGGACCTAAGATAAAGATCAGGATGTCTTACAGAAGAGAGATTCCCAAGTTGAATAGAGAGAATTTTACAGCATTGCAAGGACTTATGAGATTACATTTGGCGACTATCAGTGATTCATCTTCTAAGTATCTTGATGGTAAATAAAAGTCTCCTACTAGAACATTATCATTCCTAGATGTTGCTAAAAATAAAATCCATAACATCATGATGATTGATATTTCATCTACTCTTAGTTATGTTGAATTAGATGAAGTAAAAGACTGCAAAATAGCTCATGCAATGTGGACCAAACTGAAAGATGTCTATGGAGGAGATGAAAATGTAAGAAGAGCCAAAGCAAAAAGTCTCAGAGGACAATTTGATTAGATGAAAATGAGAGAAGATTAAAACATTGCAAAATATGTGGAAAGAATCAAAGCAAGTGTAAGCACAATCAAAGCTTTTAGAGGAGACATTGATGAAAAAATAATTATAAGCAAGGTACTCAAAACTCTTCTTCCTATTTATGCAACTAGAGTATCTTTTATTCAAGAAATGAGGTGTGATCCAAATAAGAAAATATCTTTGGATGCTCTAGTTGGAAGATTGATAGCTTTTGAGTTGGATAACTATGATAACTATGTTCCTAGTTCCAAGAATATTGAATTTGCATTTGAAGCCAAACTCTCACTTAGAGAAAAGAGCAAGAAATCAAAGACCAATCGATCAAGAAGTGAAGGAGAAATAGAATAAATGTCTAACAATGATCTTTATATTGTTGAAGCCCTACATGCAAAGAAATATTCCAGAGGCAGAGGAAAGTACAAAGGTAAAATCTCTCTAATCTATTTTTCTTGTGAAGAAGTTGGTCATATTGTTGCAAGCTGTCCAAATAGAGAAAAAAAGGATGAAAAGAAAAGAAAAAGTACAAAGGCAAGAAGGAATGCAAGGACCACAAAGACAAAGGTAAGAAATCTTGTTTTATGGCTCAAGATTCTAATAGTAGTGAAGATGAAATGGTATATATTGCTGTAAAAGATGAATTTAATGATGAAGGAGATAAGATGGCACTTATCTCTCATGTTAGAAAAAAATATACTTGGATTATTGACAATGGTATCTCACATCATATGACTAGAGATAAAACAAAGTTTGAACACATGGAACATTATGATGGAGGTAGTGTAAGATTTGGAAACAATGAACCTTGTTGCATAAAAGGAAAAGGTCATATCTCATTAACCAATTAACTTATATCGGATAATGTCATATAAACTATGATAATCTAGTTAAGATAAGAAAAAATAAAAAGGTAAGAGGTATTCTTAGCTTGAAGAAACTTTATATGGGTCTATGCAAAAATTGCCAAATTGGTAAGATGGGAAAGACTAGTTTCAAAAGAAAGAACTATCATTCTGAAGAAGTCTTAGAGCTTGAGCATACAAACTTATGTGGATTTATTGGAATAGAAAGTTATAGTGGAGAATTTTTTTCCATTCTCTTTGTTAATGATCGCTCTAGAATGATGACTATAATATATCTAAAAGAAAAATCAGAAGCTTTTCAAAAATTCAAGTGGTATCTGGCAAGAGTAGGAAAAGAAACTCGAAAGAAATTAAAATGTTTGAGATTAGATAGAGGTGGTCAATTCATCTCCAAAGAATTCAATGAATTTTGCATTGAAAAAGGAATTAAAAGACAAGTATCAGCCCCTAATACACCAAAGTAGAATGGTATAGCTAAAAGAAGGAATAGATCCATCATGGATTGTGCAAGAACACTAATGATAGAAGAGAATGTTGCAATCAAATACTGGAAGGAAGTTATTAGCACTACATCTCATACCTTGAACATAGTACAACTAAAGAAAGATTCAAACCAAACTCCTTATGAGCTATGACATGGCTATAAACCTAATTTAAGTTACTTTAAAGTATTTGATAGAAAATATTACATCTTCAAAGAATCTAGAAAAGGAAAATTTGATGTCAAAGGTAATGAAGGCATATTTCTAGGATACTCCTACATAAGTAAATCATACAAATGTTTGAATTTGTCTACTCATAAAATCATAGAAAGTGCACATGTGAGAATTGATGAGTTTGCAAGAAAGAGTGAAGAGGAAAGTAGTAAAGAGCCTAAGGACTATAGAAGATTTGTTTACTATGAACCTGATACACTACCAAACCTATGTAGAAGAAAGAAGGCTTCACCTCCCATAGCTACCAAGTTGTAGACAGTGTAACCTAAGTCATAGTCTGAAGGACCTAAGTCATAGTTAGAGGCTACCAAGCTAGAGAAAACCAAGTCTAATGGACCCAAATCACAGACAATGGGACTCGAGCTTGATAATAAAGTTCATGATGAAACCAGTGAAACTCATTCCAAATCCAAAGAACCTATTTTAGCAAGATATGTTAGAAGGAATCATGCAGTTGATCAGATCATTGGAGACAAATTAGATGGAACAATGACAAGAAGCAAATTGAAAGGTACATGTAGAAAGATATTCCATTAGTAGTCATTATGGTGGTAAGATTCTCAATAAATCCCAAAGAAAATCACTTGATGGTAGTCAAAAGAATTATGAGATATCTGAAAGGTAATGAAGAATATGGTTTATGGTACAAAATAGGAGGCAATTTGGACCTAAAAGTATTTATAGATGTTGATTGGGTAGGAAGTATTGATGATAGAAAAAGCAATGGCAGAGCATTCTTTCTTGGCAAAGGACTAGTGTCTTGGACAAGCAAGAAAAGGAATTGTATCTCTCAATCCACAGTAGAGGCAGAATATGTGGCAGTAGCAATCAATTGTTCTAATATTGTTTGGTTTAAAAAACTATTGATTGATATGAAGATAGAGATTAAGGATCCAGTACTTATATATTGTGATAACACCAGTGCAATCAATATATCAAAGAATCCAGTGATGCATACCAAAACAAAGCACATTTCTATAAAATATCATTTCTTGAGAGAATTGGTGCAAGATAAAAAATTCAGATTGGAATATATAAATACAAAAGAACAAATTGTAGACATATTCACCAAGCCATTACCTAAGGATGCATTTTTTTATCAACGAGGTAAGCTAGGGGTCATTCCCCTATCTGAAGCTCACTAAATGAAGTTAGTGATGCATCAACTAGAGCATGTTGAAGATCAATCATTCGATGTAGAATTAGCAAGCGCATATTGCAAGTGAATCAATACTTGAGGTACATTAATATTCACTCAACATTGTCTTTGGTATGAGATATCAAAGAGGGATAAGTTTACTATCATATGTCATATCTCATAGAAATTGCTTTTGAAAAAGGGAGAAGTATGCTATCATAGAAAATTTGTAAAAAGAAAGAGTTTTCAAAGAAGGAGAATGAACTTGATAGAAGTTCTAGCAGGAAAAATTTTTTTGGCAGAGGGAGAAACTAAAGGCAAAAAGAGTTCACACTCACAAAGGGAGTTCTCAAGAATGAGAATCAGAATGAAACTAAGGATATGTTCCTTACTTTATTCTTGCTCCAAAATTTCAATGTATTATGACATGTTGTGTTGCCATGTTGAAACAATTGATTAATTGTGTATTATCTTTGATGTTAGACAAAATGTCATATCATTACAAGTCAGTGCATGCCAAGCTCATTTATGCATTGAAGATAGTTTTCTGTGGCTAGCGAGTATTCTAGACATTTTTGTGTTCAAAAGGAAATATCTACCGAGTTCACTCAGGAATCAAAAGAAAGTTTGCAAAAGATGAGTGTTAACCAAGCTCACTCGGTTAATGAAGGAAATGTTGGATGGAACTAGTGCTAATCGAGCTCACTCAGTTACCAAAGGAACTTAGCAAGTATGTAGTGTTGACCAAGTTCACTTGGTTAACATGGGAAAATCATTTCTGAGTTAGTATCTATCGAGTAGGGTCGATTAACAAAGGATTTTCCTATTTTGGCATATTGAGTTTAATTGATTTATCTAATGGTTCTAGTCGATTGAGAAGATGAATATTAGTTATTGTAAGATGTATTTGAGCTAACTTGACAATATGAAAGATATAAGTAAAAGGTCAAGTTGAGGGTTAGAAAGTGTGTGAAGAATGTGAATGCTTGGAAGATTTTGAAGATCTAATGATGTAAAGAGGAAGAAAATTAGAAGGATAATTAGAATATCCTTGTGAAGCTGAAAAGATATATTTGATTAGGAAGGATCAATTATACAAGCCAAAATTGAGATCTGTAATTAGAAATTCAGTTGCATCCAAATCAAGTCATGTTATTATTACTCTCTAATCATTGTAACAGTGATCTAAATTTCTTAACAAAGTTGGCTTAACAATTATTTGAAAATTTTCTAATAAGGTAGCAATTATATTGAATTGTCTAAAGACCTCTAACAAGGCCACTCCTAATAGGGTGATTAAATCCTCTAATAGGGTCACACCTAATAGTGTGTTTGTTAACCTTTAACAAGGTTGGTTCCTAACAAGGCTCACTTGAAAAGAGTGGAAATAATTGACTAGTTACAATTGGTGGTTTTTCCCAAATTGGGTTTCCACATTAAATCTTGGTGTCAAATGTGTTCATGTTATTCTTTTATGTTCTTACAACTAAGTTAAAGTGATAAGTAATCATAGATAAAATCCTAAGATTTTCATATTAAGTGTTTGTGAAGAAATTATACTGTTTACCAAGTTACAACATTTCTTTGTTTGTCGAGCATCAACATAATTAAGCTTTCACAGAATTTTTTTGTACTGACATGTAAGGGATTTGGGATTTATTTTTGTAGCAACTGATTCACCCCTCCCCTCTCAATTAGTCCTCTTAAATTTCCAATAGATATTTCCAATAGTTAGATCTTACCCTATTAGAAGTGTGCCTGGTAAAAGGACTTTGACTTACAATGAAGTAAGAACCCTATTAAAGGATTTACAACAACCTATTAAGACTACTCTATTAAGATATTTAACTAATTCACCTATTAGAATGTCTCAGCATGATCCTTTGGTTAGCGCTCTATTTCTCAATGATAAATAACCTCTTTCCTAATGTATACTTGATCCCTCCTAATCAAATGTATTGCTATTGTCTTTTAATTCCTCTCCTCTCTTCTCCTTTAACTAATTCTATAACATATCTCAATTCACAATTCCTTAGTCAACATGAATACTTTGTTTGCACATGCATACTTCTCTCTTTTCTCCTTTCACATACACATAAAAGATTAGGGTTTGTCCTCCTTAAGAAGACCTAGGTGACTTAATGTTAGTTATGAATCAATGATTGTGATTCACCCATATTGTAGCTTAATCCTTCTCTTTTCCTGATTGGTTGCATGTACTGCATAGGGATTCTCAATAAAGATCTGTCCTTATCATCTAGGATTGCAAAAAAATCCTCAACTTAGCTCCAAAATGATTTACATAGTAGTTTTTGCCATTACAAAAAACTATGTCAAAATTGTATTACTCAACACTTGAAGTCCTTGATGCTTGGTATCAACTACAACTTCAATGCTATAACTTGGCCTCTAAATGACTCGACATCCATTGATCACTCAACATCTAAATGACTCGGCACTTACTATTTTCTTGGCATTTCAATGACTTGGCACTTACTAGTTACTTGACATTTACTAAATATCTCTCACTCAACATATACTATCTAACAACTTATGCTTGATATGTATTACTTATTTTGCTTGAACTAAGTAAATGAATTAATCATATTGTCACTCATATATCAAAACCAATCTAAGATTAACAATCTCCCCATTTGACATGAGTGAAAAAATACTTGGTCATGCATGAATAATCTTAGCCTTTCAAGAATAACTTAGATAATATCCACTTACATTTAAAACTTCAAAACTTCAAAATTTTGCAAAACTTATAACTCATTAGTCATACCTCAACATTTAATAATTTCCCCCAAGTTTATTGTACCATTCTAAACTGAAAAACTAAATACTCCTTCTGAGTAGATTTTGCATATGCTAATTTGTTGACTCGATCTAATCTCTCCCAAAGCTTATCTCTCCTTATCATGCGCTCTCCCCCTTTATATATACTCCCCCTTTTGAAAATTATGTCATGGTTTGGACACTTATAATGTGTTTTTCTAAGAAATATTTATGCGCCTCAAGTATTATCTTTAGAGTTGCATCCCAATTATCACAAGCTACCTCCAATGATTTGATTTCGATGGCTAACTTGGCAACAAGATGATCTAAGCCTTCATGTATGGAAAGATGGAGGTCTTTCTACATTAATGTCTCTGCAAAGGTTAGCTCCTTATGAAGTATTTCCATGTGTAGGGTCAACATGGATTGGATGTTGATCAGTGTAGCTCAAATGTTTGCATTTGAGCATGCAAAACTGCCAACTGACCCTGGGAATTCATCAAATTCTTGAAGTGCATCTAACTCTAAGCTAGAGAATGAGATAGAGTTGTACCTTTTTTTCTTTATATCTCCCTCCAAGTCATCAATATGACACTGCACTTCTTGTGTGAAAAAATTTGTATCACACAACTTAGTGTAAAGTGAGAAAATATTCTCTAAGACTTTTTTGCACTGTCAATCTTGGTTGCTAACTCAACCTAACTAAGTGCAATAACACTTGATATATTTTCATTTACATTTCCTTGGAACTTTTTCTCAAACCATTCAAGTAATTTTACATTGGAATCTAGGTCCACATCATTGATCTATTCTACAATGTTTACCAATTGCTCCATGATAGGATTTTTCTCTTTAGGTGCTGGCGAGCTGAATGCATAAAGAAATATGTCCTTGATGTCTTGCAGTACTTGCTTATGCCTAAGCTCCCTTCTAAAAAGTTCCTTTTTCTTTTTCCTTGCAAGTGCATCCTATAGTATGCCCATTTATTCAATAGTGATAGTTGCAAGGTCAAACTTCAGTAGAACAATCACTTCATCCAAGTTTACATCACCAAATGATGTAACTACATTTATCTTGGATGTACTAGGATTAGGCCTTGATGACTAGAATGGTGTAGCTTCTACACTTGGCCTATGAAGTGCTTGACTTGGAGGAGTAGCAGTTGTTGGAAAAGCAACTAGTGTTTGTATTGCTAATTGCTCCTCAAGCTATGTAGTCAATTCTGAATCTTTAGTCCTCTTCTCTTCTTGTCTTTTAATTGAAATTGCACCTTGAACTTGTGTTGTAGGTATAGGAATATCAACATGACCTATTGGAACTTGTGTTCCATCATGTTCTTCTATAGCAACTTCTGGTACTGACACATTGTGTACCAATTTAATAATGTTCGTCATGGATGGCTCTTTTCTTTGATACACTACAAGGGGTAATGTTAGTTGTATCACAATAAATTGAGGTGGTTTTTATATGTCATGTGTTTCCACCTTTGTAGATATCTTCCCTTCATTCTTAAGTTCATATAAACTCACCAATATAGGATGACTACATAATTGTGCTTTAGTGGTGGTGTCTTGCAATATTTTTTCCATGTCCTCCTCTATAAAGGGATTGATATTATGAGTCACTTTATTAGAAACGTCCTTTATCTTTACTATTTTAGTGTTTTTTTGGGTCACATGTTGTGGACTGGCACTCAATATCTGTATATCTAGTATACTTTGTTCTATTGGTGCTCATCTTCAATTATAGCCTGTGCATCTATATTTATCTCATTAACTTACACATGTTCACCTTTCTTAGTATAAACTAAAGTAACCTTAGTTACTTCATCTTTTTCATCACCTACCTCAATAGGTGTCTGCTCAATTTCCTTAGATGTTTTCAGTGCATAGATTACCTTCCATATTTGGGTACTCTATTGAACAACATCTTTAATTTTTTTTGCAAGATATGGAATGCACGATACATTGGAGAAAATTTATTTGTATAATTTTTAATGGCCTTTGTCATCTCAGATTTATCTAAATCTAGCATCACTCTCGCAAGTGTAGTCTCTCTTATATTTCTCTTTTTTGTGAGACTATATTCCCATTTTTGCTCAACTCTATCATATAATAGCTATTATCATCATATTTTTTCCTCTCCTCATCTAATTTCGCTAGAGCAACATAATTTCTTCTTGGTCTCTTCATAGACTCGTCATCTTGTGTAGCTTTTCTAGCATTTGTCTCTTTTGGCTTTGCCACTTTCTGAGCTTTCTTAGTAGTAGCTCTTGTGCTAGTTTGATTCCCTAGTACTACAGGCTTAGATTTTACAACCTTCTTTGGTTTGTTGACTATTGGAGATTTATCTTTTTTCTTCTTCTTCTCTATGGCTATAGGTGCTTCACTAGCTTCTTCTCCATCGACACTTTCTTCAAACTCTACTTCTCTTCGTCTTGATCTTCTCCTTGACCTTGTGTCATGACCCATGGCTACTTGAGTAGGGACTTATTCTTTATTATCTTCATTATCTTCCTCTTCTTCATCTTCCTCTGCTCCATCACCAAATTTTGCTTTTAGTTTCTTAACAATTTTCTTTTTCTTTCTTATTAATGATGTTTTCTTCAAGTCCATAGTTATCTTTGATTTTGCAACATCATAATTTGCAAAGGCAGTAGCCTTAGTATCTACCTCTTCTACAAGAAATGTTGTAATTGTTGTAGATGCCTTATCTACATTGATCTCATATCCTAGAGGTCTTAATGATCTAACCAATAGAACTGCAACTTATACATATGTGAAATTAGTAACAACTAGAAAGAAAACATCATTAAAATGTTTCTCAACTAGTGACACTGGAATCTTGTCTCCTTGTTTCATAGACTACATGAATTCCTCAAAATAACTAGTCATAATAGACTCAAAATTTTCTCCCATTTTCTCAATGCATTCACCTATTTGTACTGCAATAGACTTTTTTGTCTTCAATGTTATTTTTCCAAAGGAAGGAAATATGTTATGCACATGGAAAAATATACATACAAGTATTGATCCAAACTTGCATTGTGCACACTTGGTTTTCCCTATGGCTCTCAAGTTTTTTGATAATTGTTGCAATTGTAGCTCAACAAGGTCATAAGTATGATCCTTCTTCACTATTTTGTATCCCACATCAACAACAATACAAGGTACACTATTCAACCTACTAGATTGAAATATTTTTTTTGAGATAATCATCACTAACAAAGAAATTAGGGGATATGTGATTGTATCAATTGTCATTCCTCTTTTGTTCCCCACTTCCCCTATCTTTTTCTCAATGACCTCTTTTGCATCGCTCCTCATTTTTTTGGGTCTATCTAGGGTTGGATACCCAATTACCCTCTCTACAATCTTCTTAGTGATCTTGATAAGTCCACTTTCTAAACATACAAAATTATAAAGAATTATGCTCAAGAAAGTCTTAATCCATTATGTCTTAAAGATGTTTGGAAAGTTTAGGGTACAGGTTAACCCTTTTCTCTCTACAATGTTATATTCCTCCTTTAGTACTCCATTTTCACATAATTTTCCATATATAACTTTGATATTCATATCTCCTATGCTACCTACCTTGCATGTGTAACAACATCTCATATCTTGAATCATTAGGACTTGTGGTGGTTTCTTGGATAACACACTAGATGGGTCTTGCTTATAAGAAATGTCAAGAATTGGGTTGAAATTTCTTTGTCTAATCTCATTGCTAATAAGTTGAACATTTAAAACTTCTTTTCCCTCTTTCACCTTAATACTATAATAACTAGACACCATTTTCAATATCTAGGGTTTGCACAAATTCAAATAGTGTAGCTCAGTACATGATCAATACCTTCATAAATCTATTGAATGTTGTCAAATGGCGGTTGAATTTTCTCTATAAAAGCTTGGAACAATGTCTTCAATTGGCCTTTGGCTCTTTGTGCTCTCTCTAGTTTTGAATGATGTCAAATGAATCAAAATATTTGATCATATAGACCTTAAAACTTCACAATTAATGCTCAGTGCTTACACAACTATAAGCTTGGCTTGAATAGAAATTTCAACTCACTTAGCTTCCATGTAGTTTCCTTTATGCTCGGCAACCATTGTGAGCTCAGTCAACACTATCACTTGTGATAGCTCAACACTAACTATATTTTACTTGACAACAATTGTGAAACTTTTCATGCTTGGCAATAACATAAAAACTAACATAACTTAAAGATTTCCTCTAGATTCTAAATAACACTTTGCATCTTTCTTTATGAAAATATAATCTTTTTAGAACTAAAACCTTGGAACTTGTGTATAGTTTGTCTTTTAAATATTAGTCCCACACATACTTCTTGATTTCTTAATTGGAGGTGGTGTGATCACCCAACCCATTGGGTGAAGTGATCCCATCTGAACTTGATGTACTACAATCTTCGTTTCTCTTCCATGTCTTCTTCATCTCATCTTTGACATTTTCAATATTTGGCTTTCCTTTTCCTTTTTGAAACTCACTATTAGGTCCCTCTAACGTTGTTGGACAATCCCTACTTATGTGACTAGTCTTTAAATATCTAAAACATGTAGTTTGACTCAACCATCTTTTGTAGTCACTTCTGAAATGTGTTCTTGTGCAATTTTAAGCAACATGTACATACTCTTGGCAATAGTGACAACTATACCTAGTATTATAATCCCAATTATAAGAGTTTCCATTATGCTTTATGTTTGTCTACTTGTTTGATGACCATTTAGGCTTGGATCTACACTCATATGCCTAATGTCCTTATTTGTTGCATGTGTGAAAGTGACCCATGAACTTCTATTTAGGATTATGATTTTTAATCTTTCTCTTGCAAACATTTGTAGTATGACCTATCTTACCACAATTATGACAAGTAGGTTTGGAGTTATTACCTTTGTTACATATTTATTCACCACTTTTGGATGATTCTCCTTCTTCAGTACTAGTGTAGCCTAATCCAATAGTATCACTATTAGATCTAGCAGATCTCATCATTTGCTCAAAATACTTGATAGCTTCACTAGGTCTTTTGAAGCTTTCAACAAACTCTTTTTTTTTAGATCATTTCTCAGTTGTTTATTCTACAACTTCAGTGTTGTGCTCTCAGTATCTTTTCCATTCAATTCATGATTTGCAATCATCATTTGGTTCAATGTTTCCAGTTGCATGTGAGCAATCCTATTCACCCTTGATGTTTCCTCTTCCAGTCTATTGGTCAGTATCCTTTTGTCATCTTCAATCATGAATTTTTCCTCTTCAACTTTCTTTTTTTGCTCAATTACCTCACACAGAAATACTGATTGGACTTCTTGTTCTATCTTAAGATTTTTGACCTCTTCAGTTAGGGTTTCATTCTTTTCCACCAGATCTGCAACTGCTACATCAAATTCGCTTATATTTTTATCTATAAAAATTTCAATAGTGTTAATCCATTAGTAATGTGTATCATTTTCTTCAATAGCTATCTATTTCCTTCTTTTGAATCATCACTTTAACTCATCTCTTGCATCATTCAACTGATGTAGGGCAAGTTGTATTTCAATCTTCTAGTTCTCAATAGTCTTTCCCAACTTGTAGACTTCCATCTTACGGATCTTTCCTCATAGTTGTAAAGCTTTACTTTCTAGAGAACTTAGCTCTAATACAAATTGTTGGAAATATAATAGGGAAAGTAAACTCTAAGAGGGGGGAGTAAATCAGTACTTAAAAACTTTAACCTTAAAATCATTCACAACACATCCATCTCACAATCTATGCATGTAGACTAAAAAACCAAATTGAGCATATACATCCATAACTTGAAAGTAAGTAAACATTCAACATATGTATGACACAAGATATTTAGTTACCTAGAAAACCTCCTATGAGAAGGTAAGACTGGGGTGGGGATGTGTTGCCCCAATTTTCATCTTGTACCCATTATGAAAAGTGGAAAATGATCTTGTGTCTCAATTAGGTTTAGGTATGTTTGAGTCTATTTTTCTTTCCCCAAAGTGGAAAGTCTCTCCATCAAGTTTTCATCTTCCTTCTTCTCCCACATCACATAATCGGGTGGGTTTCCCTTGTTGTTGTGAGTTTTGTGGGTAGTCTAGGATCCTTTTCGATGGAGATTCTTTGGTCATACCATGATTTTCACAAAGTGATTTCCCAAAATGAATTTTCTCATGACTCATTATAGTTTCAATATAAATAAAATGAAGTCTACAGAAAACCTAGCATTGGCTTCTCCTTGGCAGAGTTTCGAATTGTGAATGCAATTTTTTGTAGAGGTCAACAAACGAGGCATATAAGATAAAGAAAGGAAGAAATGAGTTATTTTATGGATTAATCATCCCTACATTGTAGTATTCAACCTTAGGAGTCACTCAGAATTCATCATAACAATTAGAATAGCATCTAGTAGAAAACTCTGAAGTAGTTTCTCCATGGCGAGTTTTCGACCCAGGGAGTCAGTTTTTCGACAAGGGCATTTGTAAGGGAGAAAAACATGTAAGTGAGTTCCTTTTTCATTTTCACAACCCTTTTTGGATTTTCTAAAGCTTAAAAGCATGTTTATTAAATAGCAAAGTGAAAATAAAAGCATAGGTAGAAAAACAAAAGTTGGCTTCTCCTCAATGGATTTTCAACCTTGGAAAGCGATTTTTTGCTTCTATTGAAAAATCACTACTGCAAGCATGTTGAGCTAATAGATCAATCACAAGATGCTTAAAAAGGATAATGGAAGCCAATTAACCACATTTGGAAAGGTATCTTGAGCAAAATCTCGCTAAGCGGATTTTTCCCCATGGAGTACTCCATTCTTAATTTTCTACAACTTGGTGAAAAATGGGAAAGTAAGTCTGTAATATAGGAAATTTATTGTTGGGAAAATAGGAATGGTGAAATGACATGGAAAAATCCATTATAAATCGTCGCATTTACTAATCTAACAAATTTATCCTTTAATTCACACATGTGGCGTAGATCTTGAAGATTAACAGATGGATTGAGATTTCTATATAGAGATGAAAATAATGAATTTTTAAACTACTACTTTCTTATTTGAACTGTTATGCTATTCAATTAAATAGTGATTTCAGAATTCTCATAGTTGGAAAGATCTACTCTTTGTGCTATTTTTAGTTTGAAGATTTTCAATTCATCTCTATCTTAGTTAAGATGGCAACAAGATTCATTGGATTGGATGGACTGAAAGGTATTAAGTCAACATTGCAGAATGTTATAGATACCTCAGACTATTTCTTCGACATGTAAGATTTCCAAAGAAGGTTGAGGACAAAGCCAATCCACCCAATAATAGAGAAACTCTAAGGAAGTGGGTTAGTGGAAGTAGGCAGGTTTCCAGTGGCAATTCAAGTCCCTGAGCTGATTCTTGAATTTATTAATCACTACAATCTAGAAACTAAAAAAAATTTGACCATATAGTTTTGATCTCAATTGATCAAAAAACTATAGTCAATTACCTCCAAATTCAAGAGCAGGAAGAATTTTCTGAATTGACCATAAGAGGAGCCATGTTCGAATTCTCCTTAAAGAAGATAGTATGGTGGAAGGAAATCATGAGGTCTTGGTTCCAAAAGCCATGGGGAGCTAAGAGTAAGGTTCCTAAGACCCTTTTTGGCACTGATCTCAAGCCTAAAATTGTGGATATCCTAGTTCTTTTCCATTGGTTGAAAGGTGAGGTAGAAGCACTCAATTTTGTAGAACAATATTTCCTTTTAGTGCAAATCATATGTTCAAACACACATTATGTTGATTGGGTGTATGAGGTAAGTGAACAACTATCCAAAGCTCTCAGTTCTACAAAGTTTTACAATACCTTCTACATGTCTTCTTTCTTGATGTATATGTTGGCTTCTCTACAATTGTGGCTGAGCCTTCCCATAATAGAGGATTTTACTAATGATGGCAAAATTTATTAAATTCATCCATGCTTGCAGTTATAGAATAGCTATGCAGAGTCTGTCAGAGTTAATGACTCTTTTACAATGAGGATTTGCAGGGAACTACAAGGATGCCTAGAGAGGAGGTTTAGCATAGAAGTGATGACAACCATTAGTCATTTTGGTAGCTACTTTATTTAATTCTCATCCTTCTCATATTTGTGTCTTGCAGCCTTCGAAAGATTTCCTCTAAAGCTACCTAGATACCCAAGTGATGTGATCATGCCCATAGAGATCATGAGATAAGCTATCCAAGTGAATGTACTGAGTGCCAGTTTAAGGAAGAAGGGGTATGAGTTCCCCATGAAGGTCAGGGCTTACAGTTGTGATTCTTAGTTTGATGCCAAAAATATGCTCAATGCATTTGAGAATAAGTACAAATGAGAGGAATATGAGGTTGTGAGGCCCATGTTCAATCCAAATGGATATGTAAGAGAAGTGCTTCAAATCGAGAGTGTGATCGAGCATTTCACCACACTTGAAGATTACTAGGCAGATTACAGGGATGAGTTGGAGAGTCGAGATCATGCTTTCACTAGGCTTACAATGGAATTGTGAGGCCTCACCCCAATCCAAAATAGCATGGATATGCTATTACATTTTTTTATTTGAGATTTTGATATTTTGACAGTTATTGAGACTTAGATGGACATTGGATTTCTTTATCTATTGATTTGATACTTGAGTAGTGTTTTACATTGATATATGCACTAAGAAACTGTAATTGTGTAAGAAATGTTTGAACATAAATGCATTCAGCTTTATGACATAATATTAGTAGATTTTGATGCCATGCAAAATGTTAAATTGTTTTAAATATTTTTAATGTATGGATAAACATTAATTTGATTATGATGTCTATGACATACAGATTTTGATATCTAAACATTTCGAGTGGAACAATTGAAAGATTAGGAAAGGATATTTCATTTGAATTATGTTAATATGGATATTATTATTATTCCCATTTATGTTATATAGGCTTATTGACTCCTTCGACTACTAATGGTTGAGTTTGATGTGCAGGAAGAGGAACCAAGGAAATTTAACAGGGAAATAAGGTATAGACAAATGTTTAAATGACTCTACCAAGGTGAATCTTTGTAAGGTTTGTAAACCTCATTGTGATGTACTTATTTCGTAAACATGGGATGTATGTGTGTGGTATGTGTTCATTTGTAGATTTTGAACATGTCATGTGTGATATTTAGTGCATTTTGTGTGTGTCACTTGACACTTGTGCTTGTTATTGAAATGACATGTTCTTTGATGATGGATCATGTGGCCACCTCATTCTGAATTGAAAATGCCTTAATTGAGAAATCCAATTATAGCCTTTAATTAGTAAAGAGAACAAGGTTATCACCACGGGAAAAGTTGAAAACTTTAAAAATTATACTACCTAGCATTGAGAGGGTCATAAAGTAACTCTAGGGTGAAATTGTTGTTATAATTCTTTAGAATAACTAAGGGGAGGGGGAGAGGGATTAGTTATTCAAGGTCCAATGAAACTTTTTCTACAAATCCTTAATGGCACATAACTGAAATTATCATGCATGCAATTGAACATTAAACAATTATGAAAAGTAAACATGCATCACACCATAACACGAAGAATTTGATAACTTAGAAACCCTTCAGGAATAAGAAGGTAAAATTGGAGTGGGGATGATACCGAAAAAATAATTGCGCAATTGATTTCAACCACTTCTAATGGTCTTCCCTATTAAAGGCTTGCCCTATTAGAGGCTACAACACATTGTTAAATGTGACCTTGTTAGATGATTTCATCATACTGTTAGGTATGGGCTTGGTCAAAGGACTTTGGAACATTCACTTGGAATGTCACCCTGTTAAAATATTTACAACATGGCTATTAAACCAACCTACGTCCATAGGATTTATTTTAACTGTTACAATTTCTAGAGAGTAACAATAATGGCTTTTGATCTTATACAACTTACAACATATCTTGTAGATTATAGATCACACTTCAGTTCAATTATTTGCTTGGCTTTAATCACTGCAGCTCTGACAACTTGTCATCTCAAGCTTCGTCACCTTGAGTCTTCTTGATCATCACACCAATGCAATCATATATGTGGTCACCTATTGAAGCAGATTATATGTGCTCTCTATCACCTTAGCACCTTCTTCAGCACTTCATTCTTTCATGCTTGACCATCTCCTTGCTTTGTGACTTTATGACTCCTTAAATAGAAATTTGGGATACCTTTCCTACTCAATTTTCCTCTCCAAGTTTAGGGTTTCAATAGATTAGGTAGGATATAATGTATCTATCTCATATCTTGCTCTTTATCTAGAAACTTCATCTAGAATCTAGTTGTATTCACCAAAAATGTTTTACATAGTGTTCTATGCCACTAGCTCATTATTTTGATTCAAAAAATTCTAGATAACTACCATGTTGGCTCAGATCTGGAGAATCTTTGATTTTCAAAATAATGCAGCAACTCAGCATTATTGATTTATTGATGTTTAGCTTCTTCTGTGTTACTCAACACTTGTATCTTGCTCGACACCTGTATCTTCACTCGACACCTATTTCTTGCTTGACACCTGAAGATTGCTCGGCACTTGATCTTCACTCGGCACCTGAAGATCACTTGGCTCTTGATCTTCACTCCACACCTGAAGATCACTTGGCACACACTAAATTTGAACTTGCTCGGCTTCAACTAAGAATCTGTTTGGCACTAACTAGAACTTAGTTAATATTTGTGTCTTAGAGTATGCCATCAATGCACTATTTCATCACTGGATTAGCTGATCCTTATACTTCATTACAACATCATAACTTCAACCTTTCTCTAGGTACTCTTGTTACATCTTATTGATTTCCACCTCCTTGTCAATCAACCAACTTATAGTATTTGGATCACTAAAGCAATTGTCATTCTTGCAAGTAGCAAGTTCGACATCAATGACAAAAAAATGATTGAAAACATTCTTTACCAATTCCACTACTCTTCATTCATGAGATTTTCAATCATTTCCAACAATCTCCCTCTTTGGCATTGATGGCAAACTAAACTAACCAATTGATCAACTTAGTTACTAAAATTATACATGCTTTTTGCTAATTTCTACTTCCTTCTTGACTGGTGCATCCTTTACTACTAATCTCATATATCTCCATATCATTACCTTTCAGTTTCTCATAAATCTCCATCTTTCATATATATCTCCCTCTTACTTTGTATTGATTAGTTTTCTACAAAAATCTCCCTCTTTGACATAAATGCCAAATATGTAGCATCTTTAACATGTGAAATATAAGCTTTGCATCTCATTTTTTCTCCCTCTATCACCATGCTTGTGACTGATTTGGAGTTCCTACTCCTACTATCATCCTCTGCATCATTCTTCTGATATTTCAATGATTTGTTCCTGTTGATGCAGGGAAGCTTCTTTGTTGCTTTAAACTACTTGAGTTAGGGGCATTACCCCCAACTTGCCTCTAAGATATTCATAAGCATCCTTGGGTAGTGGTTTGGTGAATATATCTATAGTTTGTTCCTTTGTGTGAGTGTACTCCATCTTCACTTGTTTGTCTTCTACCAATTCTCTGACATAGTGATACTTGATTGCAATATGCTTGGTTTCTGCATGCATTACTGGATTCTTGGATATGTTTATAGCACTTGTATCATCACAATACAATATCATAGGTTTGGTTACCTCTTCTTTCATTCCTTTCAATATATGTTTGAGCCACACAATGTTTGTGCAATTGACTGATGTTGCCACATATTCTAATTCTGCAGTGGACTGAGATGTGTATGTTTGTTTCTTGCTAGTCCAAGTAACTAGTCTTGTACCTAAAAATAATGCTCCTCCACTTTTGTTTTTCCTGTGATTATTTTTCCTCTCCAATCTACATCTATGTATGCATTGAGCTCAAACTTTTCATTCTTTTTATAATATAGGCCAAAATCATCAGTTCCTTTGAGATACCTCATTATTCTTTTTACTTCTATGAGATGATTTTATTTAGGATTAGTAGAGAATCTAGCCACTATTCCAACTACTAATTCTATGTTTGGTCTGCTACAACATATTGTAGCTTTCCAATCATGGATCTGTACATTGTTTACTAACTTCAGCTGATACATCATTTTTGGATAGCTTATGTCCTATTGCCATTGGTGTGCTGACCGGTTTGGAGTCTTCCAATCCAAACTTTTTAAGTATCTCTTTGATATACTTTGATTGTGTCATAAATATACCATGTTTTAGTTGATTTACGAGCAAACCAAAAAAAAATTTGATCTCTCCAAACATAGAAATCTTGAACTCATGTTTTATTTTGTTAACAAAACTTTTGCAAAGCACTTCCTTTCCTCCAAAAACTATGTCATCTACAAAGATTTCAGATACAATAATATCCTTACCTTCTTCTGATTTGATGTATATGTTACTGTTATCATCAGTTCTTACAAATCCTATTTGCACTAGATACTTGTAAAGTCTCTCATACCATGCTCTAGGTGCTTGTTCCAAACCATAGAGTTCTTTATGTAGTTTACAAACCATATCCATGTTGTTCTTATCAACAAATCCCTCTAGTTGTTCAATATAGACTTCCTCTTCCAATATACCATTAAAACAAGCAGACTTTACATCCATCTAATAGACTTTAAAACCTTTATATGCAACATATGCAAGTAAAGTTCTTACTCCTTCCATTCTTGCAACAGGGGAAAATGTTTCCCCATAGTCTAATCCTTCTTCTTGAGCATAACCCTTACATACTAGTCTAGCTTTGTTTCTAGTAATCTCACCATTCTCATCTAGCTTGTTTTTGAACACCCACTTAGTGCCAATCACATTCTTGTCAACTAGTCTGGGAACCAAACTCCAGGTTTTATTCTTCTTTATTTGATCAATATCTTCTTCCATAGCTTTATACCAGCCACCATCTTGTAATGCATCATACACTGATTTAGGTTCAAATTTTCTTAATAGACATGATTCATTTCTTAGTCTATTCCTTGTCATTGGTCTTGCATCTTTGTCACCAATTATCTGTTAAGTAGGGTGATGTCTCTTCACATATTTGGATGACCTTTGTTCTGTCCTTGTTTCCATGTTTGATCTTTCAGATTCAGGGTCACTATGCACTTTGTTGTTAGGTAGTTCTACATATCTTTCATGTGTACTGACTTCAAAATCAGAATGTGCATTTCCTTCATTCTGCAACTCGACTTCTAAATGCAGCTTGGCATTCACTGGTTGTGACTCGGCTGAAACTGAAACTTGTTGTTGAATCCCAATTTGATTGATACCATCCTCGTCAACAGGCATTCCTTCATAAGAATACACAAAGGTTCTGTAGTCATCCATTTTCTTTGGTTTTCCAACTTGGACAGTTGCATGCTCATCAATGTTTACATTTGCACTTTCCACAATTTTGTCAGTGTTAGTATTTAAACACTTATATGCTTTACTTCTAGTGGAGTAACCAAGGAATATGCCTTCATCACTTTTTGCATCAAATTTTCCATTTCTAGCATCTTTAAGGATAAATCATTTACAACCAAATACTTTGAAATGCTTTACATTTGGTGAGTGACCATACCATAATTCAAAAGGTGTTGCACTTGTACCTTTCTTGACTTGTACTTAGTTCAGTGCATGAACAACCACACTTACAACTTCTCTCCAATATTTTAGAGCACCAGTCTTTTCCATCATTAATGTTTTGGTACAGTCAATCACATATCTATTTCTTCTCTTAGCAATTCCATCTTGTGGGGGAGTTCTAGGAGCTGATGTTTGTCTCCTGATTCCTTTTTATTGCAAAATGTCTGAAATTCATTTCATGTGAATTCACCACCTCTATCTCATCTTAGGCATTTCAAACTCTTTCTTGTTTCTTTTTCAACTCTAGCCACATACCACTTAAACATTTGAAAAGCATCAAATTTTTTCTTTAAGAACATAACAACCATCATCCTAGAATAGTCATCAACAAACAACATTATATATTTATCTCCTTTGTAGATTTGTACTTCTATTGGAGCACATAAGTTAGTATGGACTAACTCAAGTACTTGTTTAGATGTATAGTTTTTACTCTTGAAGCTTGACTTGGTCATCTTTACTAGCTGACATTGTTTGCACATGATATTGTCAGGATTCTTTAGTTTAGGTAGACCTTTGATTTTCTTCATTTTACTGATATTGACCAAATTATCAAAGTTGACAAGACATATCCTTCTATGCCATAACCATCCATATCAAGATAAAATAGATTACTTCTGTCTTGATCTCCTTTTCCTATCAATTTACCATCAATGTCATAGATTTTTTCATTTTATTTCCAAATTCTACTTTGCACCCTATATTGCCTAACTGTGAAACACTTTGCAAATTGTAGTTTAGTCCTTCAACATAGTATGCATTATCACATGAAATTTTCTCTATAATCTTAATGGAACCTTTTCCTTTGATTTGACATGGAGCATCATTACCAAATTTAACACTATTTGCATCATACTGAGTAAAGTTAGCAAACTTACTTTTGTCTCCTGTCATGTGATGTGAGCATCCACTATCTATGATCCATCTATCATTCTTGTTCATACATGTTACTAGTGTTGTAGGCTCTTCTTCATCAGATTGGTCCTTCATGGCCACATAAACAACTTCATCATCATTATCATCAAAATCCTCTTCAATAATATAGCACTTCTTGCCTTTGTCTTTGTAATCTCTCTTATCATCTTCTCTTCTATGTCTGTACTTGTTGCCTTCCTTGTATTCATTTTTCTATGTACACCTTGCAGCAATATGTCCTACTTCATTGCAATTGAAAAAAATGATATGCAGCTTAGCTTTGAATTTTCCTTTGCCTCTCTGAAATCTTCTAGCTAGTAATGCTTCCAATTGTTTCACATCTTCCTCATCAGTGCTACTATCACTAGATACATATTTCATCTTTCTTCCCTTCTTTGATTTCACCTATTCAACATCTTTCAGTGATAGCTTGGCCTTGAAAGTAGATTAAACATTCTCAAGTCTGTAGTTGTCAAAGTTAGATAACTCAAATGCAGTGAGTCTACCCACTATACCTTAAAAACATAGATTGTATCCTGGCACACATCTTAGCTCTTGTATAGATGATACTCTAATAGCATAGATAGGGATCAGGGTTCTTAAGAACTCAATATTAATAGTATCATCATCTAATTGACCACTCAAACATCTTATTGCACTTACCACTTCCTTTATTCTAGAGGCATACTGAGCAGCATTCTCACTTTCTTCCATTTTCATATCATCAAACTTTTCTCTGAGGCTTTCTATTTTTGGTCTTTGGACATTCAGATCTCCTCCATAAATGTATGATAGGACTTTCCACATCTTGAATGTAGTGTCACATCTTTTGATATCATCGAATTCAGTATAGTTGAGTGTAGAAGCAACTTCCAGCATTGTTTGATTGTGTTCCTATTTGCTTTTCAA
This sequence comes from Cupressus sempervirens, assembly GCA_028749045.1. Lineage (NCBI taxonomy): Eukaryota > Viridiplantae > Streptophyta > Pinopsida > Cupressales > Cupressaceae > Cupressus > Cupressus sempervirens. Next base: position 553,242,931 of record CM053790.1, on the reverse strand, counting down.
ATCTTCTGCAGTAAGAGTACCAGTTGGATCAACATGTTTAGTAACAATTGAATTTTGGGCATAATCTCCTATGGATCCAAGATGTAGCTTCATCAAGCTTTTCCATGCAACAAAGTTGTCTTTGATAAGCTTGGGAACTTCTCTCTTAGTCATTTTGATCGTTTCTGCTTCTAGTCCCTTTAAACTAAGTTAGCAGCAACTAGGCTCTGATACCAATTTTTATAATTTTTTAGAATAACTGAGGGGCGGGGGGGGGATCGGTTATTCAAAGTCCAATGCAACTTTTTCTACAAATCCTTAATGGTGCATAATTAAAATTATCATGCATGCAATTGAACATTAAACAATTATGAAAAGTAAACATCCATCACACCATAACACTAAGAATTTGATAACCTAGAAACCCTCCAAGAATAAGAAGGTGAAACTAGAGTGGGGATGATACCTGCAAAATAATTGTGCAATTGATTTCAACCAATTCTAATGGTTTTCCCTGTTAAAGGCCTACCTTGTTAGAGGCTACAACACATTGTTAAATGTGACCTTGTTAGAGGATTTCACCATACTATTAGGAATGGGCCTGGTCAAAGGACTTTGGAACATTCACTTGGAATGTCACCCTATTAAAGGATTTACAACATGGCTATTAAACCAACCTAAGTCCATAGGATTTATTTTAACTGTTACAATTGCTAGAGAGTAACAATAATGGCTTTTGATCTGATACAACTTACAACATATCTTGCAGATTATAGATCACACTTTAGTTCAATTCTTTGCTTGGCTTTAATCACTGTAGCTCTAACAGCTTGTCATCTCAAGCTTCATCACCTTGAGTCTTCTTGCTCATCATACCAATGTAATAATATCTATGGTCACCTATAAAAGAAGAGTATCTGTGCTCTCTTCCACTTGAGCACCTTCTTCAGCACTTCATGCTTTCATGCTTAACCATCTCTTTTCTTCATGACCTTATGACTCCTTGGATAGAAATTTGGGATACCTTTCCTACTCGATTTTCGTCTCCAACTTTAGGGTTTCAATAGAATAGGTAGGATACAATGTATCTGTCTCATATCTTGTTCTTTATCTAGAAACTTCATCTAGAATCTAGTTGTATTCGCCAAAAACATTTTACATAGTGTTCTGTGCCACCAGCTCATTATTCTGATTCATAAAATTCTAGATAACTACCATGTCATCTCAGATCTGGCAAATCTTTAATTTTCAAAATAATGTAGCAACTCGACATTATTGATTTACTAATGCTCAGCTTCTTCTATGTTACTCGGCACTTGTATCTTGCTTGGCATATGTATCTTCACTCAACACCTATTTCTTGCTCTGCACCTAAAGATTGCTCGGCACTTGATCTTCACTTGGCACCTCAAGATCACTCTACACTTGATCTTCACTCAACACCTGAAGATCACTAGGCAGACACTAAAATTGAACTTGCTCAGCTTCAACTAAGAATCTGTTCGGCACTAACTAGAACTTAGTTAATCCTTGTATCTTAGATTATGTCATTAATGCTCCCATGTGTGGAGATGATTGTATATCTTCAATGAATTGTGTTCATCTTACTACTTTCATTTTGGGAGGTATAAGGTGGTGTGTGGAAGGGAAGATATTGTGTGCCCAAAAGTGCATGTTGATAATGTAAAGATGTAAATATTGTGAATCTTAGCTTTGGAAATCCTCCTCATGATGAGAGCCCACCTTCACCCTATACTTGATTCATATGTTGAATCTTTGTGCAAGCCTTGCGAAGGGATGTGTTGTAATTGTATTGTGTTAAATCTTGTCATAATGTTGTTTATGCATGGCTTGTGAATGTATAGTATGCAACTGTTTATGCCTTATTTCCCCAAGCTTGGTGGGTAGTCTCATTGAGGCCTAGGCTAGGAGGTGAGCCTCCATGGTTCCCCATTTTATTTCTCTCTTGCAAGTTTTCATTTGAAGAGCTTGGGAGGTTGATGTTATGAAGTTTCTTCTTTGTATATGAGGAGACTCATTATTATTGTGTAGAAAATGGAGAGATAAACTCCACATGTTATCTGAAACAATTTGTATTGTGAGAGTGAAGTGATTGCCTTCAATTCATATGATTTTTGAAGCAAAATGTAATGTAAGAATGTAGTGATTTTCTCCTATTCATATGTCCATATAAAGAGAAATATTTGAGTAATGTATGTTTCAAAAGGTCCTTCCATTCTGTGTAACTTGATTGGACATTCCACCACCCTTGTTCATATTATGTTGAAAGTGAATTTTGAAAGGATCATGTAGGAGAATTTTGCTATGCTAATGTTGTTTTATCTATACTCAATTTGGAATTTGTTGAAGGAAATGATTTTTATCATGTTATACCTTGAAAGAATGATCTGAACATTACCATTTGATACATTTATTTCCTCAAACTTCATGAGAGTAATTTAGTTTTTTTTTATGTTTAGTTTGGAATTTGAATCAGTTATATAAGATGCAATTGTTAGTAATGGATTGAAGATGGCTTAAATTTATGGACTTGGATGACATTTAAGTATTTGGATATTTGATGCAATGAAATTTTAATTCAAAACTTCTTGTGTTCTATTTTGAATTTGATTTCTCTAGTAATATGATAGTTTGCTTCATAGTAAAATTGTTTATTAGAGTAGATAATGTTAATGTATAGTGCAATAATAGACTATTGTAAATTCAATCTTAACAATGTTAAAAAATGCATGTAAGGAGCTAGAAAAAATAGCTACATTTAGATAAGACCTATAGATGCATATTTGCATTTTGGAAAATGTATGGGTAGACAAAAAAAGAGACTCATTCTATTATAGTCAATTAAAATAATAGACTTGGAATAAAATATTAGGTTGAATTGGCAAGCTAAAAAAAAAATCAATTTTCAACCCTCCCTTAATAAATAAATGTTAGACTTAGTTTAAGTCCATGATATGGCCCTATGGAAAAAATTATAATATCCTAAAACAAATAAACAAAAAAAAAGCTTTATATTTCCTAAATCACCTAACATAATAAATGAAAACATATATATAATCCTAACTATTCTCTCTACCCAAGCTTCAAGTTAATGCAAGTATAAATAATTCTTTTTAATAAAAGCAAGGAAAGCACCTTGAAAAGATTTCTACCTACCTAGCTGACCCCCATAAGTACTTCACCTAGGGGATACATGCTTTGGAAGCTTTTAAGCAATCCTAGAAAGTTCATGACAAAGAAAATTTGACGTGTGAGAAACCTCCTACCCCTTTCTAGGCACCTTAATGACTTAATATAACATTTAATACCCCTTTTACCATGCAATTTCACCCAAAAAGGGTTAAGCTACCAGCAACATCATTTATGTTGCAATTCGACTTAGTCTTGCTTATTTAATAAGTTAACATATGCTTAGTCTTTGGTAAGTACATGATTGGACATCATCATGCTTGTTAACTCAATCCCAACTCTTTTTTGCACACATAACCAAGCAAGGTGAAGTATGTATGGCAGAGTGGGCAGACTTGTTTTCAATAAGAAGAATGTAAGAAGACTTTATAAAGTTTTAAGTCTTGTCGCCACCCACTTTCCTCCTAGGTGCTTAGCATGAGCTAAGGTTATAAAAAGCATATCTTTTAGATCTCTTCACCCACACCTAGTCTATGTGTATAGGAATTATGATAGCATTTAGTTGGGTTTAGATTAAAGTTTAGTATAGGATTAATAGGGATAGGATATTGTAGTTATAATAATCGTGATATAAAAAGTGTAGAAAATGTGTTATTGGGACATAGAAAGTAAGGATTATTTTTGTTTATCATTTACATATATAAAATGGTTAATGTTTATTAGGTTTTACTTTATGGTGATTAGTTTGAATATTAGGATAGCAAGTTAGGAGTAGGAGGAAATGTTGCTATAGTTATTAAATAATGTTTTTTGGGGATTAAATCTAATAAGTATATTATTTTTAAGATAATTTGATTATGGTATAGATTGATCATAGTTATTTGAGGAGGTAAAGGGCATATTTCAAATTATAATACTTAGAGATTTTTTTTCTTTTTAGGGTCAACATTTAACTTTTAGTTGTTAGGATAGATAATTGTTTGTTTGTGGCATGTATAGAACTTTCAATTATAGTAGTCCTAATTTAATATTTAAGTCGATAATGTTAGCACTTGAGAAAAATTATATATATATATATATATATATATATATATATATATATATATATATATATATATATATATATATATATAGTATGGAAGATATAGTTGTTGAAAATAATATTTATAATAATAATTAAATACTAATAATAATTATTATATTTATATAAAGGTAAACCTAATATTAGTAGAAGTGAAATGTTTAGATAAATACCTTCTCGACACAATCCCTGATAGTTCAACATAGATTTGCACACAGTACCTAGGAACTATCTGTCCCCTAAAGGAAACTTAAAACTAGACTTTGAGTATGAAAGCTTCATTCCTTTATCTTACTTCTTTAACTCTAGGTTATAAGTAGACTAAGCTTTTTTTTTCCTACCTTCAGATATCTATCAAAAAAAAAACTGTTGTGTTTTTCCTTGTAAAATTGTGGCAAGATAGGAATAAATAAAGAAATATGACACTGATCTCAATGTAGAAGGATTGAAGGATGATGGTCAAAATATGTATAGCAATACATATTTGAATAAATTAAGAGGAATTCCTATCAGTTCCAAGCCATAAGTGGATGTGGATGAGAATCTCAATATCATGATGGCTAGGATAATCAAGAGGACCAGGAAATGGGTCGAGTGGACAACTAGAAAGAGCTAGAGTAAGGGTGCAGCCAATCAAGCTTGTCTAGCAATTACAATGCCTACTTCATCTCAGAGTGTTACAATGGGTGTGACCATAGCTTCCATCCTTTCTCTTCAGTTGTTGTAGCCACGACTCCAGTGAAGAAGAAAATGTTCAGCATTAAATCACTCGAAATAGTTTCCAAAGTGATAGGAACTAATTCTTGGTTTGAAGGTACCTTGGAAAGGAAAAGAAAGAGAAATTATGAAATTGTTTTTGCAAAGGACACTGTATCTCTCATAGTACATTCTGGGACTACATTGAAAAAGGTCAAAAAGAAACTAACTTTGTCAATATTGGGGCAAGATCCAAAAATAGGGCACTTGACAAGGGAAATAGCTAGGCCAAACAAAGGAGGGAGAATTAAGGATATGACACCTAAGGATTTTACTATGCATTCAATCAATCTTGGAGAAGCCAGCCATGATACAAAAGTTGGCTTGAGGAGATAACGTAACAAAGTGATAGAAGGACAATTGGATAGTCTCAAAATGTCAAAGATCAAGATGAAAGGAGAGATAGAAGAATTGAATAAATTTATCAGGTATTTAGTCACTCTGCTAGCAATTATTTCTAGTATGTCTATGAACCCGACTCCTAGTGCAGCTGAAGTGCAAGGCCTCATTTCCCAACTACAAGAAGATAGGAATTATGGTTAGATTGGTAGAGAATGGATCAAGAGACTTAAATCAGAAAGAGTTTCTATCATAGATCAAATTGAAAATATTCTCCTCTGACTGGAAATAGAAAAGGATAACATATTGTCTAAAAGTAATACTCTGGCTAGAGAAAGAGTTAGGTGTGATGAATGCATCTCCCTTTTAAAGATGATCATCCAGATGAAAGAAAAAAAACTAGTTAAAGAAAAGATTCTAAAGAAAGGAAATGAACCTTTATTCAAATGGCTCCAAAATATGCAATTCAAGATAGAAATGATCTCAATATATGACAAAATATGACATTGATCTCAATGTAGAAGGATTGAAGGATGATGGTCCAAAATATGACATTGATCTCAATGTAGAAGGATTGAAGGATGATGGTCAACATATGTATAGCAATACATATTTGAATAAATTAAGAGGAATTCCTATCAGTTCCAAGCCATAAGTGGATGTGGATGAGAATCTCAATATCATGATGGCTAGGATAATCAAGAGGACCAGGAAATGGGTCGAGTGGACAACTAGAAAGAGCTAGAGTAAGGGTGCAGCCACTCAAGCTTGTCCAGCAATTACAATGCCTACTTCATCTCAGAGTGTTACAATGGGTGTGACCATAGCTTCCATCCTTTCTCTTCAGTTGTTGTAGCCACGACTCCAGTGAAGAAGAAAATGTTCAGCATTGAATCACTCGAAATAGTTTCCAAAGTGATAGGAACTAATTCTTGGTTTGAAGGTACCTTAGAAAGGAAAAGAAAGATAAATTATGAAATTGTTTTTGCAAAGTACACTGTATCTCTCGCAGTACATTTTGGGACTACATTGAAAAAGGTAAAAAAGAAACTAACTTTGTCAATACTAGGGCAAGATCCAAAAATAGGGCACTTGACAAGGGAAATAGCTAGGCCAAACAAAGGAGGGAGAATTAAGGATATGAAACCTAAGGATTTTACTATGCATTCAATCAATCTTGGAGAAGCCAGCCATGATACAAAAGTTGGCTTGAGGAGATAACGTAACGAAGTGATAGAAGGACAATTGGATAGTCTCAAATTGTCAAAGATCAAGATGAAAGGAGAGATAGAAGAATTGAATAAATTTATCAGGTATTTAGTCACTCTGCTAGCAATTATTTCTAGTATGTCTATGAACCTGACTCCTAGTGTAGCTGAAGTGCAAGGCCTCATTTCCCAACTACAAGAAGATAGGAATTATGGTTAGATTGGTAGAGAATGGATCAAGAGACTTAAATCAGAAAGAGTTTCTATCATAGATCAAATTGAAAATATTCTCCTCTGACTAGAAATAGAAAAGGATAACATATTGTCTAAAAGTAATACTCTGGCTAGAGAAAGAGTTAGGTGTGATGAATGCATCTCCCTTTTAAAGATGATCACCCAGATGAAAGAAAAAAAACTAGTTAAAGAAAAGATTCTAAAGAAAGGAAATGAACCTTTATTCAAATGGCTCCAAAATATGCAGTTCAAGATAGAAATGATCCAGGAAGCTAAGAAGGGACTTACGAAAACAAAGCGAAAAATAAAGAAGACTCACGATAGCGAATTTGAGCTTATGAGAGGACTACACACTAACTCTCAAACTAGTGGTCAAGGAAAGGACCTCATTAGAATGAAATTAATGAAAAGTAACTTCTCTGCATTCTTAGATAATCTGTCTAGAGTGGCCCATAGTAGTCAAGACAAAATCATAGAACTCTAGACACTAAGTGAGTGGATACATGTGGTCGTGGAAGAGTTGTCGAGTTAGTTGAATGTTGTAAAGGAGTTGGCAATGGAACAATCAAAATGGCTTTTGAGATTCACTAATATGCATGTTCCTAATCATGAGGAGCTAATACCAATAATGGCTGCTATTAAGTCAGATAGAGAAAAATAGAAAATGGAAAGCAGTCTAAATGATTCATATTATGCCATCTTTTTATTTTCCTTTTGTAATTTTGTAATATGACAAATTGGCATCCTGCCATTTGTCATTTTCAGAAGATGAACCGATTAAGCTTCCATTGTAATGGTCATCTCAAAAAAACTCTATATGTATGAACTGAAAAGATTAATAAAAGGTCAAATTTTTTTTGGTGTCAAATACTTTTTGTTGCAGAGATAATCAAATGGTATTTTATGTCAATCATTTTCTGTTCCAGATAGTATTATATTTAGTCTATGATTCCTTTTTTGTTTGAATTGGAACATGGGAAGAACAAAGTTCTACCTCCCCTATTTTGAGGCAATGGATGAATGTGATAAGTATTGTAACAGTTCATTTGAAGAAGAAATCCTTCCAACATTTCTAGTTTATTAGGTACAATTCAAATTTTAAATTATCTTAGTTCAGCATTAGTTAATTATGTGGATGTGATTAATGGATTCATAAGATGTGTAGATGCATGAATTTTTTTTAGTGTTTGAAAACTTCTATCTACCTAAGATGGATTTTATTTAGGTCTAGGTTGGTTATCCCTCTACTATTCTTGAGTTAAGAACATACCCCAAAGTAGCTTAGAAAGAAAACATAATTCATTGCAAATCTATTTTAGGGAGTTGTACCTACCAATTCAGAGGAAAGCTAAAATATCCATAAGGAGCTTTACAACAGTTTGTGATTATATATTGTTCTAAATTAGGCATTAAAGAGTAATAATCTGAAAGAACAAATCTGTTTACTAACAGATTTTTGGCAACTCTACTATGGAGATGAACAGTCACTTGACCAAAAAGCCTATGTCATGAGGGAAAATGGTACTACCTCATGAAAACATAATTCTAGTGCTCCAACCTAGCCTTGGTTTTCAAGATGATCAAGAAGACATAATTTCATCCCTTAATACATTTGTTTGGACACATAGAAGGAACACTAAACATTATAGGAATGTTATCTAGGTAGTAGAAGAAGAAGGAAGAGTTGAAACCTTACAGAGAGTTGTTCAAAGAAGAGATATCTGGAGAGTAGAAAGACAATTGAGACAAGAAGTTCAAAGATAAACTAGACCCAACATCCTAGAATAATTTAGGTACCTCAGAAGTACCAAGGAATTGGGTGGGCAAGACCCTATCTTTGATAAGCTTATAAAGCTAATTTTCCTATCTTAGACATTTCAAAGCAGAAAAGTGAAAATAAAAGCCAGAGTAGGCCACCTTCCCCTATTAGGAATAAGGACATCAACACTTCACATTTTACTTGTCAGGTGTTAGCACTTCATGGAGTTACTGCCCCTCCAGTTGTTAATTTCCTACCATATACTGCTAGGACAATCATGGCTACCCCATGGGCCATGGAAATAGGACCATTAGCATTAAACACTTATCATCCACTCCTGACTAGTTCAAGGAAGAATTTCCTTAAATTCTTAGGTGATGGGAAAGTTACTATAGACAAACACATTAAAGCTTTCTTTGCAACCACTCATATCTTAGGAGTGGGACATGAAGATGTTGCTGTAAGGTTGTTCGTAGAGACCCTCACAGATAGTGCAACTGATTCATTCTATGATCTAGCTAATGGCTCAATAACTAATTGGTATGCATTGAGGACATCCTTTGAGACAAGATACAAGACTGCAGAAGATGAACATGCCCTACTAACATAGTTGACTTCAATTAAGAAGAAACCTAGTATGAGCATGAGGGATTTCGTTGCCAAGTTCAATAAGATTATCAATAGAATTCTAGTTGTTGATAGAGCCACACCTGGTAACTTAAAAACCTTCTTTATTAGTGTGATGCCTCTAGATGTCAATTATGATTTAAGGAGAGCACATTCCATGGATCTAGCTAATACACAAAAGAAGGTGATTGAGTGTGAGGATGATTTGATTTCTATGGGAAAATGGAAATGAGAACTTAAAACTAAGGGAAGTTCTAGTAATACCACATTATCTAAGGAGATGATTTAGAAATGGTCAAATAAGCTAGTAGCAATGAAGAAGTAGTTACCCAGATTCAATAGTCCCTATCAATTAAATTATCAAAATTCATTGAGAAGAAACAATAAAAGTAGATTTCTGCAACTTACAGGATCACAACCCAGGTTGCAAATTGAGGCGGTGCCAAAAAACTGAAATATGTGTGTCTTCCATTTGACCACAGATCATGATAGTGAGAGTTATCTAGAGAATACCCACATGATGTAGTTGTCAAATGGTGACTCTAGAAATTTATTTTTAGAATATGAATCAGATTTTGAATCAAAAGGTGAGTGTTATGTGACCATCGATGGAACTTCATACACATTGCTTACTCGGGGGCAAAGGTTGAAGAATCAATCCTCTAGTCACACTCACAAAAATGACTCCAACCCCTCGACAAGTAACGTACATGCTAATAAAGGAGCATCTATTTCACAAATGGGTAAGGATAAAGTATCTTTTGATTTCATTCAATTTTGTGAGGAATCAAAAGTTCAAATTTCTACTATTGATTATTTAAATTGGCATCCTTCTTAGTTAAAAAGACTGGTAGACTGGTGTAAAGAAAATACATCTAATACAAATTGTAATGTAATGGTTGAGAAAGAAGATGAAAACTTGACATCTAGTTTATTTAATCAAGAAGATTCTATGGTCTTAGCAACATCTGCTAGATAAAAGCCTGAGCCTTTTTATATCTCATTGTATATTGGTGGGTGCAAACTCAGTAATTGTATAATAGATTCAGGTGCATCAGATAATGTTATGCCTTATTCTATAGCCAAACCCTTGGGTCTCAATCTCACTAAAGTACATAGAAGATGCTACTCAATGGATGCTAAAAAAGTTCCCTTACTTGGGTAGATTAAAGATGCTCAAGTAGCCTTAGATTCTCACCCAAAAAAAGGCTCCTATTGACTATTCTAGTAGCTGACATTCTAGCGAGCTACAAACTTCTTTTGAGTAGAAGTTTTTGTTGAGACTTAGGAGGAGAAATAAGGCTAGATTGGTCCCAAGTAGTAATATCTATTGGGAATAAGAAAGTTAAATTAGAACTTGAGGAAAAGGTGAAGTTCACAGTCTTGAAGTTAGATGACCCTAAAGCTCATATTCTCTACCAAGAGCTAGAATTCGGCAACTATATGTTGTTTATTGAAGAAGGCTTAGATGAACAAATAGATGAGAGTCAAAGCAAGAAATTTTCTAATGGAAATAAAGATGCATCAAGTATATGGACACTTGAATTTGATGGAAGTTGTGCCACCTCACGATCTAGAGTAGGTGTAGTATTGATATCCTCAGAAGGAGAACCTAAACCTATGGCTTTCAAATTAGAATTTTGGAATACAAATAACACTATGAAATATGAAGCCTTATTACTGGGGATAATAATAGAAAAAGAAAGAGGGATAAAGATCCTAAAAGCTCAAGGTGATGCAGAGCTTATTTTAAAATAGGTGAAAGGACAATATTTTGTTAAAAATCACAAGCTAAAGAATTATAGAAATAGAGTCTGGGACGAAATAAAAGGCCTAGATGCCTTCTCTATCAAAGTGGTTCTAAGGGAGATGAATACCAAAGTTGACTCCCTTGCAATCTTTGCTTCCCTATTACTTCCTCATCCAGATTTCAATGACCAAAAGTATCAGATCAAAATAGTGTATCAATCTATTGTTCCAAATAACACAGAATCATGGCAAGTCTTCAATGATGATAAGAGTTTATTGATGTTACTTGAAAATTTCAAGTCCAATCTTGAGCATGAATCTAGTGGAAGTGACCATGAAAGCTCTGGTGCAAATAAGAAATAGAATCAAAATGGAGAAGTTCAGTTGAAAGGTAACATTATCCCTCCATATTTTGTGGCTTTTGAAAAATTGTTTAATAGACACGATGCTTATATAAAGAAAAAGAGAGCAAAAAAAGGACCTACTATGGGCAAGTATGAGGGAGTAAACATTGGAGATATCCATAATCCTAGAATGATTAATATTGGGAGGTGTTTTTTGCCAAAAGAAAAGGAAGCCACAAGAAATCTATTCATGGAATATAGAGATGTTTTTGCCTAGAGTTATGAAGACTTGAAAAGTTATAGAGATAGGAAGGTAAAACACTAAATCCCACTAAAGCCTGATGCAGTCCCTTTCCAAAAAAAATAGAGGAAATATAATCCTAAATTCACAGATGCCATCTTTTGGGAGGTAGATAAGATGTTAAAAGTGAGAATCATTTATCCAATTCATCATTCCACCTGGATAGCCAATATAGTACCCGTCAGAAAGAAGAACGAAGAAATAGGAATTTGTGTCGATTTCTACAACTTGAACCAAGCATCTCCTAAAGATAGTTGTGTTATTCCTGACATTTTCTTAGGTTATAATCAAATTGAAGTAGAGGAGAAAGATCAGCATAAGATGAGGTTCACCACTCCTTGGGGTACATTTGCATATCACAGAATGCCTTTTGGACTTATCAACACTGGTGCTACATTCCAAAGATGCATAAATAAGACATTCGTTGACCTAAAGGATTGAATCATAGTCATATACTTGGATGACCTCACTGTATTCTTGAGAAAAAGGAAAGATGATATGGAAGATTAGAGGAAACTTTTGCAAAGATGCAGAGAGCATGGGATTTCTCTCAATCCTAAGAAATTGGTTTTCTATGTAACAAAAGGAAAACTCTTGGGACATATAATGTCCAAGAGGGCATTAGGATTGACCCCGAATGGGTGGAAGCCATTCAAAGATTAAGCTTGCCTTCAAATAAAACTAGAGTCAAATCTTTCTTTAGGAAAGCAAATTTCCTCAGAAGGTTTGTGCCTAATTTCATGCAAACCACTAAACATATAGTGGATATGATGAAAGGGAATTCAAATTTCAAATGTAATGAGGCAAGAAAGTGAACCTTTCAAGATATAAAGACTGCTATTGCTAATGCCTCGCTTTTATGTCATCCCAATTATAAACAAGATGTCATCATCTATTGTTATGCTTTCAAAATACTCTATCACGATGCATATGCAAGAAAATGATGAAGGGGTACAAGCCCCAATAGCTTTCATGAGCATACCTTTGAAGAATCATGAACTTAAATATTTGTATATTGAAAAGCATGCTTTTGCAGTGGCTAAAGCCCTAATAAAAAAATTATTTTATATCTTGCATTCACATTCTATAGTCTTTATCCCTGATGTGGTAGTGAAGAGTGTATTGACACAATAGGATGTGTGTTGTAATGTCAGAGGAGCATTGGTGGTAAAATAATAGGAGTATGATATATAAATAAACCCTACCAAGCTGGTAAGGGGAAATTCTCTATGCAAGGCGATTGTAGAAAACAAGATAACAGAAGAATCAAAAGAATCTAGAGAGAAGCAGTTGGTGTTATCTTTAGGCCTCTATGATTCATGGCTTGAAAATATCTCTTATCTAATGACATATGGTGAATGTCTAGAAGGCCTAAATGCAAGGCAAAGAAGAGATCTCATACTAAAAGTAGCTAAGTATGTGATTTGGGATGGTAAGTTATTCAAAAAAGCCATTGATGTTACCTTCTTTAGGTGCGTCCACAAACAATAGCAAGACAAGTTGTTGAGAACATTTCATGATGAAGCTTGCAGAGGAAATTTCTCATCTTCAGTCACATATTTTAAAATACTAAGGCAATGTTATTACTAGCCTAGGATGTTTGAAGATGCATATGCTTGGGTAGAAAAATGCGAGAAGTCAAGGATGTTCTCTAGACACCCTCAATTAGCTGCTCTTCCATTAAGGCATGTTATCATCAAAGGACATTTTCAACAATGAGGTCTCGACTTCATTGGTCCAATTAGTCCTACATCCAATGCTGGTCACCAATATGTGATCACTATGACTGACTACTTCACCATGTTGGTAGAAGCTAAAGCTACTAAGAAAACTACTTCTGAAGTGGTGTGCAAATTCATAAAGGAGAACATATTGGTCAAGTTTGTGTCCCTATTAAACTGGTGATGGATAATGCATCCTATTTTTTTTCAATTGAAATTACCAATTTCTATTTTGAGTATGGGATCACTGTGGGTCATTCATTTGACTATTTCCCTCAAGGAAATGGTCAAGCTGAGTCAAGTAATGAGAATTTGATGAATATTGTTAAGAAGTTGGTTTCAGATAATCAAAAGACTTGGCACAAAAAGATTCATGAAGCACTCTCGGCAAATAGAGTGACACCTAAAAGGGAAATAGGCATATCTCCTTTTGAATTTTTTTATAGGACTATAGCTAACCTCCCCTTACCTCTGGAATTAGCCATAAATAAACTCAAAAAAATGATTGAAGATGATGTTTACAAAGATGGTCCGGAGAAGAGGATCCTATACCTGAGAAAACTTGAAGAAGAAAGAAAGGAAATTGTAGATCACATTACATAGCACCAAATACGAGTGAAGGATCTCTATTTGATAAGAAAGCAATACCACCAAAAATTATGGTAGGATACAGTGTACTACTTTGGATAAATGAAGTGCTCTGAAAGGAATCCATAAGAAGTTTGATGCTTTATGGAAAGGCCCATTCAAAATTCATAAGGCATTGGAAAATAATTCTTTCAAATTGGTGTATGAAGATGGTGAAGTACTATCCCTGACCTATACCGGTCAGGATCTGAAGCTTTATCAAATTGGTAACTAAAAATAGGTAACCCCTGTATTTGTATTATAGTTAGGTTTAGTATCCTTTTGTATTTCCTAGTTAGTCTTTTTCATTTCCTTTGTTCTCCTATTCCTTGTCTCATTTTTATTTTGATTGTTGCCACCTTTTACCTCCTATTATGAAACCAGAGATTTTGAGTTCCTTGCTTGGGTATGCTCAACTCAAGTCCCTAGTTAGAGCTAGTTTTTGCCCCACTTTTCATCTTGTACCTATTATGCAAAGTGGAAAATGATCTTGTGTCTCAATTAGGTTTAGGTATGTCTAAGTCTATTTTTCTTTCCCCCAAGTGCAAAGTCTCTCCATCAAGTTTTCATCTTCCTTCTTCTCCCACATCACATAACTGGGTGGGTTTCCCTTGTTGTCATGAGTTTTGTGGGTAGTCTAGGATCCTTTTCAATGGAGATTCTTGGGTTGTACCATGATTTTCACAAAGTCATTTCCAAGAATGACTTTTCTCATGACTCATTATAGTTTTCATATAAAGAAAATGAAGTCTTCGAAAAAGCTAGCATTGGCTTCTCCTTGGCAGAGTTTCCAACTTTGAAGGCGATTTTCTACAGAGGTCAACAAATGAGGCATATAAGCTAAAGAAAGGAAGAACTGAGTTGTTTTATGGATAAATCATCCCTACATTGTAGTATTCTACCTTGGGAGTCACTCAAAATTCATCATAATGATCAGAATAGCATTTGGTAGAAAACTCTGAAGTAGTTTCTCCACGGCGGGTTTTCGACCTAGGGATTTAGTTTTTTGACAAGGGCATTTGTAAGGGAGAAAAGCAAGTAAGTGAGTTCCTTTTTCATTTTCATATCCCTTTTTGGATCTTTTTAAGCCTAAAATCACATTTATTAAAGAGTAAAGTGAAAATAAAAGCATAGGCAGAAAAAAAAATGTTGCCTTCTCCTAAGTGGGTTTTCAACCTTGGAAAGTGATTTTCCACTTCTGTTGAAAAATCACTACTGCAAGCATGTTGAGCTCATAGATAAATCATAAGATGCTTAAAAAGGATAATGGAAGCTATTTAACCACATTTGGGCAGGTATCTTGAGCAAAATCTGGCTGAGGGGATTTTTCCCCACAGAATACTCTATTCTTAATTTTCCCCAACTTGGTGAAAAATGGGAAAGTAAGTCTATAATAAAGGAAAGTTACTATTGGGCCAATGGAATAGTGAAAAGACATAGAAAAATCTATTAGAAATCCTTGCATTTACTAATCTAATGAATTTATCCTTTAATTCACTTGTGTGATGAGGATCTTGAAGATTAATAGATGGATTGGAATTTCTATACAGAGATGAACATAACGAATTTTTAAACTACCAATTTCTTATTTGAACTATTATGCTATTAAATTGAATAGTGATTTCATAATTATCAAAATTGAAAAGCTCTACTCTCTATGCTATTTTTAGTTTTAAGATTTTCAATTCATGTCTATCTCAGTTAAGATGGCAACAAGGTTCACTGGATTCAATGGACTGAATGGGATTAAGTCAACATTGTAGAATGTTACAGATACCTCACTCCATTTCTTCAACATGAAATATTTCCAAAGAATGTTGAGGATGAAGCCAATCCACTCAATAATAGAGAAACTCCAAGGAATCAGGCTAGTGGAAGCAGTTGGGTTTCCAGTGGCAATTCAAGCCCTCGAGCTGATTGTTGAATGTATTAATCACTACAATCTATACATTGAACAAATTTTGTTGCTAGACCATACAGTTTTGATCTCAATTGACTGGAAAACTATAGTAAATTGTCTTTGAATTCCAAAGTGGGAAGAATTTTCTGAATTGACCATAGGAGGAGCCATGTTCAAATTCTCCTTAAACAAGATGGTGTGGCATAAGGAAATCATGAGATCTTGGTTCCAAAAGCCACAGGGAGCTAAGATAAGGTTCCTAAGACCCTTTTTGGCACTGATCTCAAGCCCAAAATCATGGATATCCTAGTTCTTTTACATTGGTTGAAACATGATGTAGAAGCACTCAATTTCGTAGAACAACATTTCTTTTTAGTGAAAATCATCTGTTCAGACACAGATTATGTTGATTGGGCGTATGAGGTAAGTGAAAATTTGTCTAGAGCTCTTAGTGCTACAAAGTTCTATAATACCTTCTACATGTCTTTTTTCCTAATTTATATGTTAGCTTCTCTATGATTGTGGTTGGGCCTTCCCCGAATAGAGGATTTTCTTGATTATGTAAAAAGTTATGAATTTTAGCCATGCTTGAGTTATAGAATAGCTATGCAGAGTATGTTAGAGTTAATGACTCTTTTACAATGAGGATTTGCAGGGAACTACAAGGATGCCCAGAGAAGAGGTTTAGCCCAGAAGTGATGGCAGCCATTAGTCAGTTTGGTAGCTACTTTATTCAATTCTCATCCTTCTCATATTTTTGACTTGTAGCCTTTGATGGATTTCCTCTAAAGCTGCCCAAATACCCAACTGACATGATCGTGCTCATAGAGATCGTGAGACAAGCTGTCCAAGTGAATGTGATAAGCGCTAGTTTAAGGAAGAAGGGGTATGAGTTCCCCATGAAGGTTGGGGCTTAGAGTTGTTATTCTTGGTCTAATGCCAAAAAAATGCTCAAGGAATTTGAGAATAAGTACAAATTGGAGGAACATGAGGTTGTGAGGCCCATGTTCAATCCAAATGGATATGCAAGAGAAGTGCTTCAAATTAGGAGTGTGATCAAGCATGTCACTACTCTAGAAGATTATTGGATAGATTGTAGGGATTAGTTGGAGATTCAAGATCATGCTTTCACCAAGCTTATGGTGGAACACTTGAACACATATGGAATTGATCTCAATGTAGAAGGATTGGAGGATGATGGTCAAAATATGTATAGCAATACATATTTGACTAAATTAAGAAAAATTCCTATCAATTCCAAGACATATGTGGATGTGGAAGAGAATCTCAATATGATGATGGCTAGGATAATCAAGAGGACTAGGAAATGGGTCTAGTGGACAACCAGAAAGAGCCAGAGTACGGGTGCAGCCACTCAAGCTTCTCCAGTAGCTGTAATGCCTACTTCACCTCAAAGTGCTATAGTGGGTGTGACCATAGCTTCCATCCAAGGACTAGCTCAACCTATAGGTAGAGGTGATCAACGCCTAGAAAAGAATGTTCCTATAGCCCAAACATGTCATGATGATTCTTTACTAGTTATAAGAACCCAGACTGGTACTGAAGAGAAGAAGGCGAAAGAACTAAAAGATAGTACCACTACTGTAGTACCCTTCCCACATTCTACTCCCATTCCATCTCCTCACACTATCCTTGTACCTTCTCCTCATACCACTCTAATCCCATCTCCTCATCATAGCTATGTTCCATCAACAAGTGCTTCACTTTTGAGGCCAGGTGGTTCCTCTATACAGATAGTAGACTAAGGGGATGGAAAAAGTAGTAGCAGTGAATCAATCGGATCAGATGAAGAGATGAAGAAGACTTTAGAGATGGACAAGGGCTAGGCTTCTTCTAGATTCATCTCAAAGGACTCAAAGAATCCTTTCTCTTCATTTTCTATAGCCACA
Source organism: Cupressus sempervirens (assembly GCA_028749045.1). Lineage (NCBI taxonomy): Eukaryota > Viridiplantae > Streptophyta > Pinopsida > Cupressales > Cupressaceae > Cupressus > Cupressus sempervirens. The sequence continues at coordinate 553,225,246 of CM053790.1, read as the reverse complement.
ACTCTAGTGAAGAAGAAAATGTTCAACATTGAATCACTCAAAATAGCTTCTAATGTGATAGGAACTGATTCTTGGTTAGAAGTTACCTTGAAAAGGAAAACAAAGATAAAAGATAAAAGTTTTTCTATGAAGCATACAATATCTCTCATAGTTCATTCTAGGACTCCATTGACAATGGCCAAAAAGAAAAAGACTTTGTCAATACTAGGGCAAGATCTAGAAACAAGGCACTTGAAAATGGAAATAGCAAAGTGAAACAAATGAGGGAGAATTGAGGATATGACACCTAAGGATTTTACTTTGCATTCGATCAATCTTGGAGAAGCTAGACATGATACAAAAGTTGGCTTGTGGAGATCAAGTAATGAAGTTATAGAAGGACAATTGGAGAGTGTCAAATTGTTCAAGATCAAGATCAAAGTAGAGATAGAAGAATTGAATAAATTTATCAAGCAGTTACTCACTCCACTAGCGACTATTTCTGATATGTTTGTGACCCAAACTCCTAGTGCAGCTAAAGTGCAAGCCCTCATTTCCCAGCTACATGAAGATAGGCATTATGGTCAGATTGGTAGAGAATGGATTGAGAGACTTAAATCAGAAGGAGTTTATCTCATATATCAAATTGGAAACATTATCCTTACACTGGAAATAGAAAAGGATAACATATTGTGTAACATTAATACTTTGGGTGGAGAAAGAGTCAAGTGTGATGAATGCATCTCCCTTTTAAAGATGATCATCTAGATGAAAGCAAAAAATGTAGTCGAAGACAAGATTCTAAAGAAAGGAAATTAACCTTTGTTTGAATGGCTCCAAAATACACAGTTCAAGCTAGAAATGATCCAAGAAGCTGAGAAGGGACTCAAGGAAATAGAGGGAAAAATAAAGAAGACTCAAGATAGGGGATTTGAGCTTATGAGAGGACTACTCACTGACTCTCAAACTAGTGGTCAAGGAAAGGACCTCATCGGAGTAGAAGTAATGAAAAGTAACTTCTCTACACTCATAGATAATCTATCTAGAGTGGCCCATAGTGGTCAAGACAAAATCATAGAACTCCAGACACTCAGTGGGTGGATAAATGTGGCCACAAAAGAGTTGTCAAGTCAATTGAATGTTGTAAAGGAGTTGCTGACGGAACACTCAAAATGGCTTTTGAGATTCACTAATATACATGTGCCCAATCATGAGGAGCTGATCCCAATAATGGTTGTTGTTGTCACTTAGGTTTGCACCCTTGTCCAAAGCCTATGCATGAGGACAACCTAGTGAAACATGGAAACATACTCCAAGTTGTGGCACTTAAACTATGAGGTTGAGTCTCTAGAGAAGGCCGACTTCCTCTTACTATCAGGATGCACCTAACTACTCTTGGAGAGGAAAAGGGAGAAGGAGAGCATGAAAGAAAATCTACAAAATCTAACCTAAAGAGGTGATGCACCAAAATAGAGTGTTCAAACCAATCTTTTCCCATATATGCACTATTGAACTAGAATGAAACTACAGATATACACATTCAGACTTGTTTTAATCTAATAATCACATGCAGATTAGAAAACTAGGATGAATGACACAAGGAAAGAGAGATTCACTTATATTATCATTCATGGATCCAAGGAGATACCTTGCCTAATGCTTATGAAATAGCAATAAAATTAGAGAATATCCTAATACAAGGAGGTAAGTTGGCTCCAAGGCCTCCTATGCCTTTCTTCCCTGATGTTCCAAATCATCAACCAACAATGGCTCCTCTTCCCACAACTTCTACATCACAATCCCTTGTCCTAGTCCCTCAAGCCTCCATATCTTCAAATGGGATAGATGAGATCAAAGAGAAGATGCAATCTCTGATGCAGAACATGGAAAAAAGAGATAAGAACCTTGATAAATGATTAGAAGATCAAGGGAAGAAGTTAGAAGATCAAGGAAAGAGGCTAGAGGATAATTTCTCTATGATGCAGAAAGTGAACAACAAGGTGGTGACTTTAGAAAGATAGCAAGCTCAAGGTATTAAGCCTCATAAATTGCAATACCAAGCTCCAAATGCTGGTAGGCATCCAAATCCTAATCATTAAAACAATTCCTTTGATTAGAACAGGCAGAGTAGCTATGCTTCAACCTCAAGTGTAAACCAAAGTAGGGCCTTAGTCCCTCAAAACAATATGGCTCAAGATCAAGATTTTTGTCCCTCCTGTAACTACTCCTATGCCTATTCTATGTGTCAAAAGGCTGAATCTTTTATGGCTTTGACAGTCCAAGAACCTACAACAAAACAATCATACAAGGAAGACCAATTTAAAGATGCCTTAGATATGCAAAGATATGGTGATTGTTCTTTTATGAATCATCAGATGGAGGAGCATTGTAATGTAAACCAGGATTAAATTGCTCATAACACTAGAAGCAAAAGAAGAGCCATGGAAGATGCTATCCCTCCTCCCAATTAGGCCTCAACTTCAAATGCAGTATCTCATGAGCAAGTAGCAAATGATCAATCAAGTACCTTTCAGCAACAAAGGCAAAACCATGGCAAAAAAGATACAAGTGATCCTCAAGCGATTCCATCTCAACCTCATACAGTTGCAACTCTCAAAGTTTCTAAAAAATCACCTACTATGCCATTCAGTGTGGTAGAGAAAATGAAGAAAACAAATGTGAATATCTCCATGTGGGACATTGTTGCTACTATACCCATGCAAAAGAGGTTGCTGCAGCAAGAATTGGAAAGAATTGACCCAAAGGATCGAACACCTAGTATGCAAAGTGCCACAAGCCTAGTACAACCATCAAGGGAGGTAGAAAAAAGCAAAAATGTTAGACCTCCTCCATTTTATGTTTCTCTAATTACAAGGGGCAAGCTAGTCCATAATTGCATGATTGATTCAGGGGCTAGCAATTCAGTAATGCCTAGGTGTGTTGCTGATGCTTTGGGAATGAAATATGAGCCCATTGTTAGGGATGTATTACAGTTGGATGGTAGTACTATCAAGACTGTAGGGATCCTTAGGAATGTGGAGATGGCCTTGCATGCATGCCCTGGTTGTACTATAACCCAAGATATCTCTATTGCTGAGGTCAAACCATATTTTTCCATTTGTCTGTCAAGAGACTTTACTGCCCAAATAGGTGGTTTCATATCTTTTGATTCGTCATATATGTCTTTTAAGATGAGATATGGAGCCAATGCGTCAATCAGAGCAAAGCCTCAAGCCCTCCATCACACTGAATCTTACACCCCCAACCCCATCAACATGAATTGCCCTATCCTAGAGATGGATGAGAATGACATAGTGAATGAGCCTACCACATCCATAGCAGAGATACCTAATTTTTTCTTGGATGAGTGGGCTAATGCATATCAATTTGACCCTATGTCAGAAACCCTTAAGACAAGTCTCAGTACATATTGTATATTGGAGAAAGATGCTCTAGTTCCTAATCTTGTGGAGAGTAAAGAAGATATGAGTGGGATGTTGAGTATGTACTTTGATGGATCAAGGAATAAAAATGGGTTAGGGGCTGGTGTGATGTTGATTTCTCCTACACAAGTAAGGTACTACTTCTCCTTTAGGCTCCAATTCAGTTGCACTAATAATGTAGCCAAGTATGAATCCTTGATTCAAGGTCTCCTACTTGCTCAAAAAAGAGGAATCCAAGCCTTAAGTGTATATGGGGATAGTGAGTTGGTGGTCAATCAAGTAAGAAATTAGAGTACCACCAAGAATGGTTTGCTCAAGTCTTATAAACATAGATTATGGGATTTTCTTGAGGGTTTCAATGCATTTAACTTCCAAAGCATCCCTAGAAAGGAAAATAGACATTTTGATAGACTTGTAGCAATAGGTGCATCTTATGATGTGCCAGGGAATCCTGAGGAGGAGAAGAAGCAACAAATTAGGGTGGTAGTAAGGCCTTCCATCTTTGACAATGACATCCATTGGCAAGTGTTTGAGTATGATGAGAAAATTGTTAGCTTCTTGCAGAATGAGGCAAAATTTTCAAAGAGAAATCAGTCAAGACTGCAGGATCAGTATGGTGACCAAATCATTAACCTTAGCTCCAACAAGCTACCTAAAGGTCTCATTACTCTAGAGAGTGTTTTTAATCCAAATGATCAAGCAAGAGGCATGGCCATGAACCTAGTTGCTAATGAGGATGATCACAATCCAATCATGGTTGCTAATGGAAAATCCTTAAACATGGGGAAGGTATGTTCTGAAATTGAGCAAGAAAATTTTATTCATCTATGTCAAGAATTTAATAATATATTTGCTTGGACATATGATGATTTAAAGGGTTTCGACCCAAGGTTATTTCAACATACCATAGATTTAATTAATGATGTAAAACTAGTAAGACAAAAATAGAGGCTAGTAAATCCTAAAATTGAACCCCTAATTAGATTGTGTGTGGACTTTAGGGACCTTAACCAAGCTTCCCTTAAAGATCACCATCCTCTCCCTTCTATGGAGTAGATTTTGTCCAGGTTGATCATTCTCTATTGTTCTCTGTTGTTGCTCTACAATTCTAGTGTAACATTCCCTTTGGCTCTAAACTGCATGATTTATTCCTTATCTCTTTCAGCCATTGGTGTGAAGTGCAAGAACTCTTTGCTTCTCACTGATGCTTTGTAGAGATCTGTAATCTTCTTGACTATATCTCTTTGGCCTATGAATGATAATATAAGTGAATCTCTCTTTCCTTGTGTCATTCATCCTAGTCTTCTAATCTTCATGTGATTATTAGATTAAAGCCAGTCTGAATGTGTATATCCTTAGTTTCATTCTAGTTCAATAGTGCATATATGGGTAAAGATTGGTCTGAACACTCTATTTTGGTGCATCACCTCTTTAGATTAGATTAGGTAGATTTTATTTCATACTCTCCTTCTCCCTTTTCATCTCCAAGAGTAGTTAGGTGCATCCTGATAGTAAGAGGAAGCTGACCTTCTCTAGAGACTCAATCTCACAGTTCAAGTCCCACAGCTTGGAGGTTGTTTCCATGTTTCACTAGGTTGTCCTCATGCATAGGCTTTGGACAAGGGTGAAAACCTAAGTGACAATAGTTGCTACTAAGGCACCTAGAGTGAAAATAGAAAAGGGGAAGATGTCTAAGTGATTCATATTATGCCCTCTTTTTGTTTTCATTTTATAATTTTGTAATACAAAAAAATGGCATCTTACCATTTTTCATTTTCAGAAGATGAACCGATTAAGCTTCCATTATAATGGTCATCTCAAAAAACTCTATATGTATGAATTGAAAAGATTAATAAAGGTCAAAAAAATTTTGGTGTGAAGTACATTTTGTTGCAGAGACAATCAAATGGTATTTTCTGTTAGTCATTTTTTATTCTAGTTAGTATTATATTTAGTTCATGATTTCTCTTTTGTTTGAATTGGAACAAGGGAAGAATAGAGTTCTACCTCCCCTAATTTTGAGGCAACAGATGAATGTGATAAGTATTGTTATAGTTCATTCGAAGAGGAAATCCTTCCAACATTTTCACTTTATTAGTTATAGTTTAGATTTAAAATAGCTTAGTTCAGCATTAGTTAATTATGTGGATGGGATTTATGGATTCATAAGATGTGTGGATGCATGAATCTATTTCAATATTGAGAAACTTCTATCTACCTAAGTTGGATTTTATTTAAGTCTAGCTCAGTTATCCCTCTACTATTCTTGAGTTAAGAACATACCCCAAAGTAGTTTAGGAAAAAAATAGAATTCATTGCAAATCTATTTCAGTGAGTTGTACCTACCAATTCAAAGGAAAGTTAAACTATCCATAAGGAGCTTTCCAACTATTTGTGATAAGATATTGTTCTAAATTGGGCATTAAAGAGTAATAATCTGAAAGAACAAATCTGTTTACTGACACAATGACACCCACAAAACTCCACTACTATAGTAATAAAGTGTATCCAATGGAGGTTACAATGTTTTGATCATGAAACATGATCTACCCTGTCCTATTAAAGACTTACAAGATTTTTAGATCTTACCTTGTTAAAGGATTTCAATACCTTGTTAGAAATGTGCCTGGTAAAAGGACTTTGACTTATAATGAAGTAAGTACCCTATTAAAGGATTTACAATAGCCTATTAAGACTACTATGTTAAGAAATTAAACTAATTCAACTATTAGAATGTCTCAACAATGATCCTTCAGTTAGCACCCTAGTCCTTGATGACAGATCAACTCTTTTCTGATGTGTACTTGATCTCCCTGGTCAGATGTATATATGTTGTCTTCTAATTCCTTTCCTCTCTTCTCCTCTAATTGATTTTGCACATGCAAACTTCTCTCTTTTCTCTTTCCACATACACATAAAAGATTAGGGTTTTTCCTCCTTAAGAAGACCTTGGTGACTTAGGGTTAGGTATGAATCAATGATTGTGATTCACCCATATTGCTGCTTAATTCTTCTCTTTTCTTGATTAGTTGCATGTACTAGATATGGATTCTCAATAAAGATTCATACTTATCATCTAGGATTGCAAAATAATCCTCAAGTCGGCTCCAAAATGGTTTACATAGTAGTTAGTGCCATTACAAACAACTATGTCAAAACTGTATTACTCGACACTTGAAGTCCCTAATGCTTGACATCAACTGCAACTTCAATATTGTAACTCAACCTCTGAATGATTCAACATCCATTGATAACTTAGCATCTGAATGACTCAGGACTTAATATCTGCTCAACACTTGAGTGATTTGGCACTTACTAGTTACTCAACACTTATTGAATATCTCTCACTCAACATATACTATCTAACAACTTATGCTCAACACGTATTACTTGTTCATCATGAACTAAGTAAATTACTTATGTATATTTTCATTTATATGTCAAAACCAATCTGAGACTAACAAAAAATATGTGGAATATTTATCAATGATATCCTCAATCATGTGGATAACCCTTAGTTCTTTATCAACTTTGATGGCCATGTGCTTGTTGGTGTAAATAGATATTTTCTATTTACACTTTGCTTAAGTTTACTTAGTATATTGCATTATTTTATTATTTATTTTGTGAGACACTCAGGAGTTTGTGTACCTTTATGAGTTGTCATGTTGACAGCATAGAAGTATGCAACTCTAATTCAACACATGATGTCTACAAGACTAGAGTTTGCATCATTCACTAAATTGTCATGTAGACAACATAGTTATTTGCACTCCTAATTTAGCACATGGTGTCTACAACATAAATTTTTGTGCTACACCATTGTAGGCTTATCCTCTCATCATCACACTTACTTTTGTGCATAATGGAGGATAACCCATATCTGGTGGACATGTGCCTAGTTGTATGGCTTATCATGATGTTGAGTCCTAGGCATTCTAGATGCATCTTAGAGGCCTTTATATATAGGCACTCCTAGTGTACTTGTACATTGTATTGAATACTATATAGTTATTCAGATCATACTTTGGTCTATTTTGTGCTTGTGTTTGAGTTCCTTGGTCTTGGGTGAATTTTTCCCTAAGAAAAATTCTTACATGGTATTAGAGTTGAGGCAGTTTCTCATCACATATCCATTAGAGACCTTGTTGCTTCATCTCTCAAAGGGACATGATTCAAATCTAGAGCATTAGTAGCAATTGGGAATGTCTAGAGCTGAAGCAAACCTCGCCATTACATTTGGAGTGACAATTTTGTTAAAATCGGCTATAAATTTACCTATTTTAGGCCATAGTTGACCGTGAGGAAATTTTTTTTGCAAACTAGAACCCGAAGGCCTGATTTGCAAATCTAGTATGGTCATTGTTCAATCTATTTAAATTCATTTTCAAATCTACAATTATTTTTGCATTTTTTGAAATTTTTTTTTGAAATTTTTTTAGTCCAATTACACTGGGTAGTCACACTCTAGCCCTACGAGGAGGAATATTCTATTATAGGTGGCATATTCCTTTAATAGTCAGCTTCAATTCCAAATCCAGTGTAATATTTCAAAGATAGCCGAGCAATTTCAACCCATGACAACCCTTACATAATCTGGTAGGCTTTGCTCACTCTATGTCCATGGCCCCTTGTATTTAAATAGTCTACAGACTTCTTGTACATCATGTGTGGGACTAATTTTAGTCCAAAACCCCCAGTTTATCCTCACCAACATAGGAATTTCATTCTCTAGCCACATGGTATCTTCCCTGCCTGATGGTCCTTATACTCTATCACAATTTTTTCTTTTCTGGCAGACGCAACTTAGACTCTGGTATGATGGTTTAAAAGATTCTCGACAACCTCTCAATTAATTTTTGATATGGGATTTACCCTGCCGGCCCCATCTATGATTTGCACAAAAATGTGTCTCATTCTTGGAAACAACCTTAAATCAATTATAGCATCTGTGAAAGCGGGGACCCCTCCACATTGACTAATCTAGCACCACCTTAGCAACTAACACACAATGAATCTCTATGCCACTGCTACAGCGATATGTGTCACTCTATTATTCACTAGCTTGTTGTCAAGTTAGGAAAGGTATGACTACCCTCTCATCCCATGTCAACAACCAAAAAAGTATAGTTAGCACTGAATTAGTAGTCCATGTCACTTGTTTTCTACATTTTCATATAGTTCATACATGTTGACATCATTAGTCGTATAAGTGACATCATCGCGACATCAATAGGGTACTACATTTTTGCTGTCATCAATAAATTTCTAGCCTAAATTTGATGGTTGTCTGACCATCATTCCAGGGCAATTTTGACCTATTGCAATGGATGTTTGACCGTCAAATTTAACATAGTGTTTGACTCTCTAGAACTCACTTTAGATTAAGTTTTCATTTGGCAGTCTGACTTTGAGAGGTCATAACTCGATCATACGGACTCCAAATTAGGTGTATTTTTTTAATTTTGGGTAGAATTTCCTAAACTTTTTAGTGGTGTAGCTCTTTTTTAGTTTTGGTGCACGAATTTTTTAGAAACAACATTTTTTGGTGACTACCTATCCAATCCTGCATTTCGCAACTTCAAATGCACTATATGATCTCATTTGAACTCCTTTCTAGGTTCTATTTTTTTTGAAAGTGCATATTTTTTGTCTACTTTCTAGATCTGCCATCATATTGTAGGCTAGGACTTCAGCTGCTTGGATATGCAGACTCAAACTATGCAAAGTACGTAGATTCACACAAGTCTACTTTAGGTTACATATTTCACTTTAGTTTCGGTCATATTTCTCAGCAGAGTAAGAAGAAAAATAATGTTGCCCTTTCTTCCATAGAGGCTGAATATCAAGGCGTTGTCAATGCATCTACAAAGGCTCTTTGGTTACAGCATATCCTAGAGGAGTTTAGATTTGATCTACCTAATCCTACAGTTATTCATTGTGACAATCAAAGTGCTATTGAGATCTCTAAGCATCCAATTCAGCATCAACAAACTAAGCACATTGAGGTTCATATGCACTACATCAAAGAGCTTATACATGAGCAAATCATTGGACTACAGTATTTTATTACAGCAGAGAAGGTCATTGATATCTTCACCAAACCCTTCACTAAGGTCAAGTATATTCATTTGTGAGATCTCTTGGGGGTTCAAGATGTTGTAGAAAGGGGAGTCCCTTGACTTCTCTTCTCCTTCTTCTGGGGGGGATCTTTTCCTCATCTAAGGTCTTCTTGTCTCTCATCTTCTTTATTGTACTTATCTATCTTTTTGGAGGAGGGTTTTCCCCATGAGGTTTTCCTTCTTTATCCACTTTATGAGATATTACATTCTATCATTGTATGTAGAGCATTACTATTATACATGGGTACCTAACATGGCCTTGTAGTTGGGACCCATCATGCATTTGTGAGCTTAAGTGCATTCCCCTAAGTTGCACTTAAGGGGGGGGGTGGGTTGGTGTAAATAGATATTTACTATTTACACTTTACTTAAGTTTACTTAGGTTAGTGCATTATTTTATTATTTTATTTTGTGAGACACTTAGGAGTTTGTGTACCTTTATGAGTTGACAACACAGAAGTATGTGACTCTAATTCAGCACATGGTGTCTACAACATTTGAGTTTGCATCATTCACTGAGTTGTCATGTAGACAACACAGTTATTCACACTCCTAATTTAGCACATGGTGTCTATAACATAAATTTTCATGCTACACCGTTGTAGGCTTATCCTCTCATCATCACACTTACTTCTGTCCTCAATGGAGGCTAGCCCATATTTGGTATACATGTGCCTCGTTGTATGACTTATCATGATGTTGATTCCTAGGAATTCTAGATGCATCTCAAAAGCCTTTATATATAGGCACTCCTAGTGTACTTGTACATTGTATTGAATACTATACAGTTATTTTGATCATACTCTAGTCTATTTTGTGCTTGTGTGAGAGTTCCTTGGTCTTGGGTGAATTTTTCCATAAAAAAAATTCTTACAGTCCCCTGTGTGAAATTTGGCAAAGAAAAAATCTCATTATAGGCTACCTTCTATTGCTACACTCCATTTTCTAGAGAGTAGCATTCTATATTGGGGAGGAATATCAAATACTAGGATAGTCATGGTCAGGTCAACATCAGGAAAAGCAACTAATCTGAAGGGTAATGCATTAATGGTATGAATAATAGGGACTTCTCTAGCATCCATAGCTCTACATCTACCCTACTTTATGTCTACCTTTAGACCTAGAGCTTCCGTGATTTTAAATGGCATGACAATATTAGAGGCACTTGAGTCAATCGTGCAATTTTTTAAGGGCTTTCCATTTATGGTCAAGCTAAGGAAGAAAGGGTCAATATTTTCTATATAAGATATAGATGAATTATTCAAATACATTTTAGGTATCTAGGAAATGAGTCATTTATCCTCCTCTTTTACTACAAGTGGTACTTCCCACCCTATTGTTAATTTGTTATCAATAAGATCATTATTTCCAATCCCTCCTAACCAAGAAAGAGCTTTACTCTTATGTTCCTCTATCTTAAACATTTCAGATAAGGGAACTTTGATAGTAATTTGAGATAACATTGAAATCATGTCCACAAAGTCATACAAAAGGTCTACATATATTACCTCTAGTTGCTTGCATTTGAACAACATGATCCTCCACTTGTCTAACATCATCAAGAGTTGACTTCTTTTGTTCTGTGATTGGCTTGACTACCTCTACACCTTGAACTTGTACTTTCTTCTTAGGTTCACACTTCTTGGCCTTATTGTCTTTGATCTTGACTACCAATGGATTCTCTTCTTTGTGGCCATCATTCATCTTATGAATTATATCTTTGATAAAAAATAACAGATGCTTTTCCAACAACATTGTTCACTGTCATATTCCTTAGACTATAGTTTCTATAAACTTGAGCCACAATTTCAATAGTTATTCTATCAATTTTTTCATTGGATGGTTTTCTCAAATTTATATGTTCAACATATGATACCATGTTGCACATCTTATCTTCATCCTGATCTTTGTCATCTAAAAAAAATTAATTGATGATGTAACTAGTACATATTTATTTGATTATTAACATTAATTTTAGACTCTCCTAGATCAAATTCTTCACCACTATCACATAAATTAACCATGTTACATTCTACATCCTCATGGATCTTTTCTTCCTCCCCTTCTTCAGGTTGTGTTTGATGATGTGTTGAAAATGACTAGACAACATCACAATAGCCAAGAGAATGAGAATATTGGAAAATAATAGAAGTCATTTCCTCCATCATATTTACAAAAAATCATCTACAATGGATCAGGTGTATTCTTGTCCTTTGTGCCTTGGGTAGGGTTAGGAATGGGTTTACCATGCTTCCATTGTGTATTATATGGATAATTCTACAATCTAATTTGCCTATTATAATTGTTATTGAATTGTGGTTTCTCACTAGAATTGGGTTGATTTGCAAAAGTTTGGTGGAGGATTCAAATTCTTCAACATATTCAAAATCTGATCCATCTTCTCATCCTCGGGATTTTTGGTTGTGATAGGCCTATTACCTTCCTTTTTATTTCCTCTAGGGTTAGGATCATCTCTTCTTCCTAGTTTACCCAAGGTTTTTCTATTGTTTTTAATGTTGATATCTATCTTGAAAGCATCCCTTAATGTCTTGGGATCTTTATCTCTTAGAATGTAGGTCATCTTTCTATCAAAAGCATTGAAATAGGTAGTAAGAGACACATTATCACCTAGTCTCATAACTTTAAATAATTTATACATTCCTTTCTGGAATCTCACATTAAAATCAAATTTTGACTCATTCTATTTTGTCTTAATATTATTGAACGCATTTAACATGAAGCTCACATTAGTTTTAGCACCATACTCTTCCTTAAAAAACTTTTATAGATCATCCCAAGAACCAATACTATCATCAAGCAATCTTTTGAACTAGTCTATTGCATCTTCTATGAGTGGATACACAAAAAACTTAATGAGAAATCTTCATGCTCCACTCCATAATCATTCAACATATCAGTGAATTTTTTGATATGTTCTTCACTAGTTGTAGCATTATTTCCTAAGAATTTAGTGACCTTATCTCTCAAGTCATTGGAGATAGGATGGGAAAGCAAGGGATACCTACAAAAGTCATTTATTTGTATCTTTCGATGTAAATAGCCCTCTTTTGAAAACCTAAAACATTTGAATTACTAGGTCCAACTCCTAGAGTTTTCATCAGAATATTGATCTGATGAGATGTAGCTCTTTGACTAGTAGCAATGGAAGAGGAAGTTGTTATTAACTAGGAGAAAGTTTGGCTATTTACTATAGGTCCACAAGTTGGAACATAAGGTATAGCTTGTGCAGTCAAATTTTGCCAAGATGCTAAGCCAGAGGTGGATTTGAGGAAATTGATCTTCTTCCTCCTTGTCTCTGCAGCTTTGGCCTCATTTTCTACTTTCTCCAGCTCTTTTACAGGATCTTCCCTCTCCTTCTTTTATCTTTCCAATTCTAATTTAGGCTTTTTCATAACAATGTTTATAGGATTAACATGATGCTCATTAATTTGTATTCCCACTAACTTTTGCCTACTCTTATCATGATTCTTATTGGTAAGATCTATGGCATTTTCCTCAATAGGTTTATAGGGTTGGACTTGGGAAATAATAGGTCCTTCCTTCTCTCTTAGAAGGCATTCTTGATCTTGGATTGTTTACCTTATCTTTCCCACATCTTCAAAGATGTCTAAAAGTAGAGTGGAGAATTTTTCTTCTAACTTCCTATTTTTCTCTTTCAGAGCTTTCATTCTTCTAAGAAAGCTTTCTCTCTATGAGAGCATTCATCAAGATGAATTCCTTTTCTTTTTCCAACCAAATGCAGTTGGCATCTTCCTCATCAACCTTCTTCCTAAGTGTTTCAATTTCTAACAACAATTCATCAGGGTCTATAGAGGTATTTTCTGATTCTATAGGATCATCTAGATCTATGAGATTTCTTTCAATATATGAAACTTTTCCTATGTTTGGCCTAATATTCAAAGTGTTCCTATCCCCGCACCTTTGGTTTACTTCCTTGGACATATTGGATCTGAAAGTGCTATAAAACCATAAGGTGATTCCAATTTACATCAAGCATTTAATTAATCCATTAGATTAGTAGATAAAGTAAAGTGAAATATAATGCAAAACAAATTACAACTAAAATTTAATAAACTTTTCCATTAAATCTCATAAAACAAAATGTAGGTAAAAGAAGAGACAAGATCTAGGATGAACAACTTTCTTTCTGCATTTTGTAGTAACTTATTTGAAATTTCACAAGTAAATGAACATCCCTATCAGAAAATAACTCTGTTAAACAAGCCAATGTTAACTTTCTATTCAAACTCTAGAACAAAATTACACGACATGCATGGACTGACTCAAAACATGAATAAGACTTTGTTCAAAACTAGAAAACTTGGACCTTCACTCCACATCTTGGAAATCCTTTTATACAAAACAAGTGTGAAAAGCTTCAGATGGGAGGATGCATGTTGAAAATCAAGTTACAACAAATTTTTCATATGAGACAAGATAGTTACAAGAAGAAATATTGTAGATAGCCAAAATTTGAACAATTGTCAATTTAGATGTTTGGGATCAAATTTTTAATTTGTAATGAGTGTACACCCACAATTGGTGAACCACAAATATAAGGTGTTTCTACCAAATAGTTGTCCTCCCTCTTGATGTTCTTTGACTTTTCTTTTCATGATTAGTCACTATCTCCAAATTGAATTACCTTTATATCAGCTATCATCTCCTAGATAGTAATATCTAATTCTTTGTTTGACCAGGTGGCTTCTCTAACCATATTCAGCTCTATTAGGCACTTATTCCATTTTGCATTAGTTATATCTCTAACTTCTACAACTATCTTATTCATATCTGCTTCCAACTTGTATAGAAGATCAACAATGTCAAAAACTATTGCATAGTGTTTGTTTCTCCATTGTAGTAGGCAATAAACATCTCATTTTTCAAAATGCTATCAAAAGAATTTAACCACTCTTTCCATTTCCTTAAACTTGTTCTCATCATCAATTATTTTAGGTATGAAACCATGTGTCCCATTGGAAATGGCCTTCATTTTATTATTTATTGATTCAAACTTTGCAAAAAATAATGCATTTAAATATTTTAGTTTATTTACCATTGTTCTCATACAAATAATGGTTTCTTTGGGAAGTTCTTTCTTTTGAGGAAAACTTGGGACCAACTTGTCAAATAATGAAATATATGAACCCCACTTAATGAACAAGGGAGAAAGAATCGAAAGTGTTTGTGTACATTAGTATTCTGCTCCTTGTAGTACAATATAATTATTGTGAATACTCTGAGAAGTCTATTTAAGAATACTTATTTTATGTGAGAGCATGCTCTCCATTATTAGAATCTATGTTTCTTTTCTAGCTCCTAGTTCATACACCTCCATCTGTTGATCTATAACCACATTTGTTGTATCAACATCAATTTTAGTCTCCTGATCTTTGACCTTTGTGATAGGCCTAGTTGTAGTCCTTAGTGTCCTTACCTTATTCTCAAGGGTAACCACTCTTTTCTCTAGTACATATATTTTCTTTATTTCTTCCTCATACTTTTTTCTAGTTTCAATAGATATGTTATAAGTTTGATATAGTTGTTCTTCAAGAATATCCATTTTTCTCTTTCCCATAAGTGATGCAGTATTCATTAGATTGTGAATCTGGTCACTTGAAATAGTAGTGACATTCTAGAATATCACATTTCCTTGCAGAGAATCTTTGACTTGCTTCAAAGTGGGCTTATCAGATTTGGGAGAAATGCTCCATACTGCCATTGTCTTGGAGTCAATATTGAATCCAAATGCCTGCAACTCTCTTGCAATATTTGTCTCCTCAAATGTGACACATTTAACTTGTCTTCTTATCCAGTATGATATGAAGGATGAGCTGAACTCCCATTCGGGGAAAAGTAACATCCCAATTCTCTACACTAGCTCCTTGGCCTCATCCATAGTGAGAGTTTCACTATTTGGGTCATAGTCCTAGAGTTTTTGCACAAGTTCAACTACTTTTTCTTGTGAATCTCATAGTTACAGTTGGAGAGTTAGTTCATTTTTTTTAATTTTGAATGATAATTATTTGGACTCTTCTGAATTCATTAAGTCATCATCCTTCATAAATTATTGAGCTTAGATTATCCTTTGATCCAACATCCTTGTTTGAAGCTCAAGCTTATTAAGGATTTGTTCATTTTGGCCTAGCTTCCTTGTTAAGAAATTATGCCTAATATCATCAAAATATTTTCTTCCTCTTGGGAGGATTTGTAGTGCCCCTTCCCTTTCCTTATCTAGGACTCTATTAATTTTTTCTTCTTCCCACCACCTTGGGATCATGATGAGCTTTTCAGCTCATCATCTTCAACATCAATCTCTATTACATCATCATGTTGTGGAGATTCAAGAGCTGCTCTGTCTCTTATTTCAAGAGGGATCTAAGACATTATGGCATCAAAATTGTCGAGGCATTTATTAAACCTATCTAGGCACCTCTCCTTGTGGTAGAAGTCTTTTAAGGAGAGATCCACTCTTTTCATCTCCTCTTTGACTCTCATAATTTGTTTCCATCTTAAGGTCTTGTCTCTATAGTCCTCTATATTGAAACAATTCATAATTACATCTTCTTCTCAATAGGGCTTGCTTCATGGTAGAGTGAACTTTCTCATCTGCTTAAGGGTAAGCCTAACGAGGTCATTAGGATCATAAGTCCTAGTAGGAGTAGTAGGTAGTAGGAATTCACTCGTGATTTTATCTATCTTGTCATTAGCATCCTTTCCTATAACAAAATTTCCTATTTTAATATTTCTAGGAACAAAGTCACCCTTTTTTATTGTAGGCCCTAAGTATTCCCTATTCATCATTATTAGTTTCCAGAAAAATTCTATTGTCTCCATTCTCTTTGGAATGTATTTGGGAAAAACATGAGGGGGTTGGGGGCATCCATAAAACCTTATTAACAAAAAATTTTCAAAAAGGAAATGACTTTCTCAGTCATGGTCTAGCCTCCTATCTTCATTAGGGCATGCGGATGGTCTTATTAGAATTCTAACCCCCCTATAAACCCTCTCATTTATATCAGCTAGAATATTGGAAATTGGAAAAGAAAAATCATTATAGAAAGAAATAGAATTGGAGTAAGGGCAAAACATTTGTCGTAACCTCATCCACAACTGCACCAACAAGTTTTCTCCATTCTTCGATGTTCTGTCAATGAAATTTGGATTGATATGACTATATTTTATAGAGGATGATGTGCATCAAAAATGTGGTGGAGTTTGAAATTCCCCATCTCTCCCCTCTAAGAAACATTAATCTCATTATGCATAACATTTATAATGTGGGTCACAAAGTCATACCCTACATTATGGTGAAAATATTAAATCTCTAGGGCTATGATATAAACATTTCTAGGAGAATTCATTGTGTCATCTAGTCCAATCACTTTATCTACTCTGAACATGGTATTCTAGAAGTATCTACTAAAAAATTCCAATAGCATGTAGTCTCCTACCTTCTTTAGGAGCTCAACCTTTTATTTCTTTGACTTAGGGATATGTCTTCACATAACCCTTCTAGTAAAAAAAAATATATTGTAATTCTTAGATGTCTGATTCATCTTGTCTAGCTCAATTGGCTTTGTCATTTGTCCTCCAAGGTCAAAAACTTCAACCAAGGTTTCTCTATCCAAGGTGCATAGTAGACTCATATCCTTCCTATGAAATTCATGAGTTGTAGGATTATAGGATTTTATCAGAGTCTTCACCAATTCTACATCCACTATCACCTCTGGCATTATTAATTTTGCCAAGTTTATGATCCAAGAGTTGCAAATTAGTAGTTTCTCAAACCTATTATTGTAAAAATACTAGAACAACTCAATTCGATTAGTCTCTAGCATGTTCGTATCTCTACAAAAACTATATGTATCTTTGGAAATGTGTGAATTTATTGTTTGGGCATGGGAAGGTCCTGGTAGAAAGTAAACCCACTCCTCGACATATAAGTTGGCTAGCTTAGTTTTAGACTACTTAGTAGCTTGAGCAACCTTTTCTAAATTGACCTATGCTATCAAATTTACGTCTTCTTATGTCATTTTTTTAGGAACTAAATTTCTACAAACACTTCTTCTTTCATAACTCAATTCTCTGAAAGAAACTTCATGTTCAAATCTCTTTTGGCTCTGAAATTTTGTGGATGTTGTAATTAGAAATCTATTGCATCATCTTGTAATAGAAATTGAGCAAATAAATAGTGTTAATGATGTCTTTAAGTCAACATGCATAAGAAATTTTGAAAACTCAGAAAGCATCATAATCAGGCTTTACAACACCTGTACTGCTAGCTCTCAAAATCTATTTTTCACTTTTTTTATACAATACCTATATTTTTTGTAATCATGAGGTTACAATAATAATTTTAATGTTAAAATATTATGTTGGGACCATGTGAACACTACATACTACTAGTTGTTTGTAGTTTCACAAACTTTATTCTTTAACTCATGTTCCTACTTGTGACTATGCAAAACCCTTGGCGACAACATCATAACTTATCTTTATGATGAACCCTTTATCCTTGCAAAAGAGAAAAACCCTCTAGAATAACCCTCACTTCTTTGTGGCTTTCTCTTTATTTTATGTATTTAGCTGCATGATTGGGAGAACACTATACTCAAGCACTTTGTCACTGGGTGAATGCACAAAGTTGGGTCACAATTCTGCAGAATTGCACATCTTCATAAATGGGTACCCAATTTGTTAGAATCGGGTACCCATTATGGTTAATTCTTAGATGTTTGATTCATCTTCTCTAGCTCAATTGGCTTTGTCATTTGTCCTCCAAGGTCAAAAACTTCAACCAAGGTTTCTCTATCCAAGGTGCATAGTAGACTCATATCCTTCCTATGAAATTCATGAGTTGTAGGATTATAGCATTTTATCAGAGTCTTCACCAATTCTACATCCACTATCACCTCTGGCATGATTAATTTTGCCAAGTTTATGATCCAAGAGTTGCAAATTAGTAGTTTCTCAAACCTATTATTGTAAAAATACTAGAACAACTCAATTCGATTAGTCTCTAGCATGTTCGTATCTCTGCAAAAACTATATGTATCTTTGAAAATGTGTGAATTTATTGTTTGGGCATGGGAAGGTCCTGGTAGAAAGTAAACCCACTCCTCGACATATAAGTTGGCTAGCTTAGTTTTAGACTACTTAGTAGCTTGAGAAACCTTTTCTACATTGACCTATGCTATCAAATTCACCTCTTCTTATGTCATTTTTGTAGGAACTAAATTTCTACAAACACTTCTTCTTTCATAACTCAATTCTCTGAAAGAAACTTCATGTTCAAATCTCTTTTGGCTCTGAAATTTTGTGAATGTTGTAATTAGAAATCCATTGCATCATCTTGTAATAGAAATTGAGCAAAGAAATAGTATTAATGATGTCTTTAAGTCAACATGCATAAGAAATTTTGAAAACTCAGAAAGCATCACAATCAGGCTTTACAACACCTGTACTGCTAGCTCTCAAAATCTATTTTTCACTTTTTTTATACAATACCTATATTTTTTGTAATCATGAGGTTACAATAGTAATTTTAATGTTAAAATATTATGTTGGGACCATGTGAACACTACATGCTACTAGTTGTTTGTAGTTTCACAAACGTTATTCTTTAACTCATGTTCCTACTTGTGACTATGTAAAACCCTTGGCCACAACATCATAACTTATCTTTATGATGAACCCTTTATCCTTGCAAAAGAGAAAAACCCTCTAGAATAACCCTCACTTCTTTGTGGCTTTCTCTTTACTTTATGTATTTAGCTGCATGATTGGGAGAACACTATACTCAAGCACTTTGTCACTGGGTGAATGCACAAAGTTGGGTCACAATTCTGTAGAATTGCACATCTTCAGAAATGGGTACCCAATTTGTTAGAATCAGGTACCCATTATGGTTCAGATACCCAATCTATATTCAAAAATTGAACACCCAATTCTTGAATACGGATCGAGAGCCTGAACCATGATTTTAAAATTGAGTGCCCAATTTTGAAAAAGCATAAAACCCAATTTCTTGTGGGTTTTTATTCATTTTCACCCTCGTTGTGAATGGGAGCATGATTTTGCTTGGAAATGGGAGCCCATTTTTTCATTTCTACTGACCCCCAACTATTGTTTTTCACTCTACCAAATATTTAACTTTTTTTCTATTATTTTATTTCATTGTTTTTAGTTTTTCTCTTTATAATTCTATCAATTAATTGCTTTTTTTGCATGTTTAATAGTTTTGAATATATAATTCTACATTTCTATTGGTATTAGTTTTATATTTAGATTATTGTATTTTATCATTGGAATTTTTGTTTTGTGTATGTTCATTTAAAAGTTATTATTTTAGATGTTTTGATGTTTTTAATAAAAGTTATAGTGATGAATGATTAGATAGATGTTTGGATTGTTTAAACATGTAATTACATTGATGTTTTAGATTAATTTCAACTAAATAGTAATTAATTGTAAATTAGTTTGTTGTACATATTAAATATATGTTTATATTCCTAACCCTACTATAGAGACACTAAATTCTAAATGTAAATATAAACCATGATGTTAGCTACCCATATTCATAGCCTAACACTAAACCTAACCAAGTTTAATGAACTCATACCCTAAATTGTTTCTTTCTAAAACTTAACCATGTAACCCTAATCTTGTAGTTTAAGGTGATGTATGTATGTTTGAATTGAATGTAACTTTAACATTTTATGTAGATGTATTAAATTTATAAAAATTGGTAAGTGTTGTAGTCTCTCAATTATTCACATGTGTTCACGTGTATGAATTGATAGTTCATTATATGAAAAAATCAAGTTACAATTTATTTAAATTTTTAAATAATAAATAATCAATCTTTATGTATTAAAATTAATTCTAAATTCAATATATCAAATAATAGATAATTTGAATAATTTACTTTTCTATCAAATGATCTAGAGCTATGTACATGTATATATGAATACAACTATAATCTTAAGACAAACTCTAATCCTAACATTAACTAAAACCCTAATCCTAAAAAATCATAACCAAATCCTTAACACAACCTTAGCCCTAATTATGACATAAACCTAATCTAGATCTTAAATTCTATTTGTGATTTGATATAAATATTAATTAATAAAAAATAAAATCAATACAATTGAAATTGTAAAATATTTATTCATGAATGTAAGTCTAATCCTAAGCCCAACTCTAAATGTTGATTCATGGATGTAAAATTTTAACTCTAAACCCTAGATTCATGAATGTAATTGTAATCCTAAATCAGACTCTAATCCTAACATTAACTAAAACCCTAATCCTAAACAATCATAACCAAATCCTTAACACAACCTTAACCCTAATTATGAAATAAACCTAGACTAGATCTTAAATTCTATTTGTGATTTTCAATAAGTCATGTTTCCCTTCCAAATCAAATGTAAAATTAAATATAAAATTGATATCTATATTTGAAAAAAATGATATTGCAATAATTTTTTTTTTAAATATATAATTGATTTAAATCTAATTTTAATATAAATATCTGCTAAATAAAAATCAAATTTTATAACCTTTATCATAAATATAAATTAATTAAAATTTAAAATTCAATATATTTGATATAAATATTAATTAATAAAAAATAAAATCAATACATTAAAAATTTTAAAATATTGATTCGTGAATGTAACTCTAATCCTAACATTAACTAAAACCCTAATCCTAAACAATGATAACTAAATCCTTAACACAACCTTAGCCCTAATTATGACATAAACCTAAACTCTCTTTTAAATTCTATTAAATATAATTTTCAATAAGTTGTGTTTCCCTTCCAAATCAAATGTAAAATTTTATATATATAATATTTATATTTGAAAAAACCTGATGTTACAATAAATATACTTTTAAATATATAATTAATTTAAATATAATTTTGATATAAATATCTACTAAATAAAAATAAAAATTTAAAAACCATTATCATAAATGCAAATTAATTAAAATTTAAAATTTAATATATTTGATAAATATTAATTAATAAAAAATAAAATCAATACAATTGAAATTGTAAAATATTGATTCATGAATCTCTCTCTCTCTCTCTCTCTCTCTCTCTCTCTCTCTCTCTCTCTCTCTCTCTCTCTCTCTCTCTCTTCCCCCTACCTCTTATCCCTCTTCTCCCTTTCTTCCCACTTTCACCTATTCATTATTATCTATCTTTTTGGATTATCATTTTGTTTTGTTTAAAGTTACCATTCATCTTGTCTTAGATTTTAGTTTAGTTTTTAGTAATGATTCAATTTATTTTATCATTCACTTATTTTAGAATTCACAGTTAAGTTGATTTATTAATAGTTTTTTAGAGTATTATTTTATTATTAGGCTTAAATTTGGTATAATGTTCAATTAGCCTTCAGATTAAAGTTTACTTAAGTGTTTAACTTTATTTTAGTGTTAGTGTTATGGTTCTATTTGGTGTAGATTAAAATTAAATTAAATTTTTTATTAGAGTTTTTTGTTAGATTATTATTTTTTTGATTAAATTAGATCCAAGAAATGGCATTTAGGATTCACTTTTATTTAGTCTTCATTTTCAATATTATTTAAGATGATGTTTAATTTCATATAATTTTTTTAAGTAGGTTTTGTTTACGATACTTTGTACAATTTTGTATGTTTATGATGTCCATAATGTTTCTTTAATCTAAATATATTCTCTCCTCTTTTTTTAATATTCAAATAGTTAAAGATGTATTAATCTAAAATGATATGTTTTTAAAGATGTACATTTATAAAAATTGATATTTTAGATTTATTTATTAAATAGTAATTTTGTGAATTTTTATGTTCTTTACATATATGCATATTATATTTTATGGACCCACTCCATCCCCCACCCCCTCCCACACCCGCTCCATCTCCACCTTCACCTCCACCTCCACCTCCACCTCCACCTCCACCCCCACCATCACAACCACCTAGTCCTCCACCACCACCTACCGCAGAGGATCTAAGGGAGTGCATGAGGCACAAACTTCATGACCTCATGCGAGATATTCAGGCCATTAGGCACAAGGCCCAAACACCCCCCCCCCCCCCCCCTTCGACCTCCCCCTTCTCCTACTTCAACTTGCAGATAGTATGCAAGGCATTGTACACTCTATTGAGCATTTGGATACTGACATCGATAGCTTTAGACTATGGAGGAGAAACATGCATGTCTTCTATTCTGATGGCCTATATTATAGAGAGGTCCATCATCTCAAATAAAATAAATGGTATTTTAAAAGATATTTTGTAAACCCTAAGATGGATCTTGAGATTAGTGAGAAGAAGTCTCACATATCTATTAGATGGTGCACACATCCACATATATCAGTGCACTTTTGGGAGTAGTGGTGGATGGTATTTGACTATCCACCACACAATAATCATGAGGTGCCTAGCTATTTTCTTAAGAAACTATGGGTTGAGTTTTAATTGGGTTTGAAACCCAATTATTTTGATATTAGAGCATTTCAAGGGGTTGGTCAAGGGATGCCTCAGGATAGGCCTGGGGAAAAGCTTACTAATAATATGAGGAATCATAGACATCCTTAGCCTCTTGTCCCACTTCTTGCACTAGCTGTCCCAATGCCTCTCCATCATCAAGTAGTTTCATCTGCTCTTACTTCATTGAGTGCCCTTTCGAGCAATTTAGTAGAGTAGTGGACATAGGTGACGCATATTTTTCCAATTGGACATGTTTGTACTAGTTGTGGAAGTATATGTAGAGGCCCCTAGGGAAATGACAATTCAACATAGGATGACCATGATTTCAAGGGCGTTGGTTTTGAAGATGAGGAGTACACTACTCATGGTGGTGGTAGTGATGAGATTGATGTTGAGTTATTTGTTGACCTTCTTTATCGAGAGGAAGAGAGTCAAGAGCAACAAGTAAAAAATTAATTTTAAAAATTTATAAAGTACATAATTATTTACTTTCTACTTATATTGTATTAACCATATTAAGGTATTTTGATTTTCAATTAATAGAGGATGGATGATATTGTTCCTTCTAGGAGGTAGTATAGTCTTTTTTCAAAACCTTCCGACGTTGGCATCCTTCATATGGTATACACTTTGAATTACACTATAAATAATGTGCATTGGGACTTGAATTTAATCGCATGTGCTCATATATTCTTTTTATCTTATTTTGTAGGGAGTGTTGTCTGTTACATAGTGTGATGCTTGTACAAGTCTTGATCTATTGACCACTAAGGTACAACTTCAAATACCTACAGTATGAACTAAGTTTGAAGACAAATAATTTGTATTATTTTCATGTGTACGCACTATTATTAACTTATCTTTAACTTTGATTCATGTACACTAATGTATTTTAGTTTTACAAATAGGAGATGGATCATACTTATCCATATAAGCCCCAGTATAGTTTATTTTTGACTCCTTCATCTTTTGACCATTTTAGACATGTCGATGATCATCATGGTAGCATATCTCTAGACACATCTATGACATTGACTACCACTCAGGTATGATATAGATGTTTTAATTTCAAAAAATATAGTCTAAATTATGTACTTTTTAATTTACGTACTTTGCAATTCATGTATATATAATTTTGACTCAAGGTTTATGTATCCATGATTTTAGGACTATGTTGCCATGAGTGTTGTTGAGACTACAAGACTAAGCCAGATGGAGGTACATACATAGTTCATTATGATCTTTATCAAATTTTTAAAATTTATGTATTCTAAATTATAGGACCTCACCATTGCCACATTTGGTAGCTTTGACAATGCACCTCCTATTGTAGAGGGACACCTATCTCATGTGGTATTATTTTTAATAAGTACTAAATATATTATTTATTTGCAAGCTAGATTTCGAAACCCATTTCAAATAAACATGTACATATTGTCTTTACATGATGTGACACGTGATGCCCCATAGGATGTCCCACATGATGAGACACATCATGTTACATAGGATGACCCATTTGAGTCCTCTTTGCGTGGAGTAAACAGGACTACAAGTAAGATAGATTAGGTCTTTTGGCACCTTTAGATTGTGTTTTTATGACACATATTGTTTATTTTGATACAATTTGTATTGGGACGATTAATTGTATTATATGTATTTTTTACTTCATAGATCATGTTTTGACATCTTAGACCATGTTATATATTTTTACAACTTATTATCATGCTAGTGTATGTAGTATAGATTATTATCTTATCATGTTGTAAGTATGAACCATTTTCTCTATTGTGACATATTTTATTCATGTTATGACACATTTTGTTAGTATATGTTACATGAACATTTTTTTAAATAATTTTAATTAACTATAGGAACATTAATTTAAACTTGTTTGAATGTAAAAGTAATAGAAAAATATAGGAGGTCATTACTTGAATTAACAAAGAATTTTTAATATCAAGCGCACACCTTTAACTTTGAAATAGAAGTGAACTCCTATATTTTACACAACTGAAATCATATAAATTTAAAACACGTGAAGTCATATATATGCAACACAATGTGAAGGAGATAAATAAAAGTGAACTCCTATTTTAAAATGTTCACAACATGTTTCGATTTCAAAACAAAAAATTGGTTCAACACATTTCTTCAAGAGGTCCTACAAAATAAAATTTTAAAATAAAACATGTGTTAATAAAAGCATTAATTTAATAAGAGCTATTTGTATTATGTAAATATGTGTAATGTATACATACTCACTATGTGTAATTGCACAAGATATATATGTTCTATCCACCTTAAACATTTAAATTTACATATATTGTAATTGAGACTTGAATAAGAGCTATATATAAGCTCTCTACTTTTCTATTGACAATGCATACATACATTTAAATTATATAACTAAATATATAAAAATAACACAATAAAGAAAAACTTACATGTGTTTGATTTAAATGTAGTCATCCCACTGTACCATCTGCATCATCTCTCTTTTGCAATGCATCTATGATTATCTCGTGCTCATCCATTTAAATTGTCCATAATACCTTATTGGTGGGTCTCCCTTCATATCTTTCTAATTTGATATTCATTTCCACAACCAAATGAGAATGGTGTAAAATCTTCTTTTTTTATTGGTAGTCTTCAAATGTTGGTAAACCTGTTCTTCTTAAATTAGGTATGTATGTAGCCAGGTGCCAACTACAACGACAAATCCAATTGGATACACAAACCCATCATCATCTATTTGATGACATATCACATTTTTCTTAGGTTCCACACATATAGCTAGCCAATACTCAATCTATTCATCATTATCATTAGGTGTAATAACAACATAAGCATTTCCTACAAGATAAGATGAAGTACATAAACACTTTAATCACATGTGTACATAAATAAATAGTATATTAATGACATGTACTTGAATTATATTAATGACATGTACATAAATAAATAATATAAATTGAAGCATGATCACAACAAAATTTAATTAAATTGTACATGCCAAGTTGTATGAGGTCTAAAATACAACCATAGTCTTCTAATGCAAAAGTAACATTCTGGCCTTCATTTACTATATCATCTTGAAAATGTGTGTTAGTAGGTGTTAATGATTTTTTTTGCTAATCTTCAACCCATTATGAATTCTCCCTTTCTTCTCATTCACCTGCAAGACGAAACTGACAAAAACAACAAAAATGAGCAAGCTCCCTAGTCCATAGTCTAAGTTTTAGAATCTGAACTACTAAATGAATGCCATCTAGCTGACCCATTAATTGTGTCATAGTCATATCTTGAAAGGATATTCTCCTCTTCAACTAGGCAGAAGAAACATATGATTGTAGAGTTTTAAATTGATCCTGTCTATAAATATTTGTTACACCATTACACAATCTCATGTGTATTTTTGAATTTGGTTTTTTTCTCAAAATTTAATTTCTCTTTGCAAAGGGCTCTATTCACGCATGCACTAGCACCATCATGTTCTCCTTTACCATGTCCAGACTCAAAAAATCTCCACACATGTTGGATATTAGTTTTCTTATGTGTCCTACACAACCAATAGAACATTCTAGCATTCTTGAATTGTCCTGTACAATTATCTAACCATATTCAATATTGTGTCATTTGAATTTGTCTCTCTCTCAAATTATCATAAAAGATTTTGAAAGAATATTGAACAAACTTATATGAATGAATTTTATTATCACTCATATAGAAATGGTACTCTCTCTATATTTTTTAATCCTCCTCTATAGTATCAGGTGCATGCCTATAAACTATATAAACATAAATTGTTAATTGCACTGAATTGTAATATTGTGATTGTACCACATCTTGTAGTGCAAGTGTGTAGCTCTCTACAAAGTCAACAACTAAATGTATAGTACCAATTGGAAACATATTCTTACATATGTGAAACTATCCATCAAGCCATCTAGCATATTGAGAGTGTTTAACATATTTTCACACTCTTAAACTCATCCATAAATGCATGACAACTAACTTTATCTGTAACTAGATCACACCTTCTTCCAATATTCCCATCCTTCAATGGATATTCAATAGTTTTGAATCTTTTTACATCAACTAATCATTGTCCAAAAGTAGTCAAAGAATTTTTATGTAAACATTCATCTAACAAAGAAATATTGCCACACATATCACATGTACTAGAAAGACATGCATTGAAAAGAAAATATTGGTCATTAGATGGCTTAAAAATAAAACCTAATATAAAATCCTTTCTACTTTGAGGTGGAAATTTTACACCACATTCCTACAACATTTCTTTACTATGCATGGTACCATGTATAGATCAAAATAAATCATAATGGTAATGAAATTGAACATTAGTTTTACAACAACATGTGATTCTTTCCTTGTTAATCATTACATACCATGGTTTACACTTTTTAAAGGATCTTTGACTAATGGTAATAGTTAACACCTTATCATCTAAATTTTTTTTGAACAATTCAGTTTGATCCATGTCTAAAAGGTGTTTAGGATGTGGATCACGCATTTTTAAGCCAACTCTTAATTTAAGAACATCTCTTGAATTAGGCAATACTCTTGTATTATCATGCCAAAAAAATTCAACCAAACTTTTTACTTCACTAGTAAGTTTCATATCAGATCTCAAGAGTCTACCACTAGAAGTCTACAAACTATTTGATGGATCACATTCAAAGTTAACCTTTCTCTTTACAACTTTTTCTAAAGTGTTACGATTCACATTAAGATATCCACTTATGTTACTAATCAATATTTTGTCAGTAGTTGATTTGTTAAATAAAGATGTTATTATTCCTTGTTCTGTTGCATTCATATCTTTAGAGCAACTTCTCTTTCTGATATCATCAAAGGAAGTAGCAACAGTAGATAAAAATTATTTTAAAGACTCATTTTTTCTTGGGTTTTGCATACATTCCTAACCTTTTCATTAATTTTTGCATTTTAGACATTTTAATTAATTGCAACATCAACTGACATTGAAACCCAAATTTCTTATTATAAAAGAATGTTTGTATAATCTATTAGCATGCATCATAATCTGTCTCCATGAAACCAATCCATGAAGATTATATAGCACATCATTAGAAAAATGAAAATTATGTTCACACACTTTGGTATTATGTAGACATGTTTGTTTAGTACTTGGTGTTTCCATGTCTACACTCATACCATTATTATTTTCAATTGACATTTAATCGTCAATTTCATGGATTACCATAATTTTTGTATGGTTGTCCCTATTGAATTTCTTGACAAAATGGAAACCCATTATAGGTCTTATTGTTTTGATTTCAAAAATGTAAATTTTATAGTATTATGAGTTCATTTTCTAATTTTTCATTATTTATTAATCAAAAGTGTCTCTTAAACATAAAATAGTGTAATTCACTAAAAAATTAATCAATTTTTTAATTTTTTATATTTCTTAAATTAATTTGTACAAGTCATCAATCTTCACACAATTATTTTGAATTTTTTTTAAAATATCAAATAAAGTTAAATTTTGATTAAATTATGGTGTTCGTACATGAGAGGTTTTACAAATTAGCTTAATCATCAATTAATAATTAATAATAATAAAATGTTCATTTAAAAATTTAAGAAAATTATTCTCATCAATCTTTGGTGTGTCAGGCAATTTTTTTAAAAAGGATTCACAAAAATTCATTTAGTTGTGTCAAATTATGGTGTCCATACACGATTGTGGTATGGTCTTGAAACAATCATTTTGAAAATGTGGTTTTTGAAGATCCATATCAAAAAAATAATCTATCATATGGGTATACAAATAAATTACATATTCAAAAAGGAGATTTTGGGCACTACAATTTTGAGTTCTAAAGTTTTTTTATATTTAATCTCTAAATGCCTCAAATTTTGGCATTAATTGACAAGATATTTCAAAAATAGGAAAAGCACTTCCACTTTTTGGCCAAAAGTAAGACCCAACTTCTTCCACTAACTCCGCTACTTTGTGGTCTATGCTTTACCTTGTGCCATTAACCATGTGACTAAACAACCATGTAAATCTTTCTCATCATCTAACCGTGTCGCATGATCACTACTTAACTTTAACATTATCACTTAAGGTTTGTGACCATGTGAAACCTATAAGATCTAAGTGATTGCTTGGTCACTTCCTCTATTTCCTTTTATCATTCTAACCATGCAACCACGCAATCAAAGCTATTTCACAAGATCTTAACTTATATTCTTCTTACCTTTTAAACTTTGTGACCATGCGATTAAAGCTAATCACCAAGTTGCTCGACTACTTTGATTGTTTGAACTTTAGGTTGTGAAATGACAACTAACATTTCTCTATCCTCAGCCTCACTATTGCACCACAATTTTCTTGTTTAAACATAAGAACTGCTTTTCAAATGCCTCCATGTGTTAGATCCTTGTGCTCTTAACAAGGTTATGGCTTCAATTCTAACTTCACTTTTTAACCATGCAAGCTTGAGATCAACTGCTTACAAACTATGTCGCACATGTCTTTGTTGTGTAAAATGACCTTTTGCAATAGATCATTGCAAACATTGAACTCTTAATTGTGTCACACTGTCACACCATAAAATACTAAGATTTTTAACTATGTGGCAACCATGCGATCACCTTGATCGTATGGTTGCACCTTTAATTTGTTGAAGCCTTTTAAGAGTGTGAAATAATTTCTTTTGTAAAAAGCGTTTCGATCAAAACTCTCATGAGGATTATGAAGCTAGGGTTTTCCTAGGATAACACTTTGCACATGAAAATTTGTAAACCCTAACTACATACAATAAACATTGGATTTTCATAATATATTTATAGGATTTTAGCAAGGTGAAAATATAGGCCAACAACATAGATGTTGGAAGAATGAGAAGAATAGTTGGATGAATGTGCATGCATCAATTATATGCTCAATATATTTCTTGGCCTTCTCCTTTGAGGATTGTAAATATTTTATTTTTGTTAAACCTATAAATATTATGAATAGTTGTAATTAATTTAGTTAAACAATTTTGAAAGGGTCTGAAGCTTTGTTGCACCTCTCCATTTATTATAAGGAGAGGTGCCAAGACCCTAAAAAATATATCACATATCATATACTAATATAATATTATATAGTAGAATACATACAAATCAAGGCATAACACAAAATTGTGCAAGTTTTGAGTGGATATTGAAATTAGCCACCGCTCTATTGTACTCTTTTTGAAGTTAATAAAAATACTTTGTTTCCCTGAAGAATTGTGTAGAATTATCTTCTATTTGTATAGATTGTCCTCTTGGATTTACATTGCCATTAATAGATTGATATTCAATACATTCCTTTGATAATTAAAATTCATAAGTTTTTTTAATTCAATTGGTCTTCCGAGATTGAAGTTAAAAATAATTGAACTAGGGTTTGTATTCAAGATTGTCTATAGTGATTGATGGTAGGCATGCACCATCTCTAAAGAGTTTTGATAATCTTGAAATTCATATTGAATTAACTCTTTTTTCTCAACTATGGTAAGGAACTAGTCTAATTTGATTTGAATAAAGCATATTATAAATTAAAGTCAATGGATTTTTGTATCATACTCAAGTGCTCTACAAATCTTAAACCCATATTTATTCAAACATATTTAAAATATTCATTCAAGCATTCAATCTTACACCATTGATTTCTCCTTGGGAATAACTTGCTATCCCTAGAACATCAAGTAGTAAAATCCACATAAGTTATATCAAAAAGTCTCCATTAAGTCTACCCACCTAAGTTAGAAGATTCTAAAGTGAAGAGGGTTTGATCTCTAAGTATCAATCCTAGTCGTTGGCCAAATTGTGTTGGATTACCTAGTATTGAGAAAGCAATGTTCATATATTTTCCAACCAACAAATTGAGGAACCAACACTAGGATTATTGTCAAGAAACCTGACCAAATAATAATGTATTGTCGCCAAAAAGAGTTATGGGTATAACTCCTAGTCAAATTATCAACCTTGATGTCTTTTCTAAGTAGAGATAATGTTTGCATGTTTAATGGTATGACTAAGAACTTTTGTTATAATTGTAACAAGGAAGGGACTTACCTCAACCCCCTAGATGAAGAAAAGAAACACCTAAGAGCACCATTGAATATGATATGAAATCTAGGGGTTGCAATGTAGGTTTAGATCAATTTAATCCACTAGTAATGAACACTAAGCTTTTATAAAACTAGAAGAAGAAAATTACAATTAACTCGATCATAAGATTTCATAAAATTTCTTCTCATCTATAGAAATAGATTGCACAATTCATGACCTAGAATAGCCCCTTCAAGATTTGTCATGACAAAGCCTCCTTGTTTCTCAAATATAATTTTAGAATATTTTTAATTTTCCTTAAATAAAAAAGCTCCTAGCATTATCAACTTTCAAAATAAGAATAATCCATGTTCACTTAAGTTCTTTTAAAAGGGTTTTTCCTTCCTTCATCCTTCTTCCAAATCAAGAAATATACCTCAGCCAAAAATCCCAACAATTTTTTTTAAAGAAGGGCAAAATAAAGCCATCAAGGCCGGGGGATTTACCATAGGAAAATAATTTTTATTTAACTCTTCAATAGTGAATGGAGCCATAGCTATAGAGATCAAAACCTGAGGCATGCGATTACTTCCATTAAGAATTACTCCTTTGAGTCACTGGGTTCCTTGGCAAGAAGATATGTGGTTAATCAACTCCTATCCGAATCATGAAATGTAAAGTTGATATTCCCAAATTATTACCAAATCTTCTATGAGAGAATGAAGAGAATGATAGGGTTCGTCTACCAGTTTGGAGACTAATAAATTTCTGCCACTGCATGAATATGATGTAATAATAATAATAATAATGGTGACGACTGACAAGCTTTCTCTTTTCCTTATCAGCTATTTATTTCTTTGGAATCTCCCAAAAAGTATAATGACCCCACCGAAAGCACAGTCCAAAGCCAAAAAATTATTGAATAGAATACAGTACCAATGATAGGCAATTATATCATATTTTAATTGTCTTCACCGTAGGAAATTATTAGAAAGCAAGCCTCGAATTTCACCGCCATCCTTATCTACTATGTGATTTTGTATGACAGTTTTTTAATTTTGATGTCTTTTAGTATAAGTGTTTTTACATAAATATAAATTAATTTAGGAAAATGTATTATTAATAAATGAACTAAATATATTTTAATTCTATTTATATTTACTCACATTTTAATTATGTATTATTAATAAATGAACTAAATATATTTTAATTCTATCTATATTTACTCACATTTTAATTATGGATTATTAATAAATCAATTAAATATATTTTAATTCTATTTATATTTAGTCACATTTTAATTACCATGCTCCATAATCATTCGGAACATTTAGTTAATTTCTAAATAGAAAAATTAAGGAGAATAAATTAAAGATGGTAAAGGATTGGAAAATGAGATAGGTTATTTTAGATCTTGGCATCACCTACTACGAGACAACTAATACCTGATTTCCTATAGTCATTGAGTGAATGAGGTCTAAATCATCTTCGTTTTAAGCTCACATGTGACATTTGGGTGATTAAAACATTCTCAATTGTAAACATTCACTTGTAGTTGTTAACAATAACTAAGATCAACTAGGCAAAACCATCACCTGTAACTTTATGACTTGTATCAGTTCTCATAATTTGTCTAATGATAAATGCAAAGTTGTTTTCTTGTCTACGGGCTTGTAAAATTTATGGGCCCTAGAAGAAAACTTGTCTTTGTGCACATACATGTAAAAAGAAACATATTATTTTTAGATGGAGAGGATGTGGAATTTCACGAAAGCACACAAACAATATGCTTCTATTTCATGAAAGAATATACAAGTTTTAAAAGAACAGGATCCATATGGTCAAAATCTTCAAGAAATAGCTTATTTTCATAGTGGGAAGAATACTTGAAAGATGACCTTTTTGAATTGAAAAAGTCTTCTATACTTGCATTTATGAAGTTGGTCTCTATAAATTCTTAATTTAAATATGATCATTTTGTTCATCTGGTGTTTATAGAGCAAAAAACATTAGAACACAGGTACTTGGTTGTCCAAAGACAATCGATGGTGATCTCAAGTGCAAGGAAATTCCAACAAGTTTTGGATTTGACACAGCTTGTAACGTGATCTGTTTTCATTTGTGAATTGAATGGTGTGCTTAAATATTTAGAGATTAGAAGTTGCAAGTGTGCTCAAATTTTCTGGACAAATGTTATCTATATAGTGAATTTGATGGTGGGATATTAATTGAAAATCGTAAAATCGTAACAAGATATAAATGAAGGAGACAACTACTACAAGAGATGTTACTTCTATAATAAGATTAAAATTAGGCAAACTTGTGAATATTTAATTATGTAAGAATTAATGTTTTTTTTCAATAGTTAATAGTCGATGTGTTATAGGCTTTTGCCTATGAAAATTAATATTTTAAACTAATAATTAAAGGCAAGTACTAAGTCACTACATACACTTGATTAATATAATTCTTGCAATAAATTTTTAATTTTGTTATAATAAATTATTGTAAAGATATATATGATATGTACTAAAATATAGATAATGTATTATATGATGTATAGTAGATATAAATATAATATATAAATATATACTAAAATAATTAATTAATATTATAATATCATTTAAATACAATAAAATATTTTTGTTATGTTGTTTCATTCTATTGTATTTTTAAAAACAAATTAAGATTCAAGATGACAGAAAGAAAATAATTCTTCATGTAATTTGAAATGCAAAAAAAAAGTAACTAATGTGAATTAAATTGAAAAATAAAATTAATTCTAAATCAAAATTAAAATAACTATTAAAAATAAATAAGTTATAATAGTAATATTTTAATTTTTTTAGCGGTGACATCAAAGCACTTTAATAGGAAGTATGCATCCACTTTACTCCTTAAAACATTCAAAATGTATTTGTGTAGGGAAAAGGGGAATCTCCAAATATGACACATATTTGAATCCAACTTATATTAGCAAGGCCCAAAAAGAAGAGATACCAAAACAGATTTTGAATTGTGGAAAAGAATACAATATAAGGAAATATACTCTTTGGCTTATGTGTGATAATGTGTATCCAAAATTGAACTAATTGATTAAGTAATGTAAATCTAGAAGTCAAGAGTATACAATTAACCCAATTAAGATATAGATTTATGCTAAATTTGTGAATGAAAATGAAAGATAGAAGGCTCACCTTGAAATACATATATAAAGTTTTCTTTCTTTCTTTGAAAAGTGTGAATTCAAATGTGTAATTGAAAATCTAACACTATATCCCTAAATAGAATGAAAAACCTAGAAATATATTTTATGGTTGACAAGCAGAGAATAGGTCAAGTTGGTGGTAATTATTTGGAATGATACCCACAATGTCATTGTTGGTCCCAACATGTCCTAAGGGTGGTGGGAAGGAGAATTAACATCATCCAGAAAATCAATTATCCTACTCACTATACCAACTAACCTAGTTTCTACCCACTTTGCAATTAGTACCACAATACATGCACTAATATAAAAATAAACAAACTCACAAACAAAAGAATTCTTCCAGATGACACATATATTTTATGTACATGGAAACCCTTGTTGTGAGGATAAAAACTAAATTGGGAATAATATACCCTCTAGCACTTATAATGCATGGAAAGGAGTGCCTTGTTAGGAGCTACATGTGCTTCTTCTAGAAGTGCATCTTGTTAGGAATACCTACAACTTATTAGAGTTAAAACATCATGTGAAAGATAACAAGTTAGATGGTTTACAAGTCTCCTTCTAAGGGAAAAATTATTAAAGGATTTGTAGAATAAGCTTACTAAAGAAGCTTTCCATGTGAGGAGCTTACAAATAGATGCAATGGTAAGAAAACATACTAAGTATTTTGACCTTTAAATGTAGCACTAGCTTGTCATGTAGATCTTTATTCAATCTCCTTGCTTGGTGAATGCCTTGTTCTTCATTCTCACCTATCCCTTGGTTGTTTGTAACAACTTGTCAATGTTGTCTCCTCACTCTACTACTCTTACTTCTATTAGATTTCTCTTCCTCAAATTTCTACTCTCTATTCACTTCTTCTTCTATATTAATGAATTCTCTCAAAAACTCTCTCCATGTAACTACCATACCCTCTTCTTTTTTTATCTTGTTTATTGCATATATCCTTCTAGATCAATGATAGCACATAGTTACCCATGGCCAAATTGTCCTACTCATTCTTGAATTCTACGCTTAATTGATTCATAGAAGACTTGTGAACCCTATGCTTAGGATCTAGAATTATAGCCTTACCAGTCTTTTCATGAACCAATGATAGCTTATCATGCTTCCCTACTTGTGTTGTTTTGTATTTATCTTTTGTCAAATCAATGGTGAATCATCGTGTTGATGAATTGGATCAATTGTTATCCATATGTGACTTACTAAACCAATGTGAGTGTGTTAGAGTGTATATGAGTGTGTCTTGTGACCAATAACTATAGACTTCCTTATCTTTCCTCTTCCTTTTATTGATTGTCAAATTTTTCCAATTAGATACTTTTGGCCATCAATGACAATATTTAGTACTTCTTTCATTCTTTGTGCTAATGTTGCATGTAGGGTCAACAATTCCCTTTTTGGAATTGATGGAAAAACATTATTTACCACCATGCTCCCCCATTTTGCTTTCCAAATTTTTTGGAATGGTAACAATGTTAGGTCATACCTTCGCCTGTACCGATAGATAGTGTTAATAGATGGACCTGGGAAAAAATTGTTAGACACTCCCCCTAATAGTGTGCATTTCTCTCTTCATACCACTTTTGTTTATGTTTTCTTATGCTTTTTTCCAATGCTCCCTTCTATTTGTGTTCTCCCTTCTTGATATTCTTGCATTTTTTTAAAATCTTGCCCTATTATTTTCTCAATCTCCCCCTTTGATATTCTCCCCCTTTGGGTTCTATATAGTACTCTCCCCCTTTTTGTCATCAATGAAAAAGGATGTGATGGTATGGCTATAGGTTGCTAAATATTTCTTCATATTGACTCTGCATGGCAGCAAGATGGGTATCCCATAATACCTTC
Source organism: Cupressus sempervirens (assembly GCA_028749045.1). Taxonomy (NCBI): domain Eukaryota; kingdom Viridiplantae; phylum Streptophyta; class Pinopsida; order Cupressales; family Cupressaceae; genus Cupressus; species Cupressus sempervirens. Next base: position 553,189,052 of record CM053790.1, on the reverse strand, counting down.
AGATCTGTGAGATAAATTCTCTCACTCTTTAGTTCACCCAAAGGTGTTTCTAATTCACTAATGGTGTTGCCTAGAAGTTTTTTGAGTATTGTATTAGCATTTCCAATGTGTGTTTGGATGATGCCAATCATTGGGGTTAGTTTACATTGAACTTCTATCAATCTAATGGCTTTCTTTTCTTGTTTGTCCTTGATCTAATGTATGATATTTAGTGTCCCTTGAGTTTTGGGAAAATAGCAAGCTATAGAGTCAGAGACTAAATTGTAATTATCTTTCAGATTTTGCACCTTCCATTGAGTTTATTGTAGTTTTCATTCCAGATCAGGTTTGAGTGCATGTGGATTAAACAAATTTTTCATGACCAATGTTTAAGCATGCAAAGTCTCTTTTAATTTTACTTTGTCTTTATAAATAGTGGTTTGGTTTTGTCCTAGCATATTTTTAAATGTCTTCATTCTTTTGGCCTCAATCTTCTTCTTGATCAATGTTTGTACACTGCCTTGATATTTTTTAACCTTGTTAATCAAGGTGGAGAGTTGGTTGATAAGATTCATATTGGGATTATATTTGACATCTAATTCTAGTTCTCCAATAATGTCTCTAGTGATTACCAGTGTTCTAGCCTGTTGTTTCTTCTTGAGCTCTTGTTGCTTTTTCATTTGTTTCTTATATTCATTGATCTCTTCTAGGTCCATGTCCTTATCATTTCTTTCTTTGCACCTATGAGTGCATCATGTTCCTCCTTGCCTTTTTCTGCTCCAACATCCTTCTCATAAAATTTGCCTTCATCTTTTGAGCTAGCAAAAGAAGATCATGATGATGATGATGTCATCATGTTACTAACTAGCTTTCTACTCTTTCTAGCATGTTCTCCACTTGTTTTTCTAGACATGCTTGGTGCTTTCATTCTACTCTCTTGTTCATGTGTCAAGATCTAAGACACTCTTGACCTTGAAAATGTAGGTCTAGTTGTAACACCTTGTCCTTCTTTGTTTGGTTATGCTTATTCTCCACCTTTCTTTGATGATGATTCAACATCCTCTTCCTTTTTTGGGGACTTATCTTCTAGAGGTTCATCATCTAGCATCTATACATGGATAGGTGATTCACTTTTATCATCGTCATCCTTTTCGAGTGATGAGTCAAGGATATGGTTGCAATCTTTGTTGTCTTGGATATATGTTGTTGATAATTCATGTCTTGAAGTGAGTTGAATTTCTCCTCTATGATGTTATCATCATCTTGTGGACCCAATGGGGCATCTACCAATTGCTTATCTTTCTTTGCTTCAGTTGCAAAGTTTTTTGCATTAGTCTCCCTAGGTGCAGTTAATTCCCTTTGAGTTACTTTGGTAGTTTCTTGTTCCTTTCTTTGAGGACTAGGAGTTTCCTACCTCCTTTATTCCTATTTTCCCTCTATTTTGGTTCTTGTAATGGCTTCTACCTCTACTCATTTATGCTTTTATGTTTCTTTACCCTTTAGGCTAGTAGGTTTCATTCGACTTCCTAGTAGCTGATTTAAGACTATGTAGGACTCAATGTATGGAGTCAACTCCTTTAGATGTTGACTTATTCTTGCTCTTATTTGGTTCATTTGACTAGTTATGTGGTCTATTAATTCTCTCATTTTGTTCTACTTTCTTTTGTAAATTACTATTATAGATTTATTTTGAGACTTATTCATCTTTGGCCTCATCTTGATTAAAAGGTCTTCCACATTTTCTCATTTTCTTTTACTCCCATACTTCATTTATCATTCAATATCTTTCTCAAATCTTTGGGTAATTTTAACCCAACATTGTATGGCCTTCTTTCTACTATCTTTAAGTTAGTTAACACAAAACTTATTTCTTTTGTCTTGCTTTCCTTTGAAAACTTTGTAAAATATTCTTAAGAAAAATATAATGATGATTCTTTACAATTGTATTCATAATTTCATTGATGGGAATTCATTTAGACTACTTCTTTCTTGGGTGTCAATGATGCTTTTTCTCCCTTTTTCTTAGTGGCTTTTGTGATCACAATTGTTCCTATTGCATCATCTTCAAGTTCAGTTTCCTCAATCTTAGATTGATATGGGGATAATTCTCTTCTCTTCAGTGTGTATGGCATACGGGGGGGACTTATTTCTAGTTATTCTCCCATTTTATTTGGTACTCATTACCTTAGATAAAAAAAGCTTTGAATGGATTGGGTTCTTGACTCTTGGTTACTTTCTATGGAGTAGGCTTTTGTTGTGCCTTTTGTTTGAGGAATAACCCATTTCTTAATTTTGTGCATGTATTAGAGCTTGGTAGGATAGATATTTCCTCTAAGGCTAATAAATTTTCTATGTAGGGCATAGCCTACTCATCTCTTGTTTCACATCCAAAAGGTGTCAACCATAAAACTCTTGGTTAATCTATAAGCACACTATACACTTATTTGTGATTTCCATAAAGTAGACTATGTCTTTGTAGCTTTCCACAAGACTCTTGTGTATCCATTCTCAAAGCTAGTTCATTTTCCTTTTGGAACCCTTTGAAATATTCCCATGGAATAAGATTTCCTTTGCCTTTGAGTATCCTATATAAATATCTTATTTGAGCCATGACCAATTGTTCTTCACTCCACTTGATGTTTGTTGATTGAGGATATTATCCTCTTAGGTAGAAGAAGATACATACAAGTATGGCTCCAAACCTTAGCATCTAATTTTGATGAGAATTTATTTTCTTCCCAATGCTTTCCATTATTTGCCTATATAGATATCCATATAGATCAACCCTTGATTTGTTGTAGATGATCTGAATTGCTTCAAAAGCAATGTTTCCTAGAACATATTTCTTTCTACTAGTGTGGTGCACCTTGTAACCCAAAACCATGGTTTTGATCCTTAATTTAGGGCTTGGAATGCCATTTATAGTGAAATCCATTCCATCTTCTATTTTCTTTCATCCATTTAATGAAATTTCTTTCCTCACTAAGATATCGTTCATTGATAGATCAATGCTAGATGTGTTGAACCCAATTACCCTCTCAATTGGCGACTTTGTGATCCTATAGAATTTTTCCAACCATACATGCCCCTTTATGAATTATACAAAGAAAAAACCTTACACATTCCTCATGGATGAAGTTAGTTAGGTATTTGTACTATTCTACTTAACACAGAATCCACCACATCTTTGTGTTCTTCTTTTATGGATCCTTTTGAATCGAATGTATCATACAAATATATTATCTCCTTATCACTGATATCTTGTATCTTGAATTCCATGGATGCACTCACATCTTCTATGAGTAGGAAATCGTTGTGTTGAGATGATAGTACAATTTCATCTTCAACATCCTTCCCTTTTTCTATACTTCCTTGATACTCAGGGTGATTGCTTTGTCTATTTTCTATTAGATTCATCTTGTTAATTTCTTATGCCATTATTTTTGCTTGATCCATGATTTTTTGATCATCAAAGTTGTGATAGATTCTTCTCACGGATGATATTCTTGTAACTTCACTTGTAAGATTTTAGGGTTTTTCAATATAAAGACACAAGTGATTCCACAATGCAAAGTGTCTAATGACTCTCAATCCATATATTTATGTCATAAGATTGTAATGTTGGAGTTACAAAAATTGGCAAGATGTTTTACCTACAAAGGTATATATGTAATTAATGCTTCATGTCATCATGCAATAGTTAACTTACATAACCTTGATCTTCCATCAATAGGTTACACTTTATTTTAGTGTTGACACTCCTCCTCTTCATGTGCTTTACTACCAATTTTAAATTAGGGGACTAGTTTCTTATTACTTCATTTATCTTCTAACCTCTCTAATCTTTGTGAGCTTAGTTAGTTTCTAAGGTGTCACCACTGACCAGTGACTTTTCAACCTTGTCTAGCTTTGTATTAGCCACTTTATTCTTCTTCATCCACTTAGTGGTGAAGTCCTTTTGTAGTTATTCCATGGTCATGATTTTATCATTTCTAACCAAAGACTTGCTTCCTTTTCTTCTACTACATGTGTAATCCCTTGCGAGATGATCTATTTTGTGGTAGATATATAATAGGTCACTTTGGTACATTTACATGGTTTGATATTGTTCATCGGGTTCATCCTTACCTTGCATTGACTGATATTATGACCTTCATTTCCATAGGTCATATAGACTAGTGTGAGAAGCATGTCCCTTCCAACCAGGATCATTTCCTTTGGAGACCTTTGATTAGCTAAGGCTCTTGTTCTATAGTCTTCTACTCTATGCCCATACTTCTTACTATAGTATCAAAATCCATCTAGTTTCTAATTAAAAAGAGAAATACATTATTGTGTTGTATGGCCATAGAGATTGAAGTTATTTTAGTACCCTTCAAAGGTATACTATTGAATAGGTGTAATTTTCTTAAACTAGTACACACCATATGTGTGTCCTTTCTTACCATAAAAACTATAAGTTGGTTTTGCAATACTCTTAACTTTTGGAGATGCACTTCTTGATCTTCTGATATTCAGGTTCTTCTCTCTAGAAGTTTCCCCTTCTTATGTCTTGCTATCACCTTGGTATCCTAAACTGACTATGCTTTTGTTCCTTCTTTGAGCCTTTAGTTGGTCATAAATCTTCACAAAAATATCATTTAATATCATTAGCTTTTCATTTCATTCATTTGTGCTTTTGAACTCTTTAGTGATCTTGAGCACTTGTTCAATAAGTTCTATAAACTATTCCATATTGGGGTGACCTCTCTCTTTAGTCTTTAACTCACCACTCTCCTTGCTACTCCTATGGCTTTATCTCTTGTTAGAATAGAAATATCTCATTTAGCTTGAGCTTTGGAAACTTCTCTAGCGAGATTATCTCTCTCTTTTCTATGTTGAATAATGGTTTCCTTCATCTGTTCTATTTTAGGCATTAACTCAGAGATGACTTCCTCTGACTCTTGATAGATTTTGTACTAATATTTAATGAATTCTTGTCTTTAATTGAGCTTCAACATTATCTTCTACCTCTTAGCTAAGGAATATAGTATCTTTTTGTTTAATTCCTCAATGCTATCCAAGGATTCCTTTAGTTGTCTTTGAAGTGACACCATTAGATCTTACCTCAAGTTATTAGACTGGTTGTAATGCAAGAACATCTAGGATGTAAGAGCAATCTTGAATCAACCAAAAATATTTCCTTTTAGTTGTTTAAATAAGGGTTGTCTTAATTTTGGAGGCCTAAAAGTGCCTAAATGAGGCCTAAAAACTCAAGGGATGGGCATTAGTTTGGTTCTAGTTCTATAGATCAAGAGTTGAGGTTTCTGAAAAATTGTTATAATAGCCAATCAAAGCAATGATATGAGAGTTTCGATCCTCTGAAGTTGGGCTGACAAATAATTGCCTTATTTGGCTTATTTAACATGTATTATTAGGGTTATTTTGCCCTAGATATTAAGTTTGAGTGTCTAGAACCTTCTCAGGTGGCACAACATTGCCTATTTAAGAAAGGCTCAAACATTGTCTAGGATAGCTATAGGTGGTAGTTCATAGCTTTGTCTTGCATATTACTATAATGAAGGTGCCCATGTGGGCTAGCATATTGTAATTTCAAATTCTATAATTTCACATTTGCAACAATAAAAAGAAGCCCATATTTTGTTCTCACAAATTATTGTGGTTTCTTTGTTTTTATTATGTATTTATTGTATTAAGGGGAGCACCCTTCATCAAGTGGTATTAGAGCTAGAGTTCCTAAGTGTGTGGACAAATCGTTGACTATTAGCCAGTTTACACCAAGACCATGGTTTGGGCTAAGTGTGTAGAAAATCACTGATTGTGAGGCAATTTGTACTAGGGTTTTAGTGGAAGCAAAAAAATACCCCTATGAAGAGAGTGTGGTGGGAGAGTTGTAGGTGTTACACCTAAGGGTTTTAGAGCCCTCTAGAGGTAAATGAAAGAATTAAAAGAAAAAATGCATAGAAGAATGAATCTTGTTGTAGGTAGTGATGAAAGTAAGGATGAAAGGGAAGAAGGAAATGTTGATCAAGCAATAGAAGAACAAGTTTTGAACCCATATGAGGAAATTTTTTGCAGAGTCATTTCTAAGATTGGAAAAAGACCTAAGTTTGATGTTTTCACATTTTTTGGAAATATTAACTTAGACAAATTGATTGATTGGATAAATGAATTGGAAGAGTACTTCAAATATGAAGATATTGAAGATTTAGATTGGGTTAAGTTTGCAAAGGCCAAACTGATGGGTCACACAAAGATCTGGTGATAGGCAGTCTAATTGGAGTGAAATATAAGAGGGAAGGATAAAATCACCATATGAGATCGAATGATAGCTAAAATAAGGTGATAGTTCATTCCAATGGATTATGAGCTTGATTTTTTGAAGAAAATGCAAGGCTTCAAGCAATAAAGGAAGTCTATTGAAGTATACTGAAGAGATCTACTGAGTTCCCATTAGAACCTGCCATGTAGAAGCCGATAAGGAGAAAGTTAAAATTTATCTTAATGGGTTAAAGAAAAGAATTCAGGATTATTTAAGTCTAGTTTGAATGATCAATATTAAGCAAGCATACCAATTTTCCCTAAGAATTGACAAGAAGTTAAGTAAAAATTTTGATAACAAGAATAGTGGAAGTGGTTGTGATGGAAAATCTGGCAAACAGTCTTATAGAGATGAAAATGATGATCCAAAGAACATGGATGAGGTTGGAAGTAGTAGTTAGAACTAGAGGGGAAATAATTCCAATCATTTCCATGATAAGAACAATAGAGATTAGAGAGGAAGAGGTAGAGGAAAAGGATCTAGAAGAGGAGGCTTCTGTGGAAAATGTTTTCACTATGAAGAAGGGCATATAGAATTTTAATGTTCCTAGGGCTAAGGAAGGATAGATCAAAGAATAAAAGGCTAGGCCAGAGTTGCACATGTCAATGAAGATGTAAAATCATCACATTCTGAAGATGGTGAAAGAGGAGAAGTCCTAGTAAATAGAAGATTCCTATTGAGTGCTAAGAATGAACCTGATCAAAGAAGGAGCTTGTTTCACACAAGGTGTAGAAGTGAAGATAAGTGTTGCAATGTGATCATTGATGATGGAAGTACTGACAATCTAGTGTCAGAAAATATGGTCAAAAAATTGAAGCTGCAGAGGCAGAAACATTCGCATCCATACCGTATTGCTTGGTTGCAAGATGACTACAAGGTCATGGTTAGTGAACAATGCTTAGTGAAGTTCAAGATTGGAAGCTACTAGGATTAAGTTCTTTGTGATATCATACCTATGGGCATATGTCATATATTGTTGGGTAGGACATAATAGTTTGAGAGACATGTTGTGCATGATGGTTGAAAAAATACCTACACTTTTACAAAGGATGGAGTGAAACATAAGTTGAAGTCATCGAAGGAGAAAGAAGAAAAGGTATGTAGAGCTCTAGAATATTTTTTGTTGATATGGAAAAGATATTCTCCAAGGTATGAAGTGTGAGCATATGTGTTTTTCTATAATTTCGAACCATGGTAAAGAAGAAGTAGAGGAGGTACCTATAGAAGTTGTAGATATATTGGGAGAGTTTCCTGATATTGTGTCAGATAATGTACTTGATGGATTACCCCTAGTAAGGAAGACCAATCACCAGATGGACTTGGTTCCAAGAGCTGGTTTTCCAAACAAGGTAGCATACAAAATGACACCAGTAAAAAGTGAAGAGTTAAATAGACAAGCGCATGAGTTGTTGTAGCAGGGGTTGATTTGAGAGATCTTAAGTCCATGTGATGTACCAGTAGTATTAGCACCAAAGAAAAATGGAGAATGGAGAATGTGAACAGATTCTTGTGCTATTAATAAGACCACAATCAAGTACAAATTTATGTTGTCAAGGATGAATGATATTATGGACTGTTTGAGTGGGACTAAGTATTTCAAAAAGATAGATTTGAAGAGTGGATACCATTAGATTCATATCAAAAAAGGTAATGAGTGGACTACTTTCAAGACAAGGGAAGGACTATATGATTGGTTAGTCATGCCGTTTGGGCAAACCAATGCACCAAGCACTTTCTTGAGGCTCACAAATGAGGTACTGAAGGAGTTTCTACATAAGTTTTTCATTGTTTACCTAGATCATATATTGATCTTTAGCAAGACGTTGGTGAATAATTTGATGCATATTTGAAAGGTGTTTGATAAGTTGAGGGAAAAAAAGTTGTTGATAAATATGAAGAATTTTAGTTTTGTGAAGGAGTTGGTGTACCTAGGATTTTTAGTCTTAGTAGAATGTCTAAAAATGGACCCAAAGATGGTGAAGGCACTCCTTGAATGGCCTACTCCAAAGCATGCTACAGAGGTAAGATCTTTTCATGGACTAGGTAGTTTCTATAGAAAGTTCATAAGACATTTTAGTTGTATTTGTAGACCCTTGATTGAAATCATGAGAGGGGATAAGAAATAATTTAAGTGGACTATAGGAGTAGATAAGAGGTTTAAGCTATTGAAATATAAATTTATAGAGCAACCTATTTTAGCACTTCTAGATTTTAACAAGATGTTTCAAGTAGACTATGATGCTAGTGGTACTGTAATAGGAGTTATTTTAAGCCAAGAAGGTAGACTTGTTTCTTACTTTAGTGAGAAATTGAATGATGCCAAAAGAAAATATTATGTCTGCGATCAAGAATTTTATACTATAGTTTAAGCATTAAAGAAGTGGAGACACTATCTTCTTCCTAAGGAGTTTGTTTTGTATTCTAATGACCAAGCTTTACAATATTTGAATAGTCAAGGTGAATTAAATCAAAGGCATTTGAGGTGGGTTAAGTTTTTGTAGAGTTATACATTTCTTTTGAAACATAGGACTGAGAAGTCTAATAGAGTTGTAGATGCTCTTAGTAGAAGACAACTTTTGCTGAAAGAAATGCAGATTGAAGTGGTTGGGTTCAAGCAACTAAATAATGTGTATCCAAAGGATCCTAATTTTGATGAAGCTTGGAAGGCTTGTACAACACACGTTACACTTGACAAGACTAAGTGGTTGGATTTCATAATCCAAGATGGTATGTTCTTCAATGAAAGTCATTTATGCATTTCCAGAAGTCCAATGAGAGATAATCTCGTCTAGGAGAAGCATAGTGGAGGATTGGTTAGACACTTTGGTAGAGATAAAACCATTGCAATGGTTGTTGAGAACTATTATTGGCCATAGTTGCAGCAAGATGTGAAGAAGTTTATACAGAGTTGTAGAGTATGTTAGATGGCAAAATGAGTAAAGTAGAATACAGGGTTATATCAACCATTACCTATACCAGATAAGCTATGGGAGGATGTCAGCCTGGATTTTGTTCTTTGGTTAACAAGGACTCGGTGAAGGTATGATTTTATTTTTTGGTGGTTGATAGGTTTTCAAAGATGAAACATTTCATTCCCTGCAGGAAGACTAGTGATGTTCACATGGCAAAGTTGTTTTTTAGAGAAGTGGTGAGATTACATGCTCTACCAAAGAGTATAGTTTCGAATCGAGATACCAAATTTGTTGGGTATTTTTAACATACATTGTGGAAGAAATTGAAGATGGAATTGAATTTAAGTTCATCACATCATTCATAGACTAATGGATAGACATAATTTTTGAATTGTAGTTTGGGAAATTTGCCAAGATGTTTGGTTGAAGACAAGCCAAAAGGATGAGATATGATTTTACCACAGGAATAATTTGCATATAATAATTCTATCAGTAGGAGTACTAGTAAATCACCATTCTAGATTATATATGGGAGAAGTACTCGAAATGCCTCTGAAATGAGGCAGTTGGATAAAGGAGAGATAAGTAGTGCTGAAGCAGAAGAATTTGGTGAACATTTGAAGAACATCCATGAGGAGGTGAGGAAGACATTATATAGATGAATTCACAATATAGGGCTAAGGTAGATGTTAAAAGTAGGTATAAGGAATTTTAGATTGGAGATGAAGCCATGGTTCATTTAAGAAAGGAACATTTTCTAGTGGATATATATAATAAGCTGAAAATGAAGAAACCATGCAAGATAGTGGAAAGGCATATTTCTGGAAATTCCTATGAAGTAGAGTTACCTGCTAAATTGAATATTTCATTAGTATTTAACATTTAAAATTTAATAGAGTATTATGAAGGAGGTGATGGAGATGAAGTTGTAGAAGCACAATGGAGTATTCCATTAGCTAGTTCGGCTACAAAGGAAATTGAAGAGATACTAGATAGTTGGAAAAAGTACAAGGAACAAAACTTATGAAGAACACTTGGTCAAATGGAATGGGAGGCCAGTAGAAGATTAATCATGGCTAGCAAGGGAGGAGGTTAATCATGTTGGTTTTCTTTTGAACATCTAAGAAGTGATGGGGTCACTTGTCAAATTACCCTAGGTATGTGATGCAAGAGCATCTTGGATGTAAGAGAAATCTTGCATCACCCAAAAATATATCCTTTCATTTGTTTTAGTATGGGTTGTCTTAATGTAGAGTTATTTTGTGTGGAGGCCTTCTACTTAGTAAGTTAGTCATACAAGCTTAGAATGTTTTAACTTCAGAGGTGAAGGCTCATTTTAGATATATCAAGTTGGCAGTGGAGTTTGATGGCTAGATTGTATTTATTTGTAAAGTTATTATGGATTTTTTGTTTGCAATTTTGGTATATAAACTTAAGGCTCACCATTGAAGACCTAAAATTTCTTGGATGAGGCCCAAAAACTTAATGGATGGGTGCTTGCAAATGATTTGAGCCTTTAGATCAGGAGCTAAGGTTTCCAAAAAGTGGTTATAGTAGCCAATCAAAAAAATTGTTCAAGAGTTACAGTCTTTCAAAGTTGGGCCAACCAAAACATACAAAATAAATGTCAAAGGTGTATTTGAGCATTGTAATATATATTGTTAGGGTTTGTTGGACATAGGTATTAAGTTTGAGTTTCTAGAACCTTCCCAGGTGGCATAAAACTACCGATTTAAGAATGGTCTAAATATTGTCTAGGATAGCTCTGGATGGTTGTTCAAAGCTTTGTCTTGCAAATTACTGTAATAAAGTCACCCATGTGGTTTAGCATATTGTAATTTCAAATTCTGTAATTTTTCATTTGTGATGCTAATAAGTTGCCTATATTTTGTTCGCGTAAATTGTTGTAGTTTCTTTATTTTTGTTATGTGTTTATGGTATTAAGGGGAGTGCCCTTTATCATGTTGCAATGAGGATTTATGTTGAGATACAAATTATTGGTCACAATAGGTACTAAGAGGGGGGGTGAATCATTACCATCCACAAAAATTGTTATCCTTCTTATTATACTATCTAACCTTGGTACAACCCACTTTGTAGATAGTATCACAATAAATGTCGTAATACAAAAATAAATAAACTCACACACAAAAGCATTCATCTAGGTGACATGAATATTTTATATATGCAAAACCTTGCTATGAGAATAAAATGATGGTGGGGATAATATAACCTCTATCCCTCATAATGCATGTAAAGTTGTGCTCTATTAGGAGAGCTATAAGTACTTCTTCTTTAAGTTCATCTTATTAGGAATTCCTGAAACCTATTTGAGTTAAAAAATCATGTGAAAGCTACCTAGTTAGAGCATTTATATGTCTCCTTCTAAGAGACGAATTGTTAAAGTATTTGTACAATAAGATTACAAATGAAACTTTCCCTATTAGGAACTTAAAAATAGATGCAATTCTAAGTAAGAATACTAAGTGTTTTGGCCTTTAAACACAAAAATGGCTTGTCATGTGGATCTTTATTGAGTCTCCTTGAAGATGATTTAATCTTCTTTCTTTCTTGGTGACTTCCTTATTCTTCATTCTCATCTCTCCCTTAGTTGCTTGCAACAACCTGCCATAATTTTCTCCTCACTGTATTTCGCTTACTTCTATTAGATTTATCTTCCTCATATTTTTTTTCTCTATGAGTTTTCTTGACAACTCTCTCCATGCAACTACCACAACCTCCTCTCTTTTTTATTTTTTTATATATCCTTCTCTCGATTTTAGGATATAATTACCCATGAAAAAAGTTTTTCTCTTATTCTTGAATTAGAAATTAAAATTCCATGCTTTCTTCATTCATAGAAGACCCATAAAACCTATGCCTAAGATCTAGAATTGAAATGTCCCTTTTCTGATTTTATATGATATTTCAAGCCTCTAATCAGATCTTTAAGATCAAACAACCAATATTTCAAAGATCCACCAATTTCTCAATAAACCCCAAATCGGGTATGCCGAAAATAGTGCCAAAAACTTCACAGCTTCACATATTATTAATAAATCTGAAAGTGGAAATTTTTATAGAAATTTCAGCAGAATAACAGCCTACAAAATGACATTTTCAGATTTGTATAACATTTACACAACATCTCCCAAATGGAGGACAAAAACAATGCTCATCGAGCTCTCGAAAACAACACAAAATAGACGAAACACCACAAAAGCACTGATAATCTATCATAGAAGTATAATAATGACCAAATACATATATTCAGATCTATTTTAACATCTAAAAGTCTGAAATACAACAGAAACCCAAACTGATATGAAATACTCAACTGGAAACACCAAACTCTTACAAAAAAATACACCCGAGAACCCACAAATCTGCACTGTTTAGCACAAAGGTAAACTCTGCATGAGCATGCACATGGAATGGATTCAAACTCCCATCCTTAGCCTTTTTGGAAACCTGAAAACTCCCATTCTTGGGTCTCCTTCTCCACAGGTTTGGTAGCCTCTGAAGAACAACAAAGCAATGCGCTAAAATCAAGTTCTGGAATCAGCCCAAAATGCCTCCAAACCCCTTAAAAGAGGGCATAACCCTAGCTCACGTCCAAGAGGGGTCAATAAAACATATTTTAATAATAATTTTCATTTATTAGTCGATTATCTTCCAAAGATTATCCCCTTTTTCCGAAACTTCACCTTTTTGGGCCTGCCTGCCTTAGAAAAGATTATTATTTTTAATTATTTAATAAGGGGACATGACAAGTCCCCCCCTTCCAAATATTTCTTGTCCTCAAGAAATGGTTGAACAATAAACCAATCAATCCACCTGGATCCCAAATGTAGTCATGAACTATACTATTTTCAATTAACATAGGCTCCTGCAATATCCTCTACAATATAACCAAGAGGAATCCATAAGCAAACTGACAATTACTGCTCAACCAAACTCCAAAGTCACAACTTCCACAGTTAGAAACCCATGAGACACAAACTCTTAGAACATCAAAACCCAAGTAAAGTGGACAAATCAAACTACCAACACAGTAAATACCATCAATGCATCCCTTTGGCCTATACGGAATGTACAATCCAACTCGGCAAGAATGGTGAATGCTCTCGAATGAAACTATACCATGTATGGAGAATCCACACACTGTACAACTCTTGCAGTCAACACAATTCTACATATCACTTACCACTGTCTCATAACCATAACTCCCATGCACCCCTGATGGTGAAAAGCCATCACAAGATAAATAGCAAGAAATGGAACCCAAAACAAATTTTCTTGCTATCAACTCCTCAACACAAGGATCAAATGCTAACTGATGTACATACCCAACAATATAATGTTAATAAAAAAAACCAACCTCAGTCAACAACTCACCATGAATAAGTGATACAACCCACTGTGACTAATCACCAGCTAAGTCAGGAGATGCCATAGCAAAAGGAGTAGAATCAATAACAACACCCACTAAAGCATCACTCCAAAACTCCTGCTCTAAGTCATGTATTATCAAGCTGTCAACTGCAGAACCTATCACCATGTCATGCCCATCACAACTCTCATCCCGAGGCGTCAAAATATCCCATAACTGATGATAAGCACTAGGAACCAAAGTACATCTCTGTATCATCATCTCATCAACATGGTCATCAAAGGTGAATTGATGAGCATACCTCACAATGTAATGTTGATAGAATGCACCAATCTGAATCAGTGGCTCAGACTACAATCCAGATGTAACTAACTACAATCGATCACTAACCAAGTTGGAACTGACTACTACCTCTGAAGACATCGCCAAGGGAGTAGTATTAATAGCAGGAACCATGATAACTATCAGCTCACCAACATCACACATGGTCTTTGATACAACATCTCTAATTTTCGTGCCATTAGTACTAGAGGTCACCACCATGTCAGGCATACCACAAAAATCTGTTGTAGCACCCAACTCAACTGAACCTAACTCTAGTGGGGACAAACCTGATATGCCAATGTTAGTATCAAGTATGGATGCATCCCCATCTCCACTGTCTTTGAAAATCTCGACCACGAACATCCTCGGATCACCAGACACCATAGCTTGTGACTATATAGAATCTAGTAAAGACTATAGTTTCTCTAACTCCATGGTCACCTTAGCCAAATGAAACTGTGACTCCTTGAAAGCCAATTGTGTACTCTCAAGAATCTCAGAAGTCACCTCAAGCTGCTAAGTAAGCTCACTCACCTCATCTTCTTTGGCCAACAATGCATCGTATGTTGTACTGCCCCACTCCATAAGATAATCTCTATCGGCTACTAACTGCATATAATCTTGTCTTAGAATCTGGATAGCCTCCCATAAAGAGTGGAACTCTATCAAGGAAAGATAACTGCCTCCCTGCTCATCACTAGTAGGAGAACCCCATCCATAAATGGCTAACAACTGACGAGCAGCATCAAAATGCTGGCAAGCGATAGCAATGTCTCGCTCACTAATTCTCAACTGATTAGACACATGATGGCACTAGCTCGACTGTCTCCTACAAACCTCCTCTGATGCACTATCTAAAGGAATATCCTCAAAGTTACTAGTCTCTAGAGTATTACCAACCATATCCTGTGAATCAACTCCAAAGCTCATATCAACATATGGAGTATCAAAAACTATAGTACCGATGTCTAACTCCTCTGTACCAAAAGAAACTGCCAAGGAAACTAAGCCTTCAAAACTACCCACTACATCCTCCAGGATGTCATTAATGCCAATATGATCCTGGGACTCATCTGTACACACTGCCAAATATGAGAGATCATCAACACATTCTAGCAAGTATGGTCGACTGGATATATGAACAAAGCCCAACACCGATGTATAAAAACTAATACCAGCATCGGACAATCTGCTGGCACAAGAAAAGACAACCGTGCAATCTGCTAATCAAATCCATGATAGCATCCAAACAAACACTACTACCAAAAAGTGTTAAAGATCTCCAGTCAACTGAATCCCAAACGCCAATATAACAATCTCGAGTCCATATCTGTAAACTAGAATCAGCTGGTAACTCAAGAAAACTCCTCACCTGAGTAATATGACCAATACCAACTAGCTCCACATACCTGTCATGATGAGATAATGAAGTCACAATATTGTCTTTGTTCACTTTTAGCTTGCTGGACAAATCATGTGAAGTACTACCAACCTCAACCTCATGTGTCGAAGCATCTAACTGTGCTTGGTACTCTTTCTCAGCAAAGTCATGAATTCTCAATGTCTGCTCATCTCTACCAAGTATCTCACCATCATGCACAACAATATCCTCATAATCATCATCTGACCCCACTATGCTGTAGTCACTAGCTGTTGTAACTATACCATCCTAAATACCTATGACATCACCCTTTGATGACCTGTATACAATTGTCTCAATTTGAGTATCAAGTTGACCATTACTATCAATCTACGTAATATCATTTCTCACTACCTCTTTGGTAGAGTAGAATCTAAGACCTCAACCTAGCTATAAGCTAGTTTCTCAAACTCCTCATGCAAGTTCTTGGTAATTATGTCATCTGCCCTGTGAGAAAATATGCCAAATAGAAATCTAGTCAACTTATCCACCTTAGCTGGGTCGAACAACATGTCATTCATTATACGGTGGTGCTCAACCAATTATTTAGACATGTCATGGCTTATTTTCTTAAGTTTATCTCGAATGTCTAAATCACCATCCTTTCTATTGTTCTGACTCTAGATATCAATTGTCCAAGATCGTGTCCTCTGAGACTCTGTACTATACCTACCCATTCTGGATAAAGTAGAGTGTAACCCCAATAGGTTATAACTTCTTCAAACACCAAGAACTAACATGCAATTGATTAGAAGTAGCATGCAACCATAGATTTTGACATGCAACTGATTAGAAGCAACATGCAACCACCAAATTCGCCAAGAACTAACATGCAAATGATTAGAAGTAGCATGCAACCATAGATTTTGACATGCAGCTGATTAGAAGCAACATGCAACCACCAAATTCACCAAGAACTAACATGAAAATGATTAGAAGTAGCATGCAACCATAAATTTTGACATGCAAGATTTGGGTAGTTGTCAAAACTAACATGCAAACTTCTACAAACCCTCAGGCTAGCAATATGATAGCTCTCATACCACTGAAATGTCCCTTTTCTGATTTTATATGATATTTCAAGCCTCTAATCAGATCTTTAATATCAAACAACCAATATTTCAAAGATCCACCAATTTCTCAATAAACCCCAAATTGGGTATGCCGGAAATAGTGCCAAAAACTTCACAGCTTCACATATTATTAATAAATCTGAAAGTGGACATTTTTATAAAAATTTCAGCAGCATAACAGCCTAAAAAATGATATTTTTAGATCTATATAACATTTACACAACAGCTCCCAAATGGAGGACAAAAATAATGCTCATCGAGCTCCCGAAAACAACACAAAATAGCTGAAAACACCACAAAAGCACAGATAATCTATCACAGAAGTATAATCATGACCAAATACATGTATTTAGCTCTATTGTAACATCTAAAAGTCTGAAATACAACAGCAACCCAAACTGATATGAAATACTCAACTGGAAACACCAAACTCTTACAAAAAATACACCTGAAAACCCACAAATCTGCACTGTTCAGCACAAAGGAAAACTCTGCATTAGCATGCACATGGAATGGCTTCAAACTCCCATCCTTACCCTTCCTAGAAACTTGCAAACTCCCATTCTTGGGTCTCCTTCTCCATAGGTTTGGCAGCCTCTGAAGAACAACAAAGCAATGTGCAAAAATCAAGTTTTGAAATCAGCCCAAAATGCCTCCAAACCCCTTAAAAGAGGGCATAACCCTAGCTCACGTCCAAGAGGGGTTAATAAAACATATTTTAATAATAATTTTCATTTATTAGTCCATTATCTTCCAAAGGCTATCCCCTTTTTCTGAAACATCACTTTTTTGGGCCTGCCTGCCTTAGAAAAGATTATTATTTTTAATTATTTGAAAAGGGGACATGACAAGAATCCTAGCCTTGCTAGCCTTTTTGTGAACCAATGATGATCTATCATGCTTTCCTACTTGCACAGTTTTAATTTTACCTATTCTCACATCGGTGTTCACTGTACATGTTGATGACTTGGATCAACTATTATCCAAATATGACTTGCTATGCCAATGTGGATGTGATACAATGTATATCAACATGTCTTATGATTGGTAACTATAGACTTCCTTCTCTTTCTCCTTCTCCTTCTCCTTATTCTACTTCTTGTGACTAGTTGCCACACCTTTTTTCAATTAGATACTTTTGGCCATCAATGAAAACATTTTGTACTTCTATCATTCTTCCAACTAAAGATGCATGTGGGGTCAATAAGAATGGTTTTCCTAGAGTACTGTAACAAGACTAACCCTGATTTATCAAAAAGCTCTCAAATATTTTTTGTAGATATAGAATCATAATTTTTCTATCTTGCTCCTACACACATAAAATTAAGGTTTTTTCTTTTTGGTAGATGAGGACTTTCCTTTGGAAAGCCCTAGATTAAGGAATGAAACTTGAATTATAATATAATCAAAGGAAGAAATACTAACATATAATAGGATAAAATAATATCAAATAAAGGATATGATTACTTTAATAGATACAATTGTATTTGATTTATGATCAAGTATTTAAATGTGACAGCCTTGACTCAAATAAACCAAAGGGAAATCAAAGATGAATAGGTGGGTATGCAACGTTCCATGGATGAATGGTAAAATATCTTGAATGAATTGGGATGATAAATCCCTTCCTTTGAAGCTCAACTCTACAACCACGTTCGAGAAAGAATCTTGATTGAAAAATAAAATATGTTGACTTGATGAATTGTTACAAGTACCTTCTTTCTTTCTTAAACAAATTTCCTTAAGCCCTTGATGCCTTAATGAATTATTGTAAATGTATGTTGTGAAAATAATGCCCCCAACCCTCCTTATATACTAGTTTTTTGGGTGGGAAAATAATACATGTTGATTGGGAAGAAAATAGTTAGTAATTGAAACCTCAAAGAATTTTGGCCCACAAACCCAACAATTACTAAGAAAACAGTTGACTTGGGCTAGCCTCTTCATGAATAGGTAAAAATATTCTAGAATATATCAGTCTACATTGAAAAATTCCTAGAGAAGGTTAGAGATGAGGCCTTTAGAAGGCTTAGAGGGAGTGAAGATGGAATGTGGAGATAGATGGCTTGCCAGAAGATATGACCAAAATGGTGGCAAAGCAACACTTAAAGCAACAGTTTAGAAGGAAATAGATGATATAAAATTGTGAGATAGATTGAAGAGGAAAAAGAGAGACCAAAATCACACTAATAAGGGATAAAAATTCTCAAGATTAAGTTCATCCATTTAAAGATGATACACTTAGCCCTCACTTTAGCAAGATTATATATGAGGCAACTCATGCTCTTGCTAAAGGAGGAAGATAAAAGACAAATGTCAGAATGAGATAGAACATCACTAAGATTAAGGAAATAAGCCTCCAAACCTATGACACTAACCGCATTCCCATGCATAAGAGAACACAAAAAAGGGAAAAAGGAAATAAAAGAAAATAAAAAAGGAAAAAACCCAATAATATGGAAAAGGTGTTAGTACTAAAGCCAAGATGAACTAATAAATGAGGCCTTAGCTAAGGAAATATCTCACTCACTACTATAATATTTGAAAGGACATTGCAAAGCATAAAACATCACATAAGAAAGGAGAAAGGAGAGATCACCATTAAGGACTACATCCTTCATGATTAATCCCACCAACATGAAGGCAGACAAAGAAGGGACGAGAGAGAGAGAGAGAGAGAGTATTTCACCTAGTAAGGCTTGTGTGCCTTACTTTAAATCACAAAAAGGGAGGAATGAAGGATTGAATGGTCTAACAGGATTTGTATACTTAAACCAAAAAATAAAAACAACCTAGGATCAAATGGTCTAGCGGGTTTCTATGCTTAGTAGTTAATCATGTGCACCTATCAATGGCTTATCTATGCTTGTGTATGTGTATGTGTTCCCACCTATGGATCAATTTTATGATGTCACCATAGAGTGTGTATGAGTGGTTTCCTAAGAAGGATAATTATCACCAATACTTGGGATTTAGTAATGAATCTCTTTAGGATGGAGAAGTATAACTAATACCAATTAAGGATTTAGCAAAAAAAAGGTAAAAAATTCATTTCCTTGGGATGGAGAGGTATCACTAATGCCTATTGAGGATTTAGAAAAAAGTATGTGTTACCCATATATATGATTTATCATGTACTTTTGTATGCAAAAGAGATGAAGCAACAATGCATAGATTTGAGGATGAAATAGAAGTCACACCAAGTAAATAAGGCTAAAGTACTCCAAGTCATACTCATAATTTGTATTTTCTACCCCATGATTATCACCAACAACTAAGGAGGGCATATGTGTGCCTTTTTCTTAGGGTGGCTAGGCAGCCATAGACATTGTAAAGGAAGAAAATCAAGGATAACTACTTCTATCAATAAGGAAATATTCTCTATCAACAATGTATGCCATAAAATTAGCAAAAAGAATTGACTTTTATAAGCTAAGGAAATAGATCAACTATGAAAGTCTATGTCACTTATGAGAAGAGACCATTGTAAGGAAGGGATCTTGTATGCACAATGTCTACATTCAAGAGGAGTGACAAAAGCAAAGATAACAACTTGAATACCAAGGAGGGGAAGAAGAACAAGTACTTACCTATAGATAGTAGTTTTCCACAATCCACTAGAATTGTTTGTTGTATTTTCTAGGTAGATTGTGTTACACTTTTTTTTTTTGTATCAACATTTCAGATCACATTCTGTGATCCATCATCAAAATGAGAGAGCTAAAGGAAAAATGTGGTAAGATTGTAGATCGAATGTGGATAAAAGGGGGAAGGAAAGTGGGGTGGGTGCACAACATTCGAGAAGAGTTTGAGGTTCAACAATAAGGTAAATAAGGGGAAGGAGAACAAATAGAGGGAGAATATATATTAAAATGATATATCTAAATATGAGAAGACATAAGCAAGAAATAAGAAGTAAACTTAATAAAAATAAAAATGTGAATGATACACACACACACACACACACACACACACACACACACATATAATTTATAAAACTAAAAAAGAAGAAAGGGGTGATATGAGCAAGCAAGAGAGGGAGAGTAGTGGGGAACATTGGTATCTCCCACAAGATTGCCAAAATTCTAGCTAATAAAGGCATTCATAGTACATTCAAAACCTTCTCATTGGTTAAACATCGTATCCACTCTTTAAAAGACACAAAAGACACCCTTTTGGAATTTAGAGTCTACAAGATTGAATGTTCATGTGGTGTTCTTTATATAGGAGAAACAGTACACACTAGCAAGACTCGATTAAAAGAACACGAGGCTGATAGAAAACACAATAGAGTTGCCAAGTTAGCCCTAGTTGAGAACTCCTCAACCACCAAACACTAGATTTTCTTAAAGAAGACACAAGTCTTATGTAAAGAAGATAATTTCTTCAAGTGGAAAATTAAAGAGGCCATTGAAATTGGCAACCTCTCATAGTAAGTTTGTTTCTTATTTGTTTCTTATGTCTTCTCATATTTAGATATATCATTTTAATATATATTCTCCCTCTATTTGTTCTCCTTCCCCTTATTTACCTTATTGCTAAACCTCAAACTCTTCTCGACTATTATGCACCCACCCCCCTTTCCTTCCCTCTTTTATCCACATTGGGTATGCAATCTTACCACTTTTTTTCTTTAGATCTCTCATCTTGATGATGGATCATAGAGTGTGATCTGAAACATTGATGCAAAAAAAAATTGTAACACAATCTGCCCAAAAAATATAGCAAAGAAGTACTTACCTATTTAGCCCCCTATGTATAGGTGGAATAGGGATCCTTGGATGAAAGATTAAAAACTTTAAAGCACATAATAAGTGAAAACGTTTATAAAGAACATAGTTTTGGAAATAAAGAAGAGGTTAAATGATCAAATACATGCACCTCTTATCTATGAGAGAGTCCTAATAAAGACACAATTACTTATAGGAAAAGAATGTCAAATAATAAATAGATTTGAGTTTAATAAGGAAAGTGGATCCTTAGACAAAGAGAGATAAAGAATGTATAAGGAACCTTTTAGAATGTAAAGTCCACCAATATAACTGAGGGGGGAGGGTGAATCAGTTATCCAACTATTATAAAATTATCAACCTTAGTAATCCTTAACCATATGAGCAATATAATCAACAACCATAATATGATATTCATACACAATAACACCATATATGTTAACTAGGGAAACCCTTGATTTGAGGGAAAACCCTAGTGAGGATAGTACCCACAAAATTATTTACCAATATAAATGTTCCTTATTAGAGGATGGACTTTGTTAGGAGTCAATGAAATACATTCAGTACATATAAATCCCTATTAGAAGACTTTGAAACCTTGTTAGAAGGTTCAATCCTGTTAGATTATTCCAACCTTGTTAGTGATTCTAGAAGGTAGATGGAACCACTATCAAAAAAACTTCAGGGGAAAAACCACTGAAATCACTATCCAATTGATCTCTATATTATTCCTTATAGAATAATAGAAATGAAATGTACTTTTACTTCCTTATTTTTAGTCACCCATTCAAACTTTTCTCCTTTGGATCTCAATACTAAATCACCAACCTCACATCCAATAATCCCTTGGATTGATTACTCGCATTTTTCAAATACTTCACATATCACTACTCAAATTCACACTTCACCAAAAGGAAAACAACCTTCCTTTATACCACATACTCAAAATAATTCCTTAATTGAAAAAGGAAAGAGAGGGAGTGAACTTGAACGATAAGCAAGTATCCTTGTGGAGTAGAAAAGTAATATTCGATCAAGAATGATCAAGATTAAGTAGGAAAAGAGATCTAGATTCAGCAATTTAGTTGCATCACAATTAGGTCATTTCATTTTTGCTCTCTAACCATTGCAGTAGTGATCTAGAATCTCTTAACAAAGTTGGTTTAATAGCTAGTTGTAAATCCTCTAACAAGGTGGCAATTTCATTGAATTATTTTAAGACCTCTCGCAAGGCCACTCCTAGCAGGGTGATTAAATTCCTTAACAAGGTCACACCTAGCAGTGTATTTTGTAACCTTTAATAGGGTTGGCACCTAATAGGGCTTAGTTCAGAAGAGTGAAAAACAATAACTACTTATAGGGTGATCCCACAATAATGGGTTCCACTTTTTGACCAATTTTGACACTGAAATCAATATTTTTGCAACAAACGTCACATTCAAGTGACTATATCTCCAAAACTATAAATAATTTCAAGATGACATAAACTAGTGGTTTTGAGTACTTTGTTCCTACTTTGTAACCATATTTTTTAATCTAAAAATAAAAATTATTTATGTCAAATTTTTTTATCTCCTCCGAAAAAGTGGTACATAATAAAATTCAATGTTTTAAAGAGTGATAGTCTATTTGACACACATAACTCTTTTTCTAGAAATGATAATGAAGTAATTATTTTGATGTTAGATTTGTAACATCAATATCCAGAGGATGTATTTGGTTTGATTTATTTTGGTTGAATATTGTATAGTTTATGAACTTTTGAAGTGACATGAACCGTAATTCAGACATACGTTCTGTTTGACACAAATAATTTGAAGTCAATTTACCATAAACCTATTTTTATTTATTTTTTAATAGAAAGGTGTCTCAATAAGCTAGTTCCTACATATTTTTCAAAAAAAAATTGACCTAATTTATTAATTTTCTCAAGGTGTCAAAGTCGTGTGATGTTCAATTGGTAATGAACCTATAATGAGTTAAACTCATATTTGAAAGTCTTAATGATTAAAATATGTATTACAGTTATAGTCATTGGAAAGCTTGCTTCGAGTAGTACATTTTGAATTTTTTTATTTTATAGTAGGAGATCATTCTCCTGCAATTATGGAAGTCAAAAGAACAAAAAAATGAAAAAAAGGTTAAATTTTTTCTAATTCTACATGTTCGTGTGAACATACCCTCCAACACTTTGCAGCCACTGGGAAAATTTAGGCATATGTTTGGGTGAACACGTCTGTAGTCAATGTGTTCATGCGAACAGTCTAAAAACCTTGAAAAAGTTTCCATTTGTAAAGCTATTTTCCATTTTTAAAGCTATTTTCCATCAACCTGACTAGTAGTGAATTGTCTTTCTTTGACATGAATTTCGTTCGCAAAATCGAAGGCATCAATTTGGTAAACAAATTGTACATCTAAATTATTTATTTATTTCTTTCATTAGTGAAGTTGTTTAACAGATGCATTGAAGTTAAATTAAAAATTAGTAACACATTAATGGTGTTAAGAAATGTATATTCTTATTGTGTTACTAATGGTCTCCATGCAAGATGTGGCAATCATGCGATGAAGACGTGATCATAACAAACTACTAATGCTTTCTTTGCAGGACGTTGTCAAAGACCATTGTGTGCTTGTCAAAACCATGTGTGTGGATTTATTAGATGAAATAACACTTCATTTGGTGCTTAAAATGAACTTTTTATTTTTTGTCTGGCTTGTCTACAGTGTTTAAATCCCTAAGAGTTGCATTGGATGTATCCTCTCCCCTCACCATTCGTAGATCTTGGGTGTAAGAGAAATCCATGTAACTTCTATAGGAGGCCTGCCTTGGACCAAGATACTCAATATTGGATATGCCAAGGGACGACCTTAGAGCAGTAACAGGCCAAAAGTCAAGTCAACATTCTAGCCACTATATAAAACTTGATTACGGTGAAAGTCGTGTCAGTGGTATTGCTAAGTGATAGCTCTCCTCTAGTACCCTTATGGTGCATCAAACCTCGGTTCTTGGGGCTAGGAGACCTTCTGAGGAAGTTTATCACTCACTTGCTGAATAGAATGCCCTTACTAAATACCATGTTTTAGTGGCCAAAATCCTTTCTATCCACTAGCTCAAGGGGTCACCTATGCCCGTAAATACATCCTACATTCTCGCGGTCCTTAGTAGAGACAATAGTCCTTGGGGAAGTCATGCCCTTGAGACATGGATCTTGGTAGCCCCGAGAAGTGAGTGTGCTATAAGGGGGAGCTTGTGATTTCCAACGTCCTAAGTTGTTCGCTCTAGATAAGCGTGGTTGAACTTTGGTTGAAGTAGGAATTCAGTGGATATAGTCCTAAAGCCTAGGTTGTGGTGTGATTGTTCACTTTTAACAATAGCTATTCTTGTCTTAATGTGTCTTGCGTGTGTGTAAAACATAATCAAGATAAAAGCCAACATTCAAATTTACACCTTGGAAACTTGCAAAACCTTGTCAAAACATAAAACATTGTTTAAAACCTTGTCAAGATTTCACCTAAGTTCAAAAAACCTTACGTATACCTCTATCATTAGCATAATCATATTCCTAAATGTCATTTTTGACTTACCCTAGTGGTATATCCCCCTCACATTGCATTGTTCAAATCCTAGCATTATTTTCACTATCAAACCCTATCAAATTATCCATCAACCAACTTGTCTTCTTGATCACCTATCCTCATTTTGCATAGCCTAAATGTCATGATCAACCCTAGGAAACAATCCCTTGTATAGTCCACTTTGTGTACACCTACCTTTAGCATCCTTACCAAGTCCAAAACATAACCCTAACCTTAATTTTGCATATCATAATCTTCATCTTGCATACCTTCAAAATGACACCTTGCATTTGCACTTGCATAACATCCCTAGGAAATTTGCACTTTGCATATCAAAACCCTAGGTCATTTAGCATTTCCTCACATTACATAACATCCCTAAACACTTAAAAATCTCAAAAACACTCATATCTTGCATACCCACATCTTAATTATAAAGTTTTGACATTTTTTACCAATTGCAACCTTGTTTTACCAACTACACACTTCATGGGCACAATTGGTAGTTTCAGGGCATAACTGGTAGTTTTAGGGCACACTTGATAATTAGGTGTTTCATTCTAGGTTCTATAACCCTAATCTACACTTCCACACCTTCCATTGCATCCCAAAACCTTAGGAAACACTCTAAATCACTCAAAACACTCAAAATTTGCATTTTAGGCACCCTGCAACCTTGTTTTACCAACTGCAATCCTTTTTTATCAACTGCACAATTAAAGTGCATAGTTGGTAGTCTAGGTGCACACTTGGGAGGCATAAATTTCATTTAGGTTTCCCTCCACTGCATCTGCATTATGAGGTATCATTCTAGCACTCAATAGGACACAACCTTTGGAGTTGTCAAATGCAATAATGGCACCTATAAGGTCTCATCAAGAATCAACCATCAAAATCCTCCAAGGTACATTTGAACACATCAATATTAATCCCTTGTTTGATGAGATACCACCAATTCCTAAATATCCCAAAACGACGTTAAGACTTGATTTTAGGACTCACATCATTTGGAGCTACATCATTTGGAGAAGAAAGAAGGACATGAGAGCTACAAATGAAAGAGGGGATTTCTAACATTATTTTTGCTTCTTTTGATAGCTGATGCCATTGTCTTTTATGCAGCAATTTATTCTTGGAAAAATAGACTGATATTTTTCCATAAAATGAAAAGCAATTTATTTTTTAGGAGAAACATTCTAGTATTCATACCATGTTATTTTTTTGTGATTCAATGATGGCTTAAGAAGGATTTAGTGCTTTGCCACTTGTAAAGAATGCAACTCACAGATTTTAGTCATATAATGAAGAATATTTGTGCTTTGTTGCAGATGACTAAATTCTATTGATTTATCTCAAACAATTTAAAAGTAACAACTACGACAGACAAATCTGTACAATGATTTTTTTATCTGGTTATTGCGCAAAATTTATCTTGAGGCAAGGGATAAATTATTATTATTATTTTTATAATGGGAAACAAGAAAGGAAGGCAAAACAAATATGCAAGGAAAACATCTGATGAAGTAGAAAAAAGAAATATTCAAAAGACTGTGGCACGTTATCATTGAATTAAACAAGGTGAAGGAAATGTTGAAGAAGGTTCAACAGAAGTAGAAGTAGTGCATATGGGAGAGAGGTTAGGAACACTCCCAATGGAATCTCGAACAATGAATGTTGAAGAAGGTTCAAGATCAATCCCTACAGAGGTTCAAATAATAGAAGTCAGACAAGGGTCAGAATCTTTCCCTATTGAATCTCAAACAATGGATTTTAGAGAAGGCTCATGATCGGTCCTTATAGAAATTCTAGTAATAGAAATCAGAGAAGGGTCAGGATCATGTGCAGGAAATGGTATAGATGAACTCTTAAATATTGTCCAATCTGTAAAGTATGGTATTTCTCATAAGAATTTAGATCATTTACTTAAAATGGATGTAGATAAATTGAGAAAACTTGCAGCTAGTGTTCAACCATTTAGTTTGTCTAAGAAAAGGTCAATGAGGAAGAAGATAAGAGAAATTATTACTCAATTTGATAACACTGAAAGACTTGAACAAGCTCAGTTTCTTTCACTTTTTCTTACACAAAAAAAGTTGCAAGAGGCATTGAAATTGTTAGGTGTAAACACAACATGAAAGAAGAGAAGATTTTCTAGCATGCAAACTGTTCTGATTGAAAATGTTAAACAAAGTTTGAGAAACATAGGAAAACACTCTCGAACTAAAGATAAGTCTATGGAAAGAAAAGTGATGTTGATGTCTGTTGTAAGTAAAAATATGTCTCAAAATAGACAAATATCTTCAATTTCATCTAAATGGGTTTTGGTAGGAAAACAATGAGACAATATGTGAAGAGAAGATTAATTGTGGATGATAGTACTATGGAGGGCAATTGGGCAATCATGTGTAGAACACCTCGTTCTGATAGAATTGAAGAGTTATTAAAAAATTTAGTCATATCATTTTGGATTGATAACACTCGTCCTTCATCAAATAGTAGAGATGTTATCAGACATAAGATTGCACTTGGTCAATATGAACATCATACAAAACATTGGTTGGACACAACACATCATTAGTTATATGTGTCATTTTGTAATGAACATCCTAATTTAAAAGTTGGGGAAACATTGTTTGAAAAATTGAAGCCATACTTTATGAGGTCAAACAAAGTGTTTGAAACTTGTTGTTATCATCATCATATTGAGTTTGATCTCCACTATCAGCTATTTCAAAATTTTATAGAAGACACATATGGTTTTCATGCTACTCCTCCTAGTAGTAGAAGTGATTTTATATTATCCATTTTGTGTGAAAACATAGATGATCCAACTGGTAAAATAAATTGCATCAAAGGATTATGTGAAACATGTGGTGAATTGGCTCTATTTCCTTTGAAAACTAAAAATATTAATGTAACAAAAATATTGAATTGCAAAAGTTACAAGTATGTCAAGAATGAAACAAAGTTGGGGAAAGAAACAAAAAGGTTGGAATATGTTGAAGAGGAGTTGTCTGTTCTAACATTTATGGACAGATTTATGACATTGATTCAACCTTATATTTGTCATGCATTTTTTGCAAAGTGGCAAGCACAATAGTTTCAAACTTTGAGAGATAATTTTCCACTTGGAACAATTGTATTAGTTGTTGATTTTGTATAGAAATATTCATTTGTTCATCATAAAGTAATTCAATCAGATTATTACTTTAGTAAGTAGGTCACTATTATGGTACATGTTTTTTATAGACATGCACAATTAGATTTGGATGGTGTTCAGAGTACAGTTCAAGCATGAGTAAGTATAAAGGAATATCATTTTTATATAAGCGATGATAAAGAACATGTCATTCACTATGTAGAACATTGCTTCAATACATTCTTTTCTTATTTGAAACAAAGAAACATAAATGTTGATAAACATTATGTTTGGTCTGATGGATGTGCTGCACAATTTAAATCATCTAGACCATTTTATGCATTGTGTAGATATCATCACAATGAGAATACAAAACACATATGAAATTTCTTTGAGAATGGCCATGGAAAAGGTGAACATGATGGTGTTGGAGCTTGCATCAAATGTGCTTTGCGATAGTATCAAATGAATTATCAAGGAGTTCATGTAAATGATGCACATGATGTTGTTGAATGGTGTAAGACTCATTTTGCATTAGATGAGGTAGGGACATCATCAACAATGAGTCGACAGTCACCATATAGAGTCTTTTGGGAGATAATATGTATTGATGTGTATGTCTATTTAACTTTTATGCAATTAAATTATAAAATTTTATTGTTAAGTTTTATTTTTGAATTCGTTGAAGTTTAAATTTAATTTTTCTATATTTTCAATTTAATGAACTTTCAAGTGTTAAAAGAAAAAAACATGCATGGTTGCAAGAGGATAGAAAAGACACGTTGCTTACATTTAGTCATGAGTACAGATAATTGCAATTGGACATTGAAGACAAGAGAATACTCATGTTTTTGTGATATTTGCATTGATGAAAACTATAAAGAATGCATCAATCAGACACATGGATATATAGGTGCATGGATTTTGGTACCACTTGATGTTACCGATACATTTGATAAAGAAGATGAAAATTTTGATGATATTCCATTGATTTCTGATGATTATAATCATATCTTTGGATTGGTAAAAGTGGGTGAGTATCATAAAAATTAATCTCAACTTTTTATTTAATTATCAATTTCAACTGTCTTATATATATTGTACACATGCATTCATGTATACTTGTTATGCAGGAGATGTCTTTGCAGTGATTGTTGAGCCTGAAAATCATGAAGGTGTTAGTTATTATTTATTGTGATGTACTGCAGAGAGGACAAAGTTATATGACCCTAAAGAAAGTGATGGAATGTTGTTTCCCATAGGTAAATTATACATATACATGTACATGCACATATATATTTAAATAAATATATATATCTAGGTAACTTCATATCTATCAAATTTTAAAACACTTAAATTTGTGGTACAGGTTCTGTTGTGATAAAGGGAACATATTTGAAGGAAGAAAAAATAGTCCAACATGGAATACACTTTGTTGATTATCAACCTGACAATAAGGTTTTGCAATACAACCACCTAGTCATTACTATAGGGCTTTGTCTCCATCCAGTCAAACTTAAGCATGTACATCGCAAGTGGAGACTAGACAGTGAAGATCATGAAAAAATATTGCATGTTATAAGTGTACATCATGGTTGATTAGACCTTTGAGATTTATTTTATAATAATCTGAATATCAACTTTGGTGAAATGTGTTTTCAATTGTACTAGGTGAAATTGTGAATATCAACTTTGGTGAAATTATTTTTTTAATCTAAATATCTGAGTCTCAGTTACCATTAGTTTATTTAAAAACTATAATATTAATTGTACTATGGATAAATTTAATAATTTAACAACTTGATATAAAAAGGCTAGGAGTTAGTTCAAACTTACACAATTTCATTATCTATGTTACAATTCTTAAATATCAACTTCTTTTCAAAGTATTGAATTTCATCTTGAATTAAATGTGTTTAGATTAATTGTACAATCATAAGTTTTTAATTTTCATTAATTTATTAAAAAATTAGATAATTTAATAATTTAAATTAATTGTACCATGGATGAATTTAATAATTTAAATTTATTTATCAACTTTTTTCAAAATAGATTGAATTTCATAAGTGATAAATTATATTTATTTTTCTACTTAATTAGATTTAGGGATAGGTTCAATTGTACTCATTGTTAAGAATGAAATTCAATTAGTTTTATAGTTATGGTTTAACAAGATTAGCATATAAAAAGTAAGAACTTGTTTTTAAAAAGAATTGTGTGAGACTACTCAGAATCTGATACCTGAAATAGCATCACTACAGAATTTTCTAGCTAAGAAAAGGGTTTCCCTTAATCATCTATGATTCTCCATACTCCACCTTAAAAAGTTTCAAGGAAATTCAAGTAGTTGCCAACAATAAATATGGTGATTTTGTATCATTGTTAAACAGAACGCATACTTTCTAAGCCCACAAAGGTCCTTCAAAAGTTATAATTAAAAACCATCTGTTAAAGAAGATTAGAAACAATATTATTACGATAAGCTTCCACAAAAAGCCACTTTAGAGTTAGTTCAAAGAAATTCATTGGACGAATAAAAATTGAACTCTTATTAAAAGAAAAAAGCATTTTCTGATTGCAGACCTTTATAAAAACTAGTTTGAAAATGAAAAAATTTACTATTCTTAGTTAGGGTATGTAATCCTTTGATTTGACAATTTAAAATTAGTAGAGAACATTCTGTTTTGGTTTAAATCCTTTTCCATTTTTCAAGTAGTCTATTAACATTGAGTTATTTACAAAAAAAATGAGCCTACACATTGATCAAGAAAAAATATTAGCTGAGGCTTTTGAGTGCATTATTTTCCTCACTTCCATCACAATGCGAGGAAACTCATAAAAAACAAATACAACACAACTTAAATGTATCCCAAGTCAATGAAGAGAAAATTTTGCTCCACCGATACCATAAAATAGAGAAAGTACTCTGATGCCATCAGGATATAATTCTTTCAAGACTGATAAATGATATGCAACTATATCTGTTTGGAATGAATTACCCAAATAACGCAAGCAATCAATCAGACAAGAAGTTCCACGAGTGTGATCTCTATCAAATCCTAATATAAGCTCTATCTCATGAAGCTCTAGAGGTACGAGGTCACCTAGCCCCATCCATACCAAATTCCACTCTTCACACTTTTGAAGTATATATTTCTATGCACTATCTTGCAGTTGCCCTCATGAATTCTGAATCATAACTCTTAGTTGATCAATAAGGACAGTGCCACATCGTCTTGAGTCTATGGAATTCAATTTTGTCCTCTGATCCCATGAAGGCCAAAACTTTTTTATTTACAGAAGTGCTTCCTAAATAGTCATGGGGGGAGAGGTTCTGCTTGAAATCACTCTTCTATTGGAAGGTTATGCACATACCCTCTTGCTCTTCTGGAAGCTAAAAAGAACATTAAGTCCACCAACTCTAGTTCAACACTATTAAATTGTTCACATATTGTCTTCCAAATATCCTTCGATGCAAAAGCATCATTCTCATAGTAGAAAAAATCTGGCCCTTGCATGAATGCATTGATTTCCTTTGAATGCTGGCTAATAGGTTTCCTAGGAACTCCAAAACCAATTAGTTCCTTGGGACACAAATAAAGGACTGCATCATATACTTCAAACATTGCTTTCTTGTCTTGCATACCCTCTATGTATTTTTCATACTTCAACACTTTCATTATCTATGTTACAATTCTTAAATATCAACTTCTTTTCAAACTATTGAATTTCATCTTGAATTAAATGTGATTAAATTAATTGTATGATTATAAGTTCTTTATTTTCATTAATTTATTAAAAAAATATATAATTTAATAATTTAAATTAATTGTACCATGGGTGAATTTAATAATTTAAATTTATTTATCAATTTTTTTTCAAAATAGATTGAATTTCATAAGTGATAAATTATATTAATTTTTTTACTTAATTAGATTTAGGGTTAGGTTCAATTGTACTCATTGTTAAAAATGAAATTCAATTAGTTTTATAGTTATGGTTTAACAAGATTAGCATATAAAAAGTAAGAACACAATTTTAAAAAGAATTAAAAATTGATTAAAGAAACTGATGTTTTATTAAAATTATATAGTACAAGTTTACTAGTTATTATTAAATTATGATTACAATTTTATACATCAATCGGAGTTACATGATAAATATTATAGAATAAACATCTATAGATCTAATATATCTCTATGTAACTGAAATACAAACCGTAAATCTTAAATAAATACATGTACGTGACAAAATATAAAAAGTCATATATATGTACATGTGATGGTATCTAACTACTGAAGTACTGAATAATCAAATAAATAGTGAAAGTACATGTATGGACCATCAAGGTATTGAAATACACATATGTGTACATTTAAACTATCTCCAATATATAAATGCATCAAATATATATATATATATCATCTACTACTGGAGGGACCCCTCAAGATGCATACGAACAGAATGAGCCTTTGATCGAGTCTCCTGTACATCCTCTTGCCGAGGTGCATCAACTGAACCCTGCAAATATATATACATGTACATGTTAGAGTTATATCTTTAAAGCATATATATACATACACATGTACATGTACATTCAAATTAAATATGAACTTGCATATATATAGATATATATCTAGTTTTCAAAACATTTAAATAATTTTAATCAAACTATTTCAAACTTAAGTACTTGAGCACTACCAGGTGCCTCAATAGAATCATCTGTCTCATGTACATGATGCCCCAAACCAATAGTATGTGTAACCATTTGCTCAGCGAACTATGCCTGCATGATTTATTATGAGTTAAAGGTCAAATTAAATATTCTAGATATATATATGAACTAAATTTTTTAATAAATGAACATATTTTTTAATTTCATATAATTTAAAACTAAAAATAAATTATATATGTACTTGGGTCTCCGGAGGTGGAGGATGATCAACAGACTCCATTGTATCATCTACGGATGCACTTGAGCCTGAAACTTTGGCACCTACTAAACCTCCCTTAGCACCATATCCAAATGTTGGTAAATCTGAGTGAAGTGGACTATGTAACCGGGTGGGTAATGGTGTAGAATCAGTGCTGCCATGTTTGAACAATAGGTCCATGTACGATGAAACACCCAGGCTCGAACTAGCATCAATCGCAAATAGGCCTTGCAACTACTCACCAAACTCATCAAGACCCTTAGCTGTGATCTGGACATCTCCAACTCGTATGCATGATTCCTCTCTAGAGTGTCATGAGCCTAGTGCTGAATGTTGTGAGCTATGCATAGGTGTATCATCTGGCACTAGTGTGGCGGCCTACATCTGTGGAACCATGTTAGGGCTCTGATGCTATTTAACAACATCCGTCACTGCGTGTAGTAAAATCCCCTATGTATCAGAAATATATCTGACAATATGCAACATATCCTCCAAAAAATACAGTGCCACATCCATATGTCTCTGCTATCTTGAAATACCATGAATATCGCATGGCAGTCGTAGCCCAACAACTCTATATGCATCATCAGAGGAGGTGCTTGAAATGCTACTAGATGCCTACGAAGATGGTCGACCAAGTAGACGAGAACGCTGACTATGAAGATAATGATCAATAGAATCTGATGTGATACTAGCCGCTACAGATGCAATGTGCCCAATAGTGTCAATTGCTCCCCTTTGGAAAGAAATGATGACTCTATCTACAATAGGAGCATGCGTAGGAGTCATAGGAGGCATCCTCTGTCCAACAAACTGTCTAATATCTGTAGGTGACAAACAATGTGCACTATAGTACTGGTCACGATTTGCGATCCGACCATGCCCCTGTCTGCAATAATTAGGAATATCCAAGTAGTTAACATTGAACCCTATACAGAACTCAGCGTATAACTGCTATGCAAAATAAAGGGGTATCTGGTCGTTATTAGGATAACGACCATGTGCTACTAAAAATTGTGCATAGATCATGCTAGCCATAATAGGGTCTTTGCATTGTGTTACTTTGTAACCTCTCACCCTACCCCATGTACCCTGATACTCTAGAAAGAGCTCTCTCTTGATGACGTCTTTGGGGGCTACCCTCTTGATGTCATCGAAAGATGCATCTCTTGAAACCTTAGCCCTAAGATCGCTAGATATGGAAGCTAATATGGTAGGAGTAAATGAATGGTGAGCTCGAAACCTAGTTGTCAAATCCTGTAAACTCCTACATATCATAGTACATATGTCTCTATAAAGACCATCATCAGAGGTCAATATAGAGTGTTGTAATCTAGCAATCTCCTGCTCTGAAAATGCAAATAGAGCATCAATATCGATGTGTGGAGGTGGTGTAGCAGGACCTCCAACAGGAGCTGCAGGTGCAGCCTAACCTGGAATAGGAGCCACGAAAGGACCTCCACCACCTAGAGTCGCACCAAGAGCCAGAATATGAGCTTCATAATGAGCCCTACATTGAGGTATACCATGAGTTGCAGCACGAGCCTCACCATGAGCAACATAATGAGCTGCAATAGGTGCCACAACAGGAACTACATCAGGTGCCGCACCAACCTGTGCTGCAGCAGGAGCTATAGCAGGAGCCGCAACAGGAACTA
Source organism: Cupressus sempervirens (assembly GCA_028749045.1). Classification (NCBI taxonomy): domain Eukaryota; kingdom Viridiplantae; phylum Streptophyta; class Pinopsida; order Cupressales; family Cupressaceae; genus Cupressus; species Cupressus sempervirens. Next base: position 553,154,589 of record CM053790.1, on the reverse strand, counting down.
CATTAGGTGCCACACTAGGAGCCGCATCAAACTGATCGTGTGAAGCCATAGATTTGTAGAAATGTATGAAACTTGCTGAACTGCCTACTATACACAATTTTTTATTTTTAAAATTAAAAATTATACACATGTATGTAATTGAACATACATCACACATCATGGACCTAGATAATCTGTAACACATGGACTTAGATTAATTTGCATATAGGTAAGAATATAACATACACATGTACATATATAATAACATATAACTTAGAACACATGTATGACCTAACTTAAAATATATGTTACAATTTTTAATTAATAAAAGTTAATTATAATCTTTAACATAACTTATTATAATATATACAAACATAATGAATGTACATCATGTATATTTGAACATGTAAAGGTCTTATATATCTTAGGAGAGTCAAGGTAATTAATATCTCTTTTTGTTCATGATCAATCTGACCTACTTGAGAAATTTCAAGTTCATTTGGGAATATTCAAAATGAAATGGGTTCTCCTTTTTCACTCCTTGGAAAAAATTTCATGTAATAGGAGTTATCAACGCTCAAGGATATTCTCGTGGTGATCATGTCTTCAGAGAATGAGGAGTCACGAACAAGGAAGGTAAGAGCTATTGTCCATTGCATTGTTATTTAAGTTTGATCGCATTAGCCTTCAGGAGGAATTAGGGTTTTGAAGTTTCTTTTGTGTTTTTTAAATTGGGTGTAAATGATTTTTCATTAAAGTCATCGATTCAAGTTATGATTTGGGAAGGTCAGTTGATATCTAGAAGTTCAATCCAATAATAGGAGTTTGATCTCATTAGCCTTTCTGAAGTTTTACATTTTGGAAGATATTTGTTAAATTTTTCAAATGGAATTTGAATGATTTTGATTGGGGTTATTGAGTCAAGATATGAGTTGGGTAGAAATGATTTTTATTGGGGTTATTGAGTCAAGTGTGCATTTGAAATCGTACCATTCCCATGATTTAAAGACGTATCCTACTTGGGAAAAGGTTTCTCAGAATCATAAATATTTTTAAGGTAGTGATGTTGTAATAATAATAATATGGTTATGATTGTATTAATCAGTTCAAATCAATTAATTGAAATGTTGGCCAAATTAAATTAACCTCCTTTATTCCTTAACATTTTTATTTGATTTTACTTTGGCAAATTTGATTAATTTATATTTTAAGAGTATAACCTTATAAAATGAACTTAATGGTTTCTTAATATTTTAGATTTAAACTAATTTCTATTTTATGAAAAACTAAACAATTTATAAATTATAATGTGTCATGTAATTTTTTTTTTTAAAAAGAAAATTTATATAAAATGTTAGATTTAATTATTTTGAAGGTAATATTATATATTTATTATTTATGCAAATTATATATTATTAATTATTAAATTTAATATAGCAGAAGATAATATAATATATAATGAAAATTTAAATATTAAATAAAAAATAATAATTTGATATAAAAAAATAATAATGAAATTAATTTTGTTAGCATTATTTATTTTGTATTATAGATATGTCTAAAAGATATATGGTCTACTTTTTAATGAAATTGTGAAACTAATAAGATAGCACATAGACTATTTAGTTATATTGTTTGATTCTAAATGTAGTTCATTCAAAATTTCTATTATTATATTTAACTTAAATAATGTAATATTTTGTTTATTTATTAATATTATGTCATCTTGGGTATTATAGTTAGAACAAAATTTTTTATCAAGATTATTGTCAAGTTAAGATTACAATTATTTTTTAGACTGTAGGATTAGAATTATAGTTACTATTATGGTTAGGGCTAAGATTTATATCATAGTTCATATTCTTATTGGGATTTGGATTTGGGTTTAAAATTATGATTATGGTTCTCTTGAAAGTTTATATTGTGGTTGTAATTATGATGAAGGTTAGGGATTTCATTTAGATTCATAATTAGGGTTAGTGGTAGGATAATGATTTAGGTTTATGTCACAATTATGGTTCAGATTAGGTTTAGAGTTTGGGCTATAATCGTGTTTTGTGTTAGGATTAGAGTTAAGATTAGGAAAATGTTACAATTATGGTTAGTATAAGGGATTACAACATACATATTATCATGGATTAGGATTAGGGGTAAGGTTAGAATTAGAGTTAGACTTTGGAACACATTTAATTTTATGGTTAAGCATAGGGTTATGGTTAGGATAATGGTTTAGGTTTATGTAATAATCAAGATTAGGGTTGTGTTTATAATCCAGGTTATGATCTTTTCCATAATTGACCTTCAAAATTTGTTTGACATACCTATTGCACACTAAGGTTTTGATAATGGTTAGGGTTACAGTTTGGATGTACATATATGCTATATATTCATGTACCAGGTAGATATGCAAATTAATGTATATTATTGTATATGTATAATTTAGGATCTCCCCTTAAGACATGTCATTGAATTATATTATATAGTTAATTCTATACTTAGATTAAGACATTAAAGTCTAAGTATTCTTTTAGAATTATAATTTAGCATTTAAATCTAAGATTTTAAGATAGATTAGTATACAAAGATTAGGGTTTACTATTTAGGGTCATGGTTTAACATTTATGGTTTAAATGATTATTATTAAAAGGTTAGATGCAGAGGTTAAGCATGGGTTTGTATCATTGTTAGAAGTATGGTTTAAAGAGGGTTAGGGTATGGGTTTACATCATTGTTAGTTCAGCATGGCTAGAGGGTTAGGATTTGTATTAGGGATCATCTAAGATTTGAAATTTAGGAGTTATGTTTAATCATCTAAGATTAGGGATTATAATTTATGAAATTTATGGTTTTGCAGTTGGGATTATGACCATGTTTAGTATTTAGGGTCCTATTGTTTAACATTAAGTTTTAAGAGTTAAAATTTAACTAATATATAAGATCTTTACATGTTCAAATATACATGATGAACATTCTTTATGTTTGTATATATTCTAACCAGGTTATGTTAGATTATAATTAAAACTTTTATTAATTAAATATTCTAACATGTATTCTTTACGTTATACATGTTCTAAATTATATGTTCTTATGTATGTACACATGTATGTTATATTCATACCTATATGCAAATTAATAAAAATTCTTATATATGTATAATTTAGGATCTCCCCTTAAGACATGGACATTGAAAATTATATAACTAATTATATACTCTCATTATTAAGACATTAAAAATAATTACACATTTAAACATGAATATTGAACACATACATGTATGCACGTCTATGTTAACATGAACATATTTACATGTACATTTATGAAATAAAATATACATTTTAATCTATATTCTTATACACATATAATTTAGGATCTCCCAGGTTAAGACACGTGTCATTAAATATAGTTAATTGTACACTTAGTTATAAGATAAATTAAGATCAATAGTTAACATATATATATATATACACAAATTATACATATAAAAATATGAATTTATTAAAAACATGTACATACATCTACTTTTAACCATGAACAAATATACATGTACATCTATGTTCAAAATAAAAAATTATACATTCTAATCTATATTGTTACATGTACAATTTAGGATCCAGACCCTTAAGATATATCATCTAATTAAACTTCTAAGATTAAGATATTAAGGTGAATTTGACATATATATATATATGTGTGTGTGTGTGTGTGTGTGTGTGTGTGTGTGTGTGTGTGTGTGTGTGTGTGTGTGTGTATGTATATATATGTATATGTATATATATACATATATGTATATATGTATACATATGTATACATATGTATACATATATACATATATGTATATATGTATACATATGTATACATATATGTATGTATATATATATATATACATATATGTATGTATATATATATATATATATATACATACATATATGTATATATGTATACATATGTATACATATGTATACATATATATATATATATATATGTATATGTATACATATATATACATATATATATCTACATATATATATATGTATATATATGTATACATATACATATATATATATGTATACATATACATACATATATACATATATGTATACATATATATATATAGATATATATACATATATATATATATATACATATACATATATATATATATATATGTATGTATACATATACATATATGTATATGTATACATATATATACATATATATATATGTATATATGTATACATATATATATATATATGTATATGTATGTATATATATATGTATATATATATATATATATATATATACACACACATTAATATTGAAAACATGCATGTCTATATTAAACATTAACATATATATTTCTAATGTTTTTCTAATTTTAAAAAAAAAAATTTCTAAAATTTATATTATTATAAATTTTTAAACGTTTTTGTAATTTTTTTTCTAAATTTGTTTTCTAAAATTTATATTAAATTATAAACTTTCTAATGTTTTTGTAATGTTTTTTCTAAATTTGTTTTCTAAATTTTATATTAAATTCCAAATTTTCTAATGTTTTTGTAATATATATTTTTTAAATTTGTTTTCTAAATTTTACATTAAATTATAATTTTTTTAATATTTGTCTAATATTTTTTCTAACATTTTTCTAAATATTTTTTCTAATTTTTTTTCTAAATTTCCTAATTTTTTAGAATATTTTTTCTAAATTTTCTAATTTTTTAAAGTTTTTTTTCTAAATTTGTTTTCTAAATTTTTTATTAAATTATAATATTTCTAATGTGTTTGTAAATTTTTTTTTCTAATATTTTTGTAATTTTTTTTCTAAATTTGCTAATAGTTTTTTATAAATTTTCTAATGTTTTTTTATAAATTTTTTAATTTGTGTTTATTATTATTATTTCTAAATTTTATATTCAATTATAAATTCTCTAATGTTTTTGTAGTTTTTTTGTAAATTTGTTTTCTAAATTTTTTAATTTTTTGTAATTTTTTTTCAAAATTTGTTTTCTAATGTTTTTGTAATATTTTTCCAAAGTTTATTTTCTAATTTTTCTAATGTTTTTCCTAAATTTTATATTATAAATTTTCTACTATTTTCTCTAATGTTTTCTAATATTTTCTATATAATATTTTACTATTTTCTAAATTAATATAAATAAACAATAAAAATTTTAAATTAACATTTAGATATGCTTTCAAAATCATTGAAAACGTAAATAACATTCAAATATGCTTAAAAAATATTTTAAAAATGCATTGAAAACATTAAAAAATGCTTTAAAAATGTTCAAAACATTGAATTAATAATATTTTGACATACCCGAAGATGAAGAATCCGAATGAAAGTGAGAGGCATTGCTGGTGGGGGTAGTAAAAATCGTATGTTCACCCGAACCCATGAGTCAACAGTAGTCGCCATGAAAATGAAATGAAAAAAGTTAAAAACATGGTTTTAAGTGCCGAAAATGTTCCTTTCATATGTTCGTGCGAACATATTATCTAGATATGTTTGCACGAACATAGTAATTTGGGCATCAATATGTTCGTGCAAACATATGTGGATAATATGTTCGTGCGAACATATTATATAGGTTCACGCAAACATGCTATACCAAATGCAACAAGCCAAAATTGTGATTTGGCAAACTTTTTGAAGTTTCTTTGTTCCACTAAAGTGGAACCCATTAGTGTTGGTTTACCCTACATTGGTGGTTTTTCCCAAATTGGGTTTCCACATTAAATCCTAGTGTCTCATTTTGTTCATGTTATTTCTCTTATGCTTGCAAGATTAATTAATGTTAATGTTTTAAGACCCACTAAAAGTAATTCACACTTTGCTTCTACTGAGTTATAATAGCTTTTGTGTGTTTACTAAGTAACAATAGCAATCAGTTTTCTTAGTCTAAAATTTATTATTAACATCCAAGAGATCTGGGATTTATTTTAGTGGTAACTGATTCACCCCCGTCTCAATTACTCTTCTATATTTTTAACATAATTCTCCCCCCTTTGACATCGATAATAGGTTAAAATGTCAAAAACTATCCAAAAATATTGTCGTTCCATCTTAAGCTATAGGATCTTCATGCAATCATCAAAATTTTCTTTCAAACTATCCATTCCTTTAGTCCATGTCTCCTTGGTGGATTCAGCATAGGTGAGAATTTCACATAAAGTGTATGATGCTATCTCAACTACATTCAAGTATGAGTACAAAAAGATAGAATAAGTGTCCTTGGCCTTGACACATTCCTCCAAATGTTTCTCGACAAAAGATACTTTCAGAGCAATAGACTCTCTAAAATATGATATTCTCTTCAAAATTTGTTCCTTCCAAAGTTCTAGTTTCCTAATATCATTCCACTTGTCCTTCAAAATCATCAATATTACAAGATGGATGTTGTATCTAGCTGGATAGAGCCTCTAGCTCTCTCATATTTCCTCCATTCTAGCTATAAATGTCTTTAGTCAATTTGTATGATAAAGTACACTTAATGTATAGTATCTTCCCACCCTATTGACACTTCCAAAGTTCCTTGATACAAGTATCAAGATTTATTAAATCATTCTTAATATTTTGGACAATGGTGCTAAATAAGTTAGCATCATGTGAGATTTGCGCCTTAGATTCTGCACCACTCAACAAATTAGTAAATTCCTCATCAGATAATTTTACCACTGTCTATGCCCTCTATTTTGGATCTACTTCTATGTATAGTACTGCTAGAGTACTATGTAGTATGTCAGTGACCTCCATCAAGGTTTTCTACAGGCTCTTCATTGATCTATTCTTCTGAATAAGGTTTGACAGGGATGAGATCAAATCCGTTTGATCATCATCATCAATTACTAGGTTGGAAAGTGATAGCAGAGTAGATGAACTAGAAGCTTTAGTGTCATCCTCCCTTTGCTTCTTGGCTACCTCTTTGACTCTTCTATCTTCCTCTTCTTTCTTTTCTCTTTCCTTCCTTTCATTTCCTTTCTTCTCCTCCTCTTCCAATTTCTTCTTCTTGTCTTTATATGTTTTCTTTCTTTCTATTCTTTTCTTTTCTTCCTCTTCTTTTCTTTTCATCTCATCCTCAAGCAACTTCTTCTTGGCCTCTTCTACTTTCTTCCTTTACACTTCAAGTAATATCTTTCCCTATTCAAATTGCCTCAGTTTGTCTTCAATATCCTAGGTATTAAGTTCATTAAGTTCAAAACCTTCAAATGGATTAGTATCATCAATGTTAATGGTAACATTGGTCTAATCTATTTGTATAGTGTCACCAATCATTGACACTTCCAAGGTTCTAGGTGCTAGTGGAGATGTTTCCTTAGAGACTATCAACATCTAACTTGTTGTTGTTGTAGTCTTCCTTCTTAATTTTTCTTTCTCACCCACCATAAACAGAAATGGTCTAACTTTATTCCTCAAGTAAGGTGCAATATTTTTCAATAATCTCTTAATCTCTTCTTCATCATCAGTCTTGCAAATAGTTCTTAGCATAGACTTCCAAATTTCTAAATCTTCTTCTCTTATTGGTGCCTTCTTCTCAATAAGTCTATCATAGACTTTCTGGTTTACTATGTGCTCAATATCCTTCAATTTTAGATTATTTTCTATGATGTATCTCATAGTAGAGATATCAATTTGGTCTTTCAAATTTATTATGCAAATCATAAAATTCGTTTGTCTAAACAAAGTTACCTTCAATAGCAATAGCTAAGTTTATCTTTTCTATCTTCGGCTTCCAAGGTTGACAAGATTTCCTTGATGATTTCTTTCACATTGTCACCTTCTTGTTCTTGTTCTTCTTCATCGCTAGACTCAACAATTGTCAACAATTTCTTTTATCTTTTGCCTAGTCTGGTGGCTTGTTACTTAACCCTTTTAGTTTTTGTGGTAACCACTTCCACCAATGTCTTAGAGTTTCTCTTTGGTTCACTAGGTTGCACATCTAACACAGCTACATATGGAATTCTCTATTCTAAAGATGTCTCTACAAAAGATACTGACAAGGGTTGTACATGCAATATACCTTCCTTCATGGTTTTTTGGACTACCTTAGACTCACTCTTAGTCATACCAACCTCTAATAAAGCTTTTTTCATAATAGACTCAATTTTCTTGTGAGAAGTCTTTTCCAAGGATGCTTGATGAGCTAACTGGGTAATCTCATCACATGTTCCAAATCTCTATTCTTCTTTATCCTTCTCTAATTTCAACAACAAATCAATATAACTAACTACAATATCATTGCTCAATTCATAACATAAGGGATCAAGAAATGTTTCCTGAGGTTCTACTACTTGAATATAGGTAAAATCTATATCATCCATAACACAAATGCCATCTTTAAATCTATCTATAATTATAGATGCAATTCTAAATTTTTGTCTCATTTCATTCTAAAATGTCCTCCTTATCAGATTTCCACTATCTAATATGTGATCTATAGGATGCCTTCTACATACTTGTGTGATCTTCTCGATTGTACATGTATCATTGCTCATTATCTCTATGACTGATAAATATGGAAATATTTTAAGCACATGAAAGAATTCTAATTGATTAGTGACTGAAATATAAACACACTATTCTTAGTCCTCTAGATCTTTTCTAGGTTCTCTAGAAGTTTCATTTTGAGAATTTCATTGAGGTTTACTTGTTCTTTCTCTACACATATCTTGTAGGCTACATAGATGAATCTGACTAACAATTCATCAATATTTGAGCTTGCACATAAAGAGTAGGCAATAATTCTAATCAAGAATCTTACATCATCTTGCTTAATTAGTGTTGATCACCATAGCCTTTCCATTATATAGTACCTTAGTATAACTCTCAACTTTCTTCTTGACCATTTTCTCACCTATAGGTATACTACCTTGTTTGATAAGACCAGTTACCTCATGAATTAGGTCAGTAGAAATATCAACTACACTATCTTGCATCCATAATTTCCTATCATTTATTCTGTTTAATATGATTTGTGCCCACTCATTTGTGTCCAATTCATGGTAGAAATGACACTTAAATAGGTTTAGTTCCTTTAAGTGCTCAAATTTGGGTTTCACAATCATATCATGATTGAAAACCAATTCCATGTCCCTATTCATGTATTCACTCCCAATAGATTCAAACTTACTAGTAAGGTAACTTGCTACATCTTCTAGATATACTACATTGTTTAGAGTAATGGAAAATGCCAAGTTAGAGTTTCCTTCTATGGGTTTCATGGAACAACCTTCAACTTAGGTCTGTCTTCATTCTCAACATTGTGTACTAATGACATATCCATGATTCTATCAAATATAAACATTTACCAAATATATTTACAAAAAAAATGATAAAATACCTCTTTTCAAAAATAGGGTTTGCTTCATAGTCACTTTGACAAGTTGCTTCTGAGAGCTCTCTATTTTAGATGTAATTTCCATGAAGTGAAAATCAAGTCTATACTCTATTTATTTCATCAACTTGAACTTGCATTAATTGTGTACTTTGAAAACATGAAAAGTTATCAATTATAATCTATAACCAAATAACTTCCCAAGATCATCTATCTAATCATCAGATGCCACTCGAGGTTTTCCATAGCCTCCTTTCATCATGACAAAGCTCCACAAGACTTCACTTTATGAAATGCTCTATAAAAACATAGTTTTCATCTTTTACTACAAAATTGACTTTCTCTATAATAATAGTAACTTTGAATTCCTTCATAATTTTTTTAGATAAGCTCAAAATTACAAGCGAGCTTAGGTACCATCTAAACTTATCTCAATACACCTTTTTCCAACATTGCAACCTCTAATTTGATCTCTAAATGAAGTTTTCAAATTCTCGTGCTATGAATAAGCTTAATTCAACTTAATTGAATCGAACTTGATAACTAACTTCGATCTTCTTGTATCAAAATCATCTAAGTTATCTTTTGAGATGTCTGATCCTTTTACAAATGCCTAATTTAGTTCTTCTCAAAGTTCACTGACTAAATTCCTTTGTTCCTCATTTTCTTTGTTAGTTCTAGAGTTCCTCTCATGGTTCCTTTTATCATTTATGACATTTCCTCGATAATTCATTCTGATTATAAAGTGTCTTTTGTTGTTCCTTCTATCTCTGAAGTTTCTGTCCATTTTGCAATACTTTGTTGTATGTCCAAATTTGTTGCATAACTAACATACTAGTGCTCTACTTCTAGGACTCTGTTGATCATCAAGTTCATGATAGTTCCAAGCTATGTGTCCAAAGTTATTACACTTATAACACATGATCTATCTTCTTTCCTCATATTGTCTACCTTCTCTCGTTGTCCTTTCACTAGATTTTCTTATATCTATAGGGTTAGTATTTCTATACATTCTACTATTCCTTCTATTATTATCATACATAGGTTTCCTACAATCAATTGCTTTATGATCCATACCATGAAAATTATGACAATAAAAGTCCTTAACATGATTACATGACTTATTTGTGCAATCCCTTTTCATATGACCTATTTCATTACATAAAAAATATTTACCTCTAAATTCATACTTGGTTTCCTTAGGAGATTCCACTTGCTTTGGTTCATTTAGAATTTCAATTTTCTTGTCTTGTTCAACTTCTTTAGGTTTGTCATAAGTTTGACTAGATTCAATCTTATCACCAGATTTGATCTATTCTCAGGTTTCCTTATAGACATGTTAAATAGATAGCCAAGACCAATCTTATCATAAGTAGGTCTCTATATTGACATTGAACCATCAAGTTTTTCTTTGATAGAATAGAGCTTCTCAAATTTTTGCTTGCACTAAGTTAATTCACCTTTCACAGTAGTATTGTACTTATGAAGTTTGTCATGATCTTCTTTCAATATTTCAAATTCAGATGTCTTCTTTTCTAGACTTCCTCTTAGATCTACATTTTTAGTCTTCAAATTAGATTCAACTTTACTAGGATCATTCCTCAAAGAGAACTTTAGATTCATAATCTTTAATTCATGCTTCAAGACCTTGTACTCTATCTTCAGCTTTGGATAATCATCATCGCTAGTTTTAGATTTAGTAGATTCAAGCTTGGATTTAAGATGTTCAATATTTTTCTTCAATTGTCCAATGTATACTTTGGAGTCTTCGTATCTATCTTTTAGCTTATCTCTTTCTTTAGTAAGGAGATCAATTTGTTCAAGTGCCTCTTCAAGTTTTTTCATCAACTATTCCATATTCATAGGGATCTTACTCAAGATGTTAAGCCTTTTCAAAGTAACTATGCTCTTATACCAATTGTTAGAAATAGAGATTACTGAGGGGGGTGGGGTGTTAATCACTAATTTACAAACTTTAGTTGCCAACTGAATATTATTACTTACTTTAAACCATACATAACCAAGTAATAAAGTAATGTTGAATAGTAATAGTAACCATGCACAAGGATAACTCATAACATCATATTTTGTTAACTAGGGAAACCTTGGCCAAGGAAAAACCCTGGTGGGGATGATACCCACCAGATAATATATTGATTTATAAGTTCCTTGTTAAATGATGGACCATGTTAGCAGTCAATAAGAAAATTCAGTATAAGGAGTCCCTGTTAGGAGACTTTGAATCCCTATTAGGAGATTCCAACCATGTTTGGAGTTGTAGTATAGTAGATGCAGGATGAGCCACTACCCAAACATGCACTTCCAATTACATGAAGAGCTCACTGCCCAAACAAATAATCAAACTTTTGGAATATAGAAACTTTCTTAGTTTGATCTCATATCTTGAAATAGCTTGACTAAGTTTGCATATATCACTTTCACAAAATTTTGCATACAATTGCTCAACATAACATCTTTTTTTTGATAGCACATTAACTCACGTGAATCTACAAGATGTCCTTTTGCATAAATACCATGCCTTTACACATATTTCTATTAGGTTAGTTAAGACCAAAATACACCTTTCCAACTTAGAGTAAACATCTAGGATGTTGGCCTAATTGGATAAGTAATTATTTTGTAAACAAAATAATCATTTCCTTTAATTTAGATGTCTTATTTCATCAAAACATGAATATTTCTATTTTGTATAGTCTGTACTAACTTCTGAGGTTATGTGCGTCATCATTAACATGTATACAATCTCCATCTAACTTCACTAGTCATAATATGACATCAAAGACAAGTTATAAACAAAACAATACATTGTTGTATACAAATTCTATACTGAGACAATTTTCAGATTACCAAAAGCTAAGTATCTTTATTTGCAAGTTTTCTTGCAAGCATGTACATCATGTGTTCCCATAAATGACAATAATTACATATCTCCATTAGCTAATTATCAACATATAGATCATCTTGAGAACCAATACTATCATCAATCAATCTTCTTACCAATCTCTTGCATCTTTCGTGAGTGAATGCACAAACAACTTCATGACAACATCTTCATGTTGCAATTCATAATCATTCAAAATGTCAGTGAATTCTCTTATACATTATTCACTAGTTATAGCATTATTTTCTAAGAATTTAGTGAGCTTATCTCTCAAGTCATTAGAGATAGGATGGGGAAAGCTAGGTATATCTACAAAGGTCATCTATTTGTAGCTTTCCATGTAAATAGGCCTCTTCTAAAAACCTAAAAAAATTGAATTACTAGGTCTAGCTCCTATGATTTCCATGGGAATTTTCATTTGACAAGACATAGCTATTTAACGAGTAGCAGTGGAAGACGAAGTTGGTATTGACAAGGATAAACTTTGGCTATTTACTATAGGTCCACTACTTGGAACAAAAGATATAGCTTGTGCAATCAGATTTGACCAAGGTACTAAGGTAGAGGTGAATTCGAGGAAATGGATCTTCCTCCTTGTCTCTATAGCTTCAACCTCATTTTCTACTTTCTCCAGTGCTTTTGCAAGATCTTGATGTATCAACTTCTTAGAGTCATAACTTTTGACTTGGATATGAGTTTTGGTTGATAGTTTATAGGCAATCACATGAGAAGGAGTTATTTAGATTGTTGATGGACCTCAACTTGATAGGTGGTCATTTTGACATTTTTTCGAGAGCCTAAAATTTCATCTTGACCTCCAAAATTGAGTTCTTGTGTTTTTTTCCAACTTTTTAGAAAGTTGTTTGTTTAATAAATCTGAAATCATACTCTTGATTTCATAGATTAGTTGGCAATTCATCTTGCCTTAGTTGGGGGATTTTTTTGAGAAAAATTGACATTCATAAGATGGATTTTGGAAATTACCAAAAATGAAAAATTCTATGTTTTTGAAAATCTACCAAATATGGTAATTTTTAGAATTGTAGTAAGTAGGCATTTTCTTTCATTGTAAGGTGGAATAGAGTTGGAGCAGTTAAATGAAGAACCTGGTATTTTGAAAATATGTGTTGTGTTATTATTTTTTGAGTATTATCTTGAAAGGGGTTTGAGTTACATCATTTGGTATCAGAGCATGAAGATGGCTAGGAGAGGAAGAGGAGGAGGAGGAGGAGGTGTCACTCCAATGCAAAGATTTATGTTGGATATGTAGATGCAGATTGAATGGCTGAATGAGAGAATGGATAATCAAGGAATACCAGTACCACAAAGAGAGGAAAAATCAAATGAAGAGGAAAATTGAAGAGGAGTTAATCAAAATGAAGAAAATGAAGAACCCTTGGAAGAGTTGAGCTATGAAGATAGAGTGCTTTGGGCTTTAGAAGGGAAAAATGAAGGGATCAAGATTGAAGTCTCAGACTATGTTGGTAGTCTTAAGCCAGAAGAGTTGAAAGTTGGGTTATATGAGAAGGGTAATTTTTTTGAATGGAAGCCTATAGCGGAGGGAAAGAAGATGAAGTTTTCCTGCACAAAATCAAAAGGACCTCCAATGATATGGTGGGATCATCTCTAGAAGGAAAAAATCCAAAAAATAAAAGGAAAACATCAAAACGTGGAGCAAGATGGAGAAAAAGCTTTGGGAAAAGTTCTTACCATTAGACTACTCACAAACCTTATTTCGTAAGTTCCAAAATTTGAAGCAAAATCTATCTTTTGTATAAGAGTACACAAATGAATTCTATAAGTTATCCATGAGAATAGAGCATAAAGAAGATGATGAGCAAGTGGCTACTAGATATATGAATGGCCTAAAATTTTCTATCCAAGATGAACTAAGCATGCATTGTGTTAATAGTATGGAGGAAGCCTACCAATTAGCTCTAAAGGCTAAAGAAAAGTAGAATTGATGGTACAATTAGAGGAATAGAGGAGGAAGAAGGGGTCCCTCAACAGTATTTTGAGGATGTTCTAACTACAGCCTAGGATAATCCTTTGAAGGAATTAGAAGAAATATAGACTCTAGAAAAGATCTCGTAAAATAAGAAAGAGGAAGGGGATTTTAGTGAGGATGAGGTTATGGAAGTGGAAGAGGACAAGAAGCCCAACAGAGGCCCTTTACCTATTTCAAATGTCAAGAAGAAGGATATAGAGCCTTTGAATGCTCAAATTACAGCATGCCAGAAATAAATCAAGGAAGACAACCTAGAGTGAACCTAGCTTAGCCAAAAGAGGAGGAAGAAGTCTCACCAAATGTGGGAGAAACCCTCATGATGAGGAGATCAATGATCATCCCATAAAAAGATGAAGTTCCTACAAAGAACTCTAATGATTCATGGCTTCAGACCAACATTTTTAGAACTAGATGCACTTTTAGTGGAAAGGTATGCCAAGTTATTGTTGATGGGGGTAGTTGTGAGAATATGGTGTCTAGAGAAATTAAATTTACAATGTGAGAAGCACCCTCGCCCTTATCGTATTGTATGGTTTAAGAAAGGAAATAAAGTAACAATTGATAAAAGATGTTTACTTCAATTTACCATAGGAAAATTTTATAAGGATGAGATATGGTGTGATGTTATCCCTATGGATGCTTGCCATATGTTGTTGGGAAGACCATGGCAATATGATAGGAAGGTCCTCCATGATGGGGACAAAAATACTTACACATTTTGGGATGATGGATCTAAAGTGGCTTTGTTGCCTCTTAAAGATGGAAAGAAGAATGAAGCCATGTTTTCTGCAAGATAAGTTGTCAAAGAAATGAAAGTAATAGGTTGTTGTTATGCACTAGTACTAAGAAAGAGAAGATCAAGAAAACATGGTTCCACTTGAGCCAATGAAGGTGTTGGAGGAGTTTGATGATATTTCTCCTGAGGAACTACCTAATGGTCTCCCACCAAAGAGATATTCAACATTGGCTTGATCTTATTCCTTTAGCAACTTTGCCTAATCAAGCAGCCTATCAGTTGAATCCAACACAACATGCAGAGTTGACTAAACAAGTGATAGAACTAATGCAAAATGGTCTAGTTAGGGAAAGCATGAGTTCATGTGTAGTACCCACATTCTTGACTCTAAAGAAGGATGGCACATGGAGGATGTGCACTAGTAGTAGATCAATCAATAGGATTACCATTAAGTACCATTTTCCTATTCGTTTGATAGAGGACATGATGGATGAATTAGTGGAGGCTAAGTACTTGAGCAAGATTGATCTTTGAAGTGGCTACCACCAAATCCACATTTGAGATGGAGATGAATGGAAGGCAACATTTAAGACAAGAGATGGTTTGTATGAATGGATGGTTATGCATTTTGGGCTTTCAAATGCACCTAGCACATTCATGCAGTTGATGAATACAGTGTTGTGACCTTACATTGGTAAGTTTGTTGTAGTTTACTTTGATGATATTTTGATATATAGGAGAAGCAAGGAAGACCACTTACAACATCTAAGGATCATCTTGAGTGTCTTAAGGGAGGAGAAGCTCTTTTTGAACTTGAAGAAGTGTAGGTTCATGTAAACTAGTTTGACCTTTCTAGGCTTTGCCATTTCTTAAGCTGGTATTTAGATTGATCCAAAAAAGGTAAGAACAATCCTAGAATGGCCTAGTCCTTCTAGTATAATAGGAGTACGAAGTTTTCATGGATTGGAAACATTATACATAAAGTTTATCTAAAATTTTAGTGGTTTTGTAGCACCCATAACAGACTATACTAGGGGAAGGGAGTTCACATGGACACTGAATGCTAAAGAGAGTTTTAAGTTCTTAAAGAAAAAGGTAACTGAAGCTCCCATATTGACACTTCCAAATTTTGACAAAGTTTTTGAAGTAGAGTGTGATGCTTCACATGTTGGGATAGGTGTTGTTCTTAGCCAAGAAGGTAAGCTTGTGGCATTCTTTAATGAGAAATTGAATGAAGTTAGAAAGAATTATTCTACTTATAATCTAGAGTTTTATGCAATTGTTCAAGCATTAAGACATTGGAGGCACTATCTAGTCCCATATGAGTTTTTTTTGTTTACTTATCATATTGCTCTGAAATATCTCAACACACAAAAGAAGTTGATTATTCAACATGCCAATTGGGTATCTTTCTTATAGGGATACACTTTTGTCTTGAAGCTCAAATCTAGAAAACAAAATCAGGTTGTTGATGCTTTGAGTAGGTGTGCTACACTATTAATCACAATGAAAACTAAGGTTATTAGTTTTCATGCTATTAAGACCTTGTATGAAACTGATGATGATTTTTGGGAAATTGTAGAACAAGTAAGGCTTCGTCTTCTAGTAAGTTGGATCATGTGAAAGGTGACTATTTTATGCAGGATGGCTACCTCTTTAAGGCCAAACAACTATGTATACCAAGTAGATCCATGTGGGAAAACATTATCAGGGAATTTCATAGTGGTGGACTAGTTGGACACTTTAGAAAGGACACAATAATACACTTGGTTGGAGATAAATATTATTAGCCCAAGATAAAGAGGGACATCACTAAATACATGGCAAGGTGTAGAATCTATCAAGTGGCCAAAGGACATTCATATAATATAGGATTATACATGCCTTTATCAGTACCATTTGAACCATGGACTAATGTGAGTATGGATTTTGTATTGGGTCTCCCACACACTCAGCAAGGTAATAATTCTATTTTTGTGTTTGTTGATCAATTTTAAAAAATGGTCCACTTTATTGCTTGTAAAAGGACCAATGATGCAACTAGAGTAGCAAAACTTTTCTTCTTAGAAGTTGTTAATTTACATGGCCTTCCAAAGACCATTACCACTGATAGAGATACTAAGTTCTTGAGCCATTTTTGGAGGACTCTTTGGAGGAAATTAGGAACATAGTTATAGTTTAGTAGTGCTTATCATCCTCAAATGGATGGATAAATAGGTAGTCAATCATAGTTTGGGAAATCTGTTATGCTACATTGTGGGGGAGAAGCCTAAATAGTATGACTTGGCATTGCCCTAGGAAGAATCTGCCTATAATAGTTCTATTAATAGATCCAATAGAAAATATCCATTTCAAATTATCTATGGTTGAAACCCTCAAGGTGTTCTAGATCTTGTGTCACTTCCCTTGGGAGATAGAATGAGTGATGATGGAGTTGCTTTTGTTGAACACCTTCACCAGCTCCAACAAGATGTCAAGAAAAAGTTGCAGGATAGTAATGTGAATTAGAAGATTGTTGCAAATGCTACTCAGAGACATCAAATATTTGATGTTGATGAGTTGTTGTCAGTTTACTTGAGGCATGAACAAAGATTGCAAAAAGATTCAAATGGGAGGACACTTGTTCAAAATCAAGTTACAATAACCTTTTCATATGAGACAAGACAATTACAAGAAATATTGGAGATAGCCAAAATTTGAGCAACTATTATTCCAAATGCTTAGGATCAACTTTTAAATTTGTAATTAGAGTACACCCACAATAGGTGAATGAGAAAGATAAGGTGTCTCTATCAGATAGTTGTCCTCCCTCTTGATGTTCTTTGACTTTTCTCTACATCCTCTGTCATTATCTATAGATGGAATTAACTTTATATCAGCTATCACTTGCTAGATAGTAATATCTGATTCTTTGCCTAGCTAGGTGGCTTCTCTAATTGTATTCAACATTGTTACACCATTATTCCATTTTGCATCAATTATAGCTCTAACTTCTACAACTATCTTATTCATATCTTCCTCCAACTTGTATAGAAGATCAAAAATGTCAAAAACTATTTCTCTATCTATTTCTCCATTTTTGTAGGCAATAAACCTCTTTTCTTTCAAAATGTTATCAAAAGAATTTCTGACCACTCTTGTCATTCCTTATCTTGTTCTCATCATCGATAATTTTAGGTATGAAACTAGGTGTCCCATTGGAAATGGCCTTCATTTTATTATTTATTGACTGTAGCTTCCCAGAGAAGAATGCATTTAAATATTTTACTTTATTTACCATTGTTCTCGTAGAAATAATGGTTTCTTTTTGTAGTTAATTCTTTTGAGGAAAACTTGGGATCAACCCATCAAAGAATGAAATATATGGACCCCACTTAATGAACAAGGGAGAAATAATGGATAGTGCTTTTGTACATTGGTATTTTGCTCCTTGCAGTGCTTTATAATAATTGTGAATACTTTGTGAAGCCTATTTAAAAATACTTATTTTATGTGAAAGCATGCTTTCCATTGTTTTGATCCATGTTTCTTTTCCATCTTCTAGTTCATCCACCTCCATCTATTAATCTATACCCACATTTCTTGTATCAACATTAGTTTGGGTCTCCAGATCTTTGACCTCTGTGATAGGTCTGGTTGCAGTCCTCAAAGTCATTACCTCATTCTCAAGGGTAGAAAATCTCTACTCTAGTACACATGTTTTCTTTAGTTCTTCCTCATACCTATTTTTGGTTTCAATAAATATGCTATAAGTTTGATACAAGTTTTCTTTAAGTATATCCATTTTTCTCTTCCCCGTGAGTGATGCAATTTTCATTAGATTTTGAATTTGGTCACTTGAAGTAGTAGTGACATTCCATAATATCACATTTCCTTGGGGAGAATCTCTAAATTGTATCAAAGTGGGCTTATCAGATTTGGGAGCAATGCTCCATACTACCATTGTCATTGAGTCAATATTGAATATAGACCCTTGCAACCCTCCTGCAATATTTATCTCCTCATATGAGATAGATTATATATTGTCTTCTTATCTAGTCTAGTATGAAGGATGAGCTAAGCTCCCATCTAGGGAAAATTAACATCCCACTTCTTTGCACTAGCTCCTTGGTCTTATCCATAGTGTGAATTTCACTGTTTGGGTCATACTTCTAGAGTTTTCACACCAGTTCAGCTACTTTTTCTTGTGAATCTCCTGGTTGAAGTTGGAGAGTGAGTTCATTTTGTTTAATCTTGAACAAGAATGATGTTGAACTCTTCTGAATTCATGAAGTCATCATCCTTCATAAATTTTTGATCTTGGATTATCCTTTATCTAAAATCCTTGTTTGAAGCTTAAGCTTATTAGGGATTAATTTATTTTGGACTATCTACCTTATTAAGAAGTTTTCCCTAATATCATCAAAATATTTTGTTCCTCTTGGCAGGGTTTGTAGTGCCTTTTCCCTTCCCTTATCTAGGACCTATGTCAATTTTTGCTTCTTCCTGCCACCTTGTGCCCATGATGAAAATTTTGACTAACCATATTCAACATTAATCTCTATTACATCATCATGTTATGGAGATTTAGGTGTTGTTCTTTCTCTTATTTCAAGAGGGACCTGAGACATTATGGCATCAAATTTGTCTAAGCATTTATTAAACCTATCTAGGTACCTCTCCTTGTGATAGAAACCTTTAAAGGATGGATTGACTCTTTTCTTCTTCTCTTCAAATCTCATAATTTCTTTCCATATTAAGGTCTTGTATTTGTAGTCCTTTGTATTCAAACAATTCATAATTGCATCTGCTTCCCAATAGGGATAACTGCTTAGCAAAGTTAACTTTCTCATCTGCTTCACAACATGCCTAACTAGGTCATTAGGATCATAAGTCCTTGCAAGAGAAATAAGCAATAGGAATTCACTCATGAATTTTTCTATCTCGTTAGTAGCATCCTTTCCTATAGAAAAATCTCCTAATTTAACATTTCTAGGAAGAAAGGAGCCATTTTTTGTATTGTAGGCCCTAGGTATTACCTATTCATCATTATTAGCTGCCATAAAATTTCTATTGTATCCATTCTCTCTGGAAGTATCTGGGAAAAATGTGATGGTGTTGGGGGCATCCATAAAACCTTATTAAAGAAAAATTGTCAAAAAGGAAAAGACTTGCCCAATCATGGCCTAGCCTCCTATGTTCATTAGGGCATGTAGATGGTCTTATTAGAATTCTAAACACCTAGAAACCCTCTCAATTATATTAGCTAGCATATTGGAAATTGCAAAATTAATATGATTATAAAACATAATAGAATTGGAGTAAGGGTAAAACCTTTGCCATAACCTCATCCACAACTGCACCGACAAGTTTTCTGCATTATGCTCTATTGCCTCAATGAAATCTAGATTGATATGCCCTATATTTTTGTAGAGGGTGATGTACATCAACAACAAGTAGTGGTGGAATTTGAAATTCCTCATCTCTCCCCTCTAAACAACAGTAATCTCACTATGCATAACATTTATAATGTGGGTCATAAATTCATACCCTACATTATGATGCAAATCTTGAATTTTTAGGGCTATGATATAAACATTTCTAGGAGAATTCATTGTGCCATCCAGTCCAGTCACCTTATCTACTCTAAACACAATAATCTAAAAGTATTTGCTAAAAAATTCCAAGGGCATGAAGTCTCCTACATTCTTTGGGAGCTCACCCCTTTCTTTCTTGGACTTGGCGATATGTCTTCACATAACCCTTCCAGTGAAGAAATTATTTTGATTCTTGGATGTCTCATTAATCTTCTCTAGCACGATTGAATTTTTCATTGGTCCTCCAAGGTTAAAAACTTCAATGAAGGTTTCTCTAGCCAAGGTGCATAGTAGACTCATATCCTTCCTATCAAATTCATGATGAGTTGTATGATTGTAGGATTTTATTAGAGCCTTCACTAAGTCTACATCCACTATCACCTCGAGGATGATTAATTTTGCCAAGTTTTTAATCCAAGGGTTGTAGATTGGTGGTTTCTTGAACCTATTGTTGTAAAAATACTAGAAAAACTCATTTCCATTAGTCTCGAGCACGGTTGCATCTTTGGAAAAATTATATGTATCTTTGAAAATGTGTGAATTTAATATATGGTCATGGGATGATCCTGGTAGGAAGTAGACCTACTCCTCAACATTTAAGCTGGCTAGCTTAGTTTTGGATTTCTCAGTAGCTTGAGAAACCTCTTCTATGTTGACCTATGCTATCAACTTTCCCTCTTCTTGTGCCATTTTTGTATGAACTAAATTTCTCCAAAAACTTCTTCTTTTGTAACTCAATTCTCTAAAAGAAAATTTGTGTTCAAATCTCTTTTGGCTCAGAAATTTTGTGAATGTTGTAAATAGAAATCTGTCGCATCATCTTTTAATGGAAAATGAGCACATAAATAGTATTAATGATGTCTTTTAGTCCACAAGCATGGGGAATTTTGAAAACTCAAAAAGCATCACAATCTGGCTTTATGGTGTCTATACTGCCAGCTCTCAAAATCTCTTTTTCACTTTTTCCATACAATACCTATATATTTGGTAATCATGAGGTTACAATACTCATTTTAATGTTAAAATCTTATGTTGGGACCATGCAAACACTACATAGTACTAGCTATTCATGGCTTTACAAGCATTATTCTTTAACTTATGTTCCTACTTGTGACTATGCAAAACCCTTGGTTGCAACATCACAATTTATCTTTGTGCTAAACCCTGTATCCTTGTGAAAAGAGAAAAACCTTTTAGAATTTCCCTCTAGCCACTTCATGAATTCCTCTTTACTTTATGTCTTTAGCTACATGACTGAGTGAACACTATACTCAAGCACTTTGTTGTTGATTCACGGTCTATGCTTTAACTTGTGCCCTTAACAATGTGACTGAATGACCATGTAAATCTTTCTCATCCTTTGACCATGTTGCATGATCATTGCTTAACTTTAACATTCACTTAAGGTTTGCGAGCATGCGAAACCTGTAAAATCTAAGGGATCGCTTAGTCGATTCCTCTATTTCCCTTTATCATTCTAACTATGTAACCAAATGATCAAAGCTTATTTTACAAGCTCTTAACCACATTGTTATGTCACAACTTATATTTCTTTTTACCTTTTAAACCTTGTCACTGTTTGATCAAAGCTAGTCGCTAAGTCACTCCATTACTTTGACTATTTGATCTTCAGGTTGCGAAATGATGACTGGCATTTCTCTACCCTCAGTCTCACTGTCGCACCATAATTTTCTTGTTTAAATATAAGCACTACCTTTTAAATGCTTCCACATGTCAGATCCTTGTGTTCTTAATGAGGTTACAACTTTAATTCTGACTTCACTCTTTAACTGTGTGAGATTGAGACCAAAGTTTTGCTTACAAACCATGTCATGCCTTCATTGTCTGAAAAGACCTTTGGTAATAAACCATTGTAACTGGGAGAACATTGAACTCTTAATTGTATCACACTATTGCACCATAAAATATTAAGAGTTTCAATTAGGCGATGACCATCTGATCACATCATTGCACCTTTAATTTATTGAAGCCTTTTGAGAACAGAAAACAAAAAAAATTGGAAAAGGGTTTTGATCAAAATACTCATGAGGATTATGAAGCTAGGGTTTTCCTAGGGTAACACTTTGCACATGAAAATTTGCAAACCCTAGCTACATACAATGAACATTGGATTTTCATATTATATTTACAGGATTTCAACAAGGTAAAAATACAGGCCAACAATGTTAGAGTAAATAATTAATAATTAATTATTTATTCTATTTACTTAAGCTTACTTAGGTAAATGCATTTATTTATTAGTTGTAGTCTAGGAATTTGTTATAAGTTGTTGACAATACAAAAATTTGTTCTCTCTAAGTCATACTTATCCTCTCACCTTGTTTGAGGACTTTCCACCTCATGTGGATCTATGCTTGGTTGTCACACTTATCTCCTAGCATCTTCTAACTTGTTCTAGGAGATTCCTGGAGATCTTTAAATTTGAGCTCCCTCATTGTATTTTTAACAACATCATCTCATTCTCATTGTAAATACATATTTTCTTGTGTTTGCATACTGTCTCTCATGTCCATTTAGGGTTTTTCCCATGCTCCATGCTCTTCCTTCCTTGGCTTCCCTTTGATAGGTTTTCGTAAGTAGGTGATCTTTGGCATCTTTAGAGTTGGATTTTATCAACTCCAACATGATATCAGAGCCATCCTACTGCTACTTCATTGAAGGATTTTTGAAGCTGTGATTTGAAGTCACAAACCCTAGTTTGTTTGTGCATTTTTCTTTAAATTAGGAGACAAGTAAATTTTTGGAGCACATTGGGCCTAAACGAATGCTACCATTAGATCTATAAGGCCATTTACAGTCAAGATTCATATAAAACTTACTAATTTTGGAGATAGAGTTCCAGGAAGCAAATTTTTTAAGTCGCAGGCCCTTCCGTCTAATTGTACAAACAATTTTGGCATCAAAAAATAAAAAAATTTAAAATATGACCTATCATTGTCACCATAGAGCCACCGCCATGCCACCAGTGCTTAGTCCATGGGCCATCACAACCAGCTGCACAACCACAGAGCCACCGTGGCAGCACCGCAGCCTAGGCTCTACTCTGGACAGGCAGTGCCACCTCTTATTTCCACCTACCCCTAGTTCATCCTCCGCTCTGCCAGCGATCTCCACCTGGTCGTCGCTTCTGCTCAGCTTGCTAGTGTTAGTAACTGCAAGGGTACAGTTAGCACCAACAACCACCGTAGGGGTGACAGGTGGCTTGCGTGCCACATGGACCACCATGTCACCCCTGCCACGTAAATTTTTCCATGTGGCCTCTTTTTTTGCATTGACAGCTAACAAGACGTCAATTTTAAGCTTCTGAAATGCTGATGTCAGCATGACATCAGCACTACATTGCCCCTTGCACCTCTGCAATGTTCCTTTTAACCTATTTGCAATTTTTTGGCTATAACTTGAGCATACAGAGGTATTTTTCTGATCCAAAAGAAGCACCAAAAAGCTGGTTCTGAGATGGAGACATTGGTGTAGGTATTTTTAAGTTTTGATGAAATTTAATTGCCTATTTTTTTAGTTGAAGTTCAAAGTTGTGTTTTTGACTCTAACATGCATATCTTTTGTGTCCCATGTCAGTTTTTTGAAAATGTTATATTTTCGGAAACCTGGTTCTATGTACTTTTAAAAAATGCTAACATTTCCTTTAGATTCTACCCCATGCTGTTTCTATCATTGTTTTGGCATTTTCAGTCCATGGTGGATATCTTGGGTGATTTAGGTCTAAGGATCATTTTCTTGGCATGGTCTCTTTTGTTTTAGGGTATGCTATGTTTTGTTGCAATTTGTTTTTGGTTTTGATCAATGTAGCTATCATTTTGAAGCACTTTTATGTATCACACTGAGATAAAGTGCCACTCTTGCATTCCAGCGGTCATTAATGTTGTTTTGAGTCAGTTGTACATGGACTATTTTTATAAAGCACCATGGGGGAGATAGTTTTTTTCTATTTTAGGCATTCTCCCTTTGTCAAGTGAGTGTCCCTTCCACGACATTAGCCCCATGCAATGTCAGGGTGACTATGTCTGTACCTCTTCCACTCTCGTCGTTCTTGGTTTGTCTGTAGGAGACTTTGGCCCACTTCCTTAGTTGCCTATCATCTCACCCTATTTGCATTAAGGGGGGGTTATGTTATTGTTCTAATGCATCCATGGTTCGATGGTTTGATAATGTGAACTATGTATTCAGTGGTTGATCCTATATACAAGACAATTGCAGTGGTTGGCTACCTATGCATTTTGATGAGATGGATCATCTACCATATAGACACATTTGGTTCATGCCTTCTTCTTCCATGGAGGTTCTTTAGATCAACAGTTTTCTTTCTGATGGCAGATTTTGCGGCTTCTTCATGCTTTAGTGATGCTCTTCATGATCATTCCTTGTTCCTATTTTAGGGGGCATTCCCTAGTTGGAGGCTTCTTCAGTTCTTCACTAGGTTCTTACCTCTTTTTGGGGGATGGTTTTTCCCAGGTGGTTTTCTCTCTTTCCTCATTTTCAGAGGCTGCATTTTGCATTATTCATGGGTACCTAACATGGCCTTGTTGTTGGGACCCATTCTGCATTCATCTTAGTTTTTTGAGCTTAAGGCATTTCTCTAAGTTGCACTTAAGGGGGGGTGTTAGAGTAAATAATTAATAATTAATTATTTATTCTATTTACTTAAGCTTACTTGGGTAAATGCATTTATTTATTAGTTGTAGTCTAGGAGTTTGTTATAAGTTGTTGACAATACAAGAGTTTGTTCTCTCTAAGTCATACTTATCCTCTCACCTTGATTGAGGACTTTCCACCTCATGTGGATGTATGCTTAGTTTTCACACTTATCTCATAGTGTCTTCTAGGTTATTCTAGGAGATTCTTGGAGCTCTTTATATTCGAGCTCCCTCATTGTATTTTCAACAACATCATCTCATTCTCATTGTAAATACATATTTTCTTGTGTTTGCATATTGTCTCTCATGTCCATTTAGGGTTTTTCCCATGCTCCACGCTCTTCCTTCCTTGGCTTCCCTTTGATAGGTTTTCGTATGCAGGTGATCTTAAGTGTCTTCGGAGTTAGATTTCATCAACTCTAACAAACAACACATATGTTGGAAGAATGAGAAGAATAGTCAGATGAATGTGCATGCATCAATGATATGCTCAATATGTTTCTTGGCCTTCTCCTTTAACAATTGTGAATATTTTAATTTTGTTAAAATCGTAAATATTATGAATAGCTCTAATCAATTTAGTTAAATAATTTTGAAAGGGTCTAAAGCTTTGTTGCACCTCTCCATTTACTATAAGGAGATGTACCAAGACCCTAAAAAATATATCACATGTCATATACCAATATAATATTATATAGTAGAATACATACAAATCATGGCATAACATAGAATCGAACAACTTGTGCAAGTTTTGAGTGGATATTGAAGTCATCCACTACTCTATTGTAGTCTTTTTGAAGTTAATAAAAATACTTTGTTTTCCTGAAGAATTGTGCATAATTATCTTCTATTTTTATATATTGTCCTCTTGGATTTACATTGCCATTGATAGATTGATATTCAATACATTCCTTTGATAATTAAAATCCATAAGATTTTTTTTTATTCAATTGGTCTTTCGAGATTAAATTTAAAAACAATTGAACTAGGGTTACTATTCAAGATTCTCTATCTAGTGATTGATGGTAGGCATGCACCATCTCTAAAGAGTTTGTAATCTTGAACTCCATATTGAATTAACTCTATTTTTTCAACTAGGGTAAGTAACTAGTCTAATTTGATTTCAATAGCATATTATAAATTAAAGTTGATGGAGTTTTGTATCACACTGAAGTGCTCTAAAAATCTTAAACCCATATTTATTTAAACGCATTTAAAACATTCATTCAAGCATTCAATCTTACACCATTAATTTCTCCTTGGGATTAGAGCATCAAGTAGTAAAATCTGCACAAGCTATATCAAAAAAGTTTCCATTAAGTATACCCACCTAGGTTAGCAGATCCTAAAGTGAAGAGGGTTTGATCTCTAAGTATCAATCCTAATCGTTGGCCAAATTGTGTTGGATTACCCAGTATTGATTGAGCAAGGTTCATATGTTTTCCAACCAACAAATGGGGGAACCGACACTAGGATTATTGTCAAAATCTAACCAAATAAAATGTATTGTTGCCAAAAAGAGTTATGGGTATAACTCCTTTGTCAGATTACCAACCTTGATGTCTTTTCTAGGTGGAAATAATTTTTGCATGTTTAATGGCTAAGGCCTTCTATTCTAATTGTAACAAGGGACTTACCTCAACCCCCTAGATGAAGAAAAGAAAAACCTAAGAGCACCATTGAATACAATATAAAATCTAGGGGTTGCGATGTAGGTTTAGATCAATTTAATCCACCAGTAATGAAAACTAAGCTTTTATAAAACTAGAAGAAGAAAATTACAATTAACTCGATCATAGGATTTCATAAAATTTCTTCTCATCTATAGAAATAGATTGCAGAGTTTCATGACCTAAAATAGCCCCTTCAAGGTTTGTCGTGACAAAGCCTCCTTATTCCTCAAATATAATTTTAGAATAATTTCAATTTTCCTTAAATAAAAAAACTCCTAGCATTATCAACTTTGAAAATAAGAATAATCCATGTTCACTTAAGTTCTTTTAAAAGGTTTTGTCCTTCCTTCATACTTCTTCCAAATCAAGAAATATACCTCAGCCAAAAATCCCAACATTTTTTTAAAGAAGGGCATAATAAAGCCATCAAGGCCGAGCGATTTACCATAGGAAAATAAATTTTTTAACTCTACAATAGTGATTGGAGCTATAGAGATCAAAATCTGAGGCATGTGATTATTTGCATTAAGAATTTTCATGTTTTTTCCCCAACTCGTGATTTCTACCACTCCATGAATATGATGTAATAATGATAATAATAATGGTGACGACTGACGAGCGTTCTCTTTTCCTTATCAGCTATTTATTTCTTTGGAATCTCCCAAAAAGTATAATGACCCCACCGAAACCACAGTCCAAAGTCCAATGATAGGCAATTCAACTAATGACTTTATCATATTTTAATTATCTTCACCCTAGGAAATTATTGGAAAGCAAGCCTCGAATTTGACCGCCATCCTTATCTACTATGTGATTTTGTATGACAGTTTGGTAATTTTAATGTCTTTTATTATAAGTATTTTTACAAAAATATAAATTAATTAAAAAAAAAATTATATTCAATTTTTTAATTTTAAATATTCTATAAATTTATTAATTGCTAGTTAAAGCAATATATGTAAAATTTTAAAATAATTAAGTTTGTTTTTAAATAGAAAGTATTGAGTGAAGTTTTTGCTTTTAACTATTTTTGTAAAAAAAAATTAACTAAGAAATTGTTAATCTGATATATAAAGATTAATAAATATTTAAATTAAATTTTATCATATGATTTTTTTTGTGTGTAAGCAATGAATCTCCAAACAATCTAAATTAAAAATTAAAAAAATAATATTAAAATCTAATTAAAAATATTAATTAAATTTTTTTTAAAAATAACAATTGAATTGTGATGTGCCATATTTTCCAATTGATCTTCCATACCTCTCATGCCGACTCATTTGCATACTTGCTATTATAAATAAAAGAATAAGACTTGAAAACGTAAACATAACCTCAAACCTAAAAATTTACACATGTATAATAGATTACTAATAGAGATTATTTTAATTGATTTAATATTCAAATATTATAAGAAAATAAATTAAACTAAAATTATATATATATATATATATATATATATATATATATATATATATAATCAATTTACAAATAAAATAAAATAGACAAACCTAACTACACAAATTATAGCATTCATAGCCATTCACATAATTTAAAACGAGTAGGTCAAATTAATATAAAGATAAATTAAAATCCTTTTTATCATTACAATACTAATGATTGCATATTCTCATCATTTATTTAAATTAATTTTATCTTAGATGCTAAATATTTATTATAATTTATAAAAAATTGAAACTAAAACATGCAACATTACAAACAGAATGGAATATATTAATACAGAAAACTGCACACTTATTTTTCAACTAAATAATTTATTTACAAAAACAATATTTTATCTACTTTACCTTTTCGTAAATATTTCAATGTCGTACCCCATCATTTTATGTATAAACTATTAATTAAAAACACTAGTAATATATAAACCCACCTCTTTCGAAAGTTTTCTACTAATCCATTAAAATAGTCAGCAGTCATTATCGAACTTTAAATAATATTTGATATTTTAAAATCCCAACGTGGATCACGTCTTAGGGCCGACATATTAAATGTAGACATCATTTGTAGGCTCTTTCAAATTGAAAATAAGATAGCTGCGTATTCCGGAGATAGTCAGAGTAGGTTGGGAAAAAGGAGGAAAGAAGGCACGTCCAGCTAATGCGCTGCTTTAGAAGATATCGCCACGTGGAAAAAGAAACTGGAATCAACGGAGGGGCATACATCTTTACTTTCTTTTCGTACACATGTTTATTTTCCCCTATCATTCCTGTCCACACCATTTGTTTGCCCGAGATATGGTTTGTGATGAATGTTGTTTCTTGTGATTGTGATTGATTAATGATGGGATTGGTGGAATAATGTTGGGTTGGAAAGGTATAGTAAAGAGCGAACCAATAAGGGATCGGTGGAATAATGTTGGGCTGGAAAGGTATAGTAAAAGTGCAGTTCCAATAAAAAAAAGTGAAAAATGGTATTTTAAGTAGTTTATTTGGAAGTGTCTTTTTTTAGTGAAGTTTTCAAGTTAAGGATTCAAGTTCATTTTATTAATGGAAAAAGAAAAATGGAATCAACGGAGGGGCCTACATCTTTACTTTCTTTCCTAAGATATGGTTTGTGATGAATGCTGTTTTTTTTTATTGTGATTGATTAATGATGGGATCGGTGGAATAATGTTGGGTTGGAAAGGTATAGTAAAGAGCAGAACCAAGAAAGGATCGGTGGAATAATGTTGGGCTGGAAAGGTATAGTAATAGCGCGGTTCCAATAAAGAAAAGTGAAAAATGGTATTTTAAGTAGTTTATTTTTTGGAAGTGTCTTTTTCTAGTGAAGTTTTCAAGTTAAGGATTCAAGTTCATTTTATTAATGGAAAAAGAAAAATAGAATCAACGAAGGGGCCTACATCTTTAATTTCTTTCCCGAGATATGGTTTGTGATGAATGTTGTTTCTTGTGATTGTGATTGATTAATGATGGGATCGGTGGAATAATGTTGGGTTGGAAAGGTATAGTAAAGAGAATTAGTTTATTTGGCAAGTGTTTTCTTATAATTAAATTTTCAAGTTGATTTCATTATTTATTATTATTATTACTATTATTGTTTATAACATCATAAGGTATGTTTGTTATCAAGATGTTCAAAACAATTTAAATAAAAAATTGGACCTATGCGAAAAGGGGTACTTATACTTGTAGAGCTTATCATTGATTATTTTTTACAACTAAAAGTGTATTGCATTCAATAATACATAGTCATCATTGTACTAACAATATTGAAGTCACAACTATTGGGACAACATTGTTAAATTAATAAGTACAAATATTTAATCATTAAGTGTGAAAATCAATTCAACAACTCCTATTACAACTATTGAAATGAGTTCAAAATAATGTGATGCATACATAATACATAAAAGAGGCATGCTATGCATCCTAGGATGCCATTAGTGGACGAATGTTTTCCATCCTTCTTTCAAGTATGTACAAATTTCAATATCTCCACTCCTCAAAATTTGAGGCATATTCTAAGGGCACATTTCTGCATAGTGTAAACTAACACAATATTTCACTTGGCTTGCTATATAATAATCAAACATTTTCAATGCTCCTAATAAATTAATTTTGACTTGATGTTAGAAATCTTTTGAATAACTGGGGGGGGTTGGAATTAGTTATCTAAGGTCTAGATGTACAAATACAACTTTACATAGCTTAGTGAACCCATAAAACATTTACCATTATTCATGCATCCATAAGATTAAGCAATAACTTAAAATGTACAGCTTACTATCAAATCAATGTGCAAAAATGTAAAACATGAAACATAATAGATTCAACAACACACATAACATAGTGATTTACATGGAAACCCAATTTGGGAAAAACCACCTATAACATACTACCACTTTTTCACTCTTCTGAAGCGATGCCTTGGGAGAGGCCAACCCTATTAAAAGTTACAAAACACATTATTAAATGTGACCTTGTTAAAGGATTTCAATCACCATGTTTAAAGTGAGCCTTGTTAGAGGACTTTAGGTCACTCACTTAGAATGCCACCCTATTAAAGGATTTACAAATGACTGTTAGGTCAACTTTAATCCAAAGTATTTACCCTAGACTGATACAATTGTTAGAGAGTAACAATAGAGCTTTGATCTGATACAACTTACAAATTCTCTTGCAGATTACAGATCACTATTTAGTCCTCCATTATGCTTGGCCTTCATACTTTGTAGCTCTGATAGCTTGTTCACCCTTCAAGCATTCATCTCCTTAAGCCTTCTTGCTTAACATGCCATTGCAAACTCTTCTCTTAGGTCACTTGATGAAGTAAAACCACTTTTTCCTTTTGTCTCCC
Source organism: Cupressus sempervirens (assembly GCA_028749045.1). Taxonomy (NCBI): domain Eukaryota; kingdom Viridiplantae; phylum Streptophyta; class Pinopsida; order Cupressales; family Cupressaceae; genus Cupressus; species Cupressus sempervirens. The sequence goes on along the minus strand of CM053790.1, from coordinate 553,123,390 downwards.
TTGGGTTCTCGCATATGAAAACCTTTGCTTCATGACAAAACATTCCTTATATAGGAAATTAAGATCTTTTGTCATTCATTCTCCATCGTCCAAATTAAGGTTAAGATGGATTAGGTAGGATAAACTATATCTACCCCATATCTTGTCTATTCTAGAAAATTCCTCTAGAATCCACTTGAATTCACCCAAAAATAGTTTACCTAGAATTCTATGCCACCAACTCATCATCCTTCTCTCCCACCTGGTTCACAAAATCTAAGAAAACAAATTTTTCATCTCAGATTCATCGAATTCATGATCTTTTAAATAATGCAGCAACTCGATACTATAAAACTTCTGATGCTCGACACACACTGTGTTACTCGACATCCACTACAAAATCACTTGGCATCAACTAAAGTTTACTGGTGCTCAACACCTACTAAACTTTACTCAGCACTAATTAACTTGCTCGGTATCCATTAGAATTTGCATTTACTCAGTACTAACTAATTTTTTGCTTGGCTTGCATTGACTTTTCTTGGCACCTACTATCCACTCAGTCAAGCTTAGTAGACAAATTATATATTACATGTTCTTCTATTCTTTCTAAGTGTAGCCAACATTTGTAACCTTATGTAGATAATCAATGCATCATGTTACCACTATCTTAATTGATCCTTGTACTTTATTACATAAGCATAACTCAACCTTTCCTCTAGGTGTTGTTGTTACCTCTTAATTATCAAATCCTCTTCATCAATCAACTAAGTGATAGTACTTGAATCTATAAGCAATTATCTTACCAAAAAATAGCAAGTTTCACATCAGTGACAAAATAATGATTGAAACATATAACAATCTCCCTCATAATAATCTTTCTCATACAATGATATTTTTCAATCAAATTTCAACAATCTCCCTCTTTGGCATTGATGGCAAACCAAACTAATCAACCCAAAAATATCAAATGATGAACATCTTGTTCAATCAATTTGATTGGATTAAAATGGTAAGACAATACCAAAAATAAATTTTGTATCAACATTACTCCCTCTATCAACAACTTCCATCTTCTGATTAGGTTACACAAACTTGTACATATAACTCCTTTTGAATTTCTTTACTTACATCTCCCTCTTAGTATGATCTTCCTTCTATATAACTCCTCATTATCTCTTGCACTAGATTAGTTAGTACATATTCTCCCTCTTTGAAAAAAATGCCAAAAACATATACCAAAGACTATCATCTTTAAGACATGCAGATATGAACTTGTTCAATGTCTCCAGCTTCTCCAATTGCTCCCTTTGTCACCTTACAAATGACTAATTTGGAAATTTCAGCTCTACGAATACTTTAGGCAGCTCCTAAAGTAAGATCCTCTCCATCAATTTGTAATATTTTGACAATCAACTTGTTTGATGCAGGGAACTCCCTTTATTACTTAGATAGCCTTAGATAGGGGTAGCACCCTTAGTTTACCTCTTAGATACTCATGAGAATCCTTAGGTAATGCTTTTGTGAAGATAACAACAATTTTATCCTTTGTGTTAACATATTCCATCTTCACATCTTTATCTTGAACTAGCTTTCTTACATAATGATACTTGATTGCAATGTGTTTGGTCTTTGTGTGCATCACTAGATTCTTAGATATGTTTATAGCACTGGTCTTGTCATAGTAAAGTGTTACAAGTTCTATGATTTCTTCCTTCATTCCTTTGAGTAGCTATTTGATCCATATAATGTTTGTACAATTTATAGCAGTAGCAATGTACTCAACTTGAGTAGTAGATTGTGAGGTATGGTTTTGTTTCTTACTAGTCCATGTAACTAGCATTTTGGCTAAGAAAAATGCTCCTCCACTAGTGCTCTTTCTGTCATCAATATTTTCAACCTAGTCAATATCAGTGTAGGCTCTCAAATCAAAATTTTCATCCTTCTTGTAGTATAGACCAAACTCTTATGTTCCTCTTAGATATCTCATTATTCTCTTCATAGCCGTTAAGTGATTCTCCCTGGGATTAGTAGAGAATCTTGCAACTATCCCTACAAATAATGCAATGTTAGGTATGTTTTGTACTACATATTGCAATTTTCCAATCATAGACCTATACAATGTTTAATTCACCTCAACTGAATCATCATTCTTTGATAATTTGTGTGCTGTCACCATAGGTGTACTTACTAGTTTGGAATCCTCCATTCCAAAATTCTTTAATATCTCTTTCACATATTTTGACTGAGTGATGTATATACCATATTTCATCTGATATACTTGCAAACCCACAAAAAATTTGATCTCTCCAAACATAGACATTTCAAATTCTGGCTTCATCTGATTTGCAAAGTCCTTACATAAAACGTCTTGACCTCCAAATATGATATCATCAAAAAAAATTATAGATATCAAAATACCTTTGCCTTTATCTATCTTCATGTATAGATTGTTGTTATCATCAATCCTTTCAAATCCAATCTTGACAAGATAGCTATGAAGTCTCGCATACCATGCTCTTGGAGCTTGCTTTAAACCATATAGAGCTTTGTGTAGTCTACATACCATGTTCTTATTGTTAACATCAACAAAACCTTCTAGCTATTCTATGTAAAATTCTTCTTCTAGTATGCCATTCAAAAATGAAGATTTAACATCCATTTGATAAACTTTGAAACTTTTGTATGCAAAGTAAGCAAGTAGAGTTCTTACTCCTTCCATTCTTGCAATAGGGAAAAGTTTTTCTCCATAGTCAATTCCTTCTTCTTGTGCATATCCCTTGTAAACTAATCTTGTTTGTTTCTTGTCACTTCACCATTCTCATCTAGCTTGTTTCTGAATACCCATTTGGTGCCAATCACATTTGTCTTCTAGTCTAGGAACTAGACTCTATGTTTTATTCTTCTAAATTTGTTCAATCTCTTCTTCCATGACCTTCTACCAATCATAATCTTTTAATGCATCTTTTATTGTTTTGGGTTCCTTCATGCTTAGCAAACATGATTCATTTCTCAATCTATTTCTTGTCATTGGCTTAGCATCTTTTTTTCTAATGATTTGTTTAGTAGTATGATGTCTCTTGACATATTTAGACAATCTTGGCTCAGCTCTTGTTCCTTAATTCTATCTCTCAGCTTCAGAATCATTATGTGTATCTCTATCAGGTATCTCAGTATTTCTCTCATGTACACTAACTTTAGATTTAGAATGTGTATTCACTTCATTTTGTAACTCGACATCTGAATGTAGCTCAATTCCTTAATGTAACTTGGCATTCACAGGATGTGACTCAACAGTCATTGAAACTTGTTGTTGGTTTCCAACTTGATTTGCAACATCTTCTTCAATAGGCATACCTTCATAAAAATATACAAATAATTTGTATACTTCTTATTCTTTGATAGGTTTAGCATCATGTACTTTTTTATATTCATCAAAGTTCACATTTGCACTTTCTGCAACTTTGTTAGTGTTAGTATTCAAACACGTGTAAGCTTTACTTCTTGTGGAGTAACCAAGGAATATACCTTCTCCACTTTTTGCATCAAGCTTTCCATTCCTAACATCTTTAAGAATGTAATATTTTCTTCCAAATACCTTATAATATTTTACATTGGGTGAGTATCCATACCATAACTCAAAAGGTGTTGTTCAGGTACCTTTCTTGAGATAGTTGTACTTACAACTTCTCTCTAGTATTTGAAAGCAACATTCTTCTCCATCATGAGTGTCCTAGCATAGTCCATTATAGACTTGTTCCTCCTTTCAGCAATTCAATTTTGTGGAGGGGTTCTAGGTGTAGATGTCTGTCTTTTGATTCTTTTGTCATTATAGAACATCTCAAAGTCATGTGATGTGAATTCTCCTCCTCTATTTGATCTCAAACACTTTAGACTCTTACCTATTTCTTTCTCATCTCTTACTAAGTACCACTTAAACATTTGGAAAGAATCAAATTTCTACCTCAGAAACATAACTATCATCATTCTAGAATAGTCATCAACAAACAACATAATTTATTTATCTCCTTTGTAGCTTTGTACATCTATTGGTCCACACAAGTCAATATGAAAAATATCAAGTATTTCCTTAGAGGTATAAATTTTACTTTTAAAACTTGACTTTGTTATTTTTCCTAGCTGACATTGTTTGCACCTTGTATTGTCAGGTTTCTTCAATTTAGAAAAGCCTCTAACTTTTTTCATGTTACTGATACTAACCAAGTTATCAAAGTTAACATGACATAACCTCTTGTGCCATAGCCATAGATCATCAGATTTAATGACTAGACAAGTAGTATCCTCTATATCAAGGTAGAATAGATTTCCTCTAGTTTGATCACCCTTTCCAATTAGTATCAAATATCTTAGCAGTCTTACTCACAAATTCAACCTTACATCTTGAATTATTCAATTGTGACAAACTCAAAAGATTATAGTCCAGTCCTTCAACATAGTAAGCATTGTCACATGAAATCTTGTGTATGAGTTTGATGGGACCTTCTCCTTTTATTAAACATGGTGCATCATTACAAAATCTTACACTATTTCCTTCATAAAAATTTAGGGTAGTGAACTTACTTTTGTCTCAAGCCATGTGATGTGAGCACCCACTATCAATGATCCATGTATCATTCTTGTTCACACATGTCACAAGTGTAGTTGCCTCATGTTCATCAGATTCGTCCTTCATTGCAACATACACCACTTCATCATCATGATCATTAGAATCATCCATAGTAGCCTCTTCAATAGTGTAGCATGACTTATTTCCTTTGCCTCTGTAGTCTTTGTTGTTATCATCTCTTTTTCTCTTGTATTTGTCATCACCTTTATAGTTCTTCTTCTATAGACATTTAGTAGCAATATGACCAACCTCATCACAATTAAAAAAAATGATAGGTAACTTATCTTTGAACTTGCCTTTTCCTCTATGGAATCTTCTTGCTAGAAATGCTTTAAGATGATCAACATTTTCCTCATTAGTGTCACTATCACTGGACACACATTTTACCTTTCTCCTCTTCTTCTACTTGATAGGCTCTTCAAAATCCTTCAACAATAGTTTAGCTTTAAAAGTAGATTCAAGAGCCTCAGGTTTGTAATTATCAAAGTTAGATAGTTCAAAAGTAGTGAGTCTACCTACCAGACCTTCAAGGGTTAGATCATTTCCTAGAATGCGTCTTAGTTCTTGAATTATAGAAACTCTAATAGCATAGATAGGCAAAAATGTCCTCAACACTTTACTTAACACAGTATCATCATCTATTTGACTAGTAGCACCTTTTATTGCACTTACAACTTCTTTTATCCTAGCAACATATTGAGCAGTATTCTCACCTTCTTCCATTCTCATGTAATAAAACTTACCTTTGAGACTTTCAGATTTGGCTCTTTGAACATTCTTGTCTCCTCTATAGATAGTGGTTAGGGCATCCCACATTTTCTTTGTAGTGTCATAGCATTTTATATCATTAAATTTGGCATAGCTTAGGGCAGAGGCAATCTCCAACATTGTCTGATTGTGTTCTTTCTTTTTCTTCATATCTTTAGCAGTTGGAGCACCTACTGGATCAACATGTTCCACATCAATGGTAGTTAGTGCATGATCTCCAATTCCTCCAAGGTGTAGCTTCATCAAAAATTTCCATGCAAGAAATTTATATCTATTGAGCTTGGGTACATATCTTTTTAACATCTTGATCTTTGTGCTTCTAGTACCTTCAAACTAGTCCTTTTAAGAAATCGACACTCTAATACCAATTATTAGAAATCTAATACCTATTATCCAAGGTCTAGATGTACAAATAAAACTTTTCACACCTTAGTGAACCCATAAAATATTTACCATTATGCATGCATCCATATGATTATGCAATAGCTTAAAACTTGCAGCTTACTGCCAAATCAATTTGCAGAAATGTAAAGCACGAAACATAATAGATTCAGCAACACACATAACACAATGGTTTACATAGAAACCTAATTTGAGAAAAACCACCAGTAACATGCTACAACTTTTTCACTCTTCTAAAGTGATGCCCTATGAGAGGCCAACCCTGTTAAAGGTTACAAAACACATTGCCAAATGTGACCTTGTTAAAGGATTCCAATCACCCTATTAGAAGTGAGCCTTGTTAGCGGACTTTAGGTCATTAACTTAGAATGCCACCCTATTAAAGGATTTACAAATGATTATTAGGTCACCCTTAATCCAAAAGATTTACCCTAGATTGATACAATTGTTAGAGAATAATAGTAGAGCTTTGATCTGATACAACTTACAACTTCTCTTGTTGATTAAAGATAACTATTTAGTCCTCCATTATGCTTGGCCTTCATACTTTGCAACTCTAATAGCTTGTTCACCCTTCAAGAATTCATCTCCTTAAGCCTTCTTGCTTAACATGCCATTGCAAACTCTTCTCTTAGGTCACTTGATGAAGCAAAACCATTTTTTTGTTTTGTCTCCCTGGGGTTCTCACATATGATAACCTTTGCTTCATGACTAGACATTCCTTATATAGGAAATTAAGATCTTTTGTTGTTCATTCTCCATTGTCCAAATTAGCGTTAAGATGGATTAGGTAGGATACAATGTATCTACCCCATATCCTGTCTATTCTAGAAACTTCCTCTAGAATCCACTTGAATTCACCCAAAAATAGTTTACCTAGAATTCTGTGCTACTAGCTCATCATCCTTATCTCTCACCTAGTTCACAAAATCTAAGAAAATAAACTTGTTGGCTCAAATTCATCGAATTCATGATCTTTTAAATAATGCAATAGCTTGGCACTATCAAACTTCTAATACTCGACACACACAGTATTACTCGACATCCACTACAAAATCACTTGGCATTAACTAAAGTTTGCTGGTGCTTGGCACCTACTAAACTTTACTTGACACTAACTAACTTGCTCAGTATCCATTAGAATTGTAATTCACTCGGTACTAACTAATTTTTTGCTCGGCTTGCACTGACTTTGCTCGACACCTACTATGCACTCGGTCAAGCTTAGTAGACAAATTCTTTATTACATGTTCTTCTATTCTTTTGAAGTGTAGCCAACATTTGTAACCTTAAGCAGATAATCAATGCATCATGTTACCACTGTCTTAACTGATTGTTGTACTTCATAAGCATAACTCAACCTTTTCTCTAGGTGTTGTTTTTACCTCTTATTGATCAAATCCTCTTCATCAATCAACTAAGTGATAGTACTTGAATCTATAAGCAATTTTCTTACTAGCAAATAGCAAGTTTGACATCAATGAAAAAATAATGATTGAAACATATAACAATCTCCCTCATCACAATCTTTCTCATACAATGATCTTTTCAATCAGATTTCAATAATTGATGGGTGTGGAATATATATGCTTAGTGAAATAAAAATAGTTTGAGATGTTTTTTTAATTTTTTTAATTAATTTTTATTTTTTGTCATTTCTAACTATTTCAAATTAAAAATTAATATTACAATGATCTCAAATTAAAATTTTCAACACTATTAGTTTCTTATTTTTAAATTTGTAATAACTTATAATTAATATTTATTTTATATTATTAAAATTTTAATTATTTTAAAATATTTATATTACTTTATAATTAATTAAAATTAAAATTAGGGTTCAAAATAAATACCTAAATAATAATTGATATTTAAGATTATAATTAGGCAAGGCTTGTAAATATTTAATTATGTAAAAATTAATTTTTTTTATAGTTAATTAGCAATAGAACTATAAAAATTAATAGTCTAAGCTAATAATTAAAGACAAGTACTAAGTTGCTAATATGCATCACTTGATTAATATGATTTTTGCAATACATTTTTTATTTTGTTATAACAAATTATTGTAAAGATGTATGTGATATGTACTAAAATATAGATAATGTAATATATGATGTATCGTAGATATAAATATAATATATAAATATATACTAAATTGATTAATTAATATTATAATATTAATTAATACTATAATATTAATTAATATTATAATATCATATAAATAAAATAAAATATTTTGATTTTTTTTTTTCATTCTATTGTATTTTTAAAACAAATTAAGATTCAAATTGACAAAAATAAAATAATTCTTCATGTAATTTCAAAAGCAAAAATAAAAGTAACTATTGTGAATTAAATTGAAAAATAAAATTAATTCTAAATCTAAATCAAAATAACTATTAAAAATAAATAAATTATAATAGTAATATTATTAATATTTTTTTGGGGTGAAATTGAGGTGCTTTAATAGAAAGTAGGCCTCCACTTTACTTCCTAAAACATTCAAGATGTATGTGTCTGGGGAAAGGGGGAATCTCCAAATATGACTCCTATTTGAATCCAACTTAGATTAGCAAGGCCCAAAAAGGAAGGAATGCAAAAACAGAATTTGAATTGTGGAAAATAACACAATATAAGGAAATACACTCTTTGGCTCATGTGTGATAATGTGTATGCAAAATTGAACTAATTGATTAAGTAATGTAAATCTAGAAGTCAAGAGTATACAATAAACCCAATTAAGATATAGGTTTATGCTAAATTTGTTAATGAAAATGAAAGATAGAAGAGTCACCTTGAAATACATATAGAAAGTTTACTTCTTCTTTTTTGAAAAGTGTGGATTCAAACCTATAATTGAAAATCTGATGCTAGATCCCTAAGCAGAATGAAAAACCTAGAAATATATTTTTTGATCGAGAAGTAGATAATAGGTCAAGTTGGTGGTAATTATTTTGGAATGATTCCCATGATGTCATTGTTGGTCCCAACATATACTTAAGTGGGGTGGGAGGTAAGGAGAATCAACACGATCCACAAAATCAATTAACCTTCTTACTATACCAACTAACCTAGTTTTTATCCACTTTGCATCTAGTATCACAATATATGCACTAATATAAAAATAAATAAACTCACAAACAAAAGAATTCATCTAGGTGACATATATTTTATACATGGGAACCCTCATTGTGAGGATTAAAGAAAAATTGCAAATAATATACCCTCTAGCCCTTATAATGCATGTAAAGGGCTGCCCTATTAGGAGCTATGTGTGCTTCTTCTAGAAGTGCATCATGTTAGGAATGCCTACAATCTGTTAGAGTTAAAAAAACATGTGAAAGCTAATAAGTTAGAGGGTTTACAATTCTCCTTCTAAGGCACAAATTGTTAAAGGATTCATACAATAAAATTACTAAAGAAGCTTTCCATGTTAGGAGCCTACAAATAGATGCACTGATAAGAAAACATACTAAGTATTTTGACCTTTAAACATAGCATTGGCTTGTCATGTAGATCTTTATTCAATTTCCTTGAAGATTCTTTGATATTACTGCTTGCTTGGTGAGTGTCTTTTTCTTTGTTCTCACCTATCCCTTGGTTGCCTGTAACAACCTATTGATGTTCTCTCCTCACCCTACTACTCTAGCTTCTGCTAGATTTCTCTTCCTCAAATTTTCACTCTCTATTCACTTCTTCTTCTATAGTAGTGACTTTTCCTAACAACTCTCTCCATGTAACTACCATACCTTCCTCTTTTTTATCTTTTTTATTACATATATCCTTCTAGATCAATTATAGAACACAATTACCTATGACCAAATTGTCCTACTCATTCTTGAACTCAAAATTTGAATTCTACACTTTCTTGATTCATAGAAGACTTGTGAACCCTATGCTTGGGATATGGAATTATAGCCTTACCAGTCTTTTCATGAACCAATCGTAGCCTATTCTGCTTTCCTACTTGCATTGTTTTGCATTTACCTTTTGTCAAATAAGTCATGAATCATCATATTGATGACTTGGATCAACTGTTATCCATATCTGACTTACTAAACCAATGTGAATATGTTAGAGTGTATATAAGTATTTCTTGTGATTGATAATTATAGACTTCCTTCTCTTTCTTCTTCCTTTTATTGATTGTCACATTTTTCCAATTATATACTTTTGGCCATCAATGACAATAATTAGTACTTCTTTCATTCTCTATGCTAATGGGGTAAGTGCACCAAGTTGTGGTGCCAAAAGGGGGGTATAGGTGAACACCTTTTTTCTAAAATCAACAATTTCTAAACTTCAACAAGAATTTCATGGTAGTTACACTCAAAATTTTAAGATATGAAAAAAACAAAAGTAGTAGTCCTTTGAATCTAGTTTCTAAACTAATAATTTTTTTTAAAAATGGTTTAGTTTTAGGTCTTCAAAAAAGGGTTCCACATAAAGTGGTACTATTTATTCCGAAAAAAAACATAACACAGTACAAAATGTGGCCCCCCTAAAATTTTAACTTTTCTTTTGAAATTCTTTAATCACTCTAGTCAAAAGTTACTTAACACTATGTAGTTTATCCTAAATTTTTCGGGTAATTTTATAATGTGATTTTTTTTTTAATGAATTTTGTAACTAGACACATCCTAAAAACATGAAATATTTGTGTGCTCCCCCTAGAAATGATTGAAAACTAATCTAAAATCAAAACTTTATTTTTCAAAGTGTGTAGAATGGAGTCTAGCTTCTAAAAGACTAAGTTGTTGCAAAATTTGATGAACAAACTAAAATCTATAGCCCAATTAGTACATGTTAGTTTTTGACAAAAAATGGACATACATTTAAAAGAAATTATAGATAAAAGGCTTGAAATAGTTCAAATTAAAAATAAATTATATGGTTATATAGCTAACTTAGAGACCTACAATATCATGTAACCTGATCTTATCTAGGCTCAACCACAAGGAATCTTGAAGGAGAGCACACAAGAATAATCAATCATTTTTTGTGTGTTTGCAAAAAAACACATCTTAGACTAGCTTATAGACTCAAAACCTTTGGGTTGGATCTCCAAGGCAAAACCAAGCCTTAGGCTTGGTTTAATGCAAAGTTTTGAATAACATGTATGCCCTATAGTGCATGCACACTATAATGTGCACATGCTATTTAAAGCTTTTTGAATTTGGGTCTCAATAGCATGTGCATAGTGCACATGCACTATTGAGGCCTAAATAGTGTATAGAGAGGGAAGAAGAGACACAAAGCAAGAGCAAGAGAGAGAGGGGTGGGGGATGGTTGTGTGTGAGAGAGAGAGAGATAGAGAGAGAAAGTAGGGGATGGGAGAGGGGAGAGAGAGAGTAGGGCATGGGAGAGAGAGGAAGTGAGAGAGAGTAGGGCTGGCAGAGAGAGTATGGGATGGGAGAGAGAGGAAGTGTGAGAGAGAGTAGGGGTAGAAAAGAGAGAGTATGGGATGGGAGAGAGAGATTAAGAGTAGGGGATGGGGGAGAGAGGAAGTGTGAGAGAGTGAGTAGAGGTGGCAAAGAGAGTACGTGATGGGAGATAGAGATTGAGAGTAGGAGATGGGAGAGAGAGAGGAAGTGTGAGAGAGTGATTAGGGTGGCAAAGAGAGTATAGGATGGCAGAGAGAGATTGAGAGTAGGGGATGGAAGAGAGAGAGAGTAGGCAATGGGAGAGGGAGCGAGAGAGGGAGAGAGAGATAGGAGGATGGGAGTGTGTGTGAAAGAGAGTAGGGCATGGGAGAGAGTGTGAGTGTGAGAGAGAGTAGGGGTGGCAGAGAGAGAAAGTAGGGGGTGAGAGAGGGGAGAGACAGAGAGAGTAGAGAGGGAGAGAGTGAGAGAGAGATAATAGGTGATGGAAGAGGGAGTGGGAGAGGGAGAGAGAAGGGGGGATGGGAGTGTGTGTGAGAGATCTAGAGAGTAGGGGATGAGAGAGGAGAGAGAGAGGGGGGATGGGAGTGTGTGGTGTGTGTGAAAGAGAGAAAGTAAGAGATGGAAGAGGGGAAAGAGAGAGAGTAGGAGATGGGAGAGATAGAGTAGGTAGTGGGAGAGGGAGTGGGAGAGGGAGAGAGAGGGGGGAATGGGAATGTGTATAAGAGAGAGAGTAGGGGATGGGGAGAGAGAGTACAAGATGGGAGAGAGAGATTGAGACTAGGGTATGGGATGGGGGGGAGAGAGAGAGAGTAGGTAGTCAAAGATGAAGTGGGAGAGGGAGAGAGAGAGAGAGGAGGATGGGAGTGCATGTGTGTGAAAGAGAGAGAGTAGGGAATGGGAGAGGGGAGAGAGAGAGAGTAGCTCAAGAGAGATTAGGCGATGGGAGAGGGAGAGAGAGGGGGGATGGAAATGTGTGTGTGTGTGTGTGTGTGTGTGTGTGTGTGTGTGAGAGAGAGAGAGAGAGAGAGAGAGAGAGAGAGAGAGAGAGAGAGTAGGGGATGGGAGAGAGTGTGAAAATGTGAGAGAGAGTAGAGGGTGGTAGAGAGAGAGTAGAGAGGAAGAGAGTGAGAGTGAGAGTGAAAGTGTGAGAGAGAGTAGGCAGTGGGAGAGGGAGTGGGAGAGGGAGAGTGAGTGAGAGACAGAGTAGGGAATGGGAAAGGAGAGAGAGGGGGGATGGGTGTGTGTGTGAAAGAGAGAGAGTAGGGAATGGAAGAGGGGAGAGAGAGATAGAGAGAGAGTAGGGGATGGGAGAGAAAGAGAGTAGGCGGTGGGAGAGGGAGTGTGAGAGGGAGAGAGAGAGGGGGGGATGGGAGTGTGTGTAAGAGAGTAGGGGATGGGAGAGAGTGTGAGAGAGTAGGGGTGGCAGAGAGAGAGTGAGAGTAGGAGATGGGAGAGAGAGAGTAGAGAGGGAGAGAGTGAGAGTGAGAGAGACAATAGGCAATGGGAGAGGGAGTGGGAGGGAGATAGAGGAGGGATGGGAGTGTGTGTGAGAGATCTAGAGAGTAGGGGATGGGAGAGGAGAGAGAGGGGTGATGGGAGTGTGTATCTGTGAAGGAGAGAGTAGGGGATGGGGGAGAGAGAGTAGGTCATGGGAGAGGCAGTGGGAGAGAGAGAGAGAGGGGGGGAATGGGAATGTCTGTAAGAGAGATAGTGTAGGGAATGGGAGAGAGTGTGAGAGTGTGAGAGAGAGTAGGGGGTGGTAGAGAGAGCTCATATAGGATGGGAGAGAGAGAGAGAGAGTAGGGGATGGGAGAGATTGAGAGAGAGAGAGAGAGTGAGAGTAGGGGATGGGAGAGAGAGTAGAGAGGGAGAGAGAGAGTACTTGAGAGTGAGAGATAGTAGATAGTGGGAGAGGGAGTGGGAGAGGGGGAGAGAGAGGGGGGATGGGAGAATGTGTGTCTATGAAAGAGAGAGAGTAGGGGATGGGGAGAGAGAGTAAGTGGTGGGAGAGGGAGTGGGAGAGGGAGAGAGAGAAGGGGAATGACAATGTGTGTAAGAGAGAGAGAGAGTAGGGGATGTGAGAGAGTGTGAGAGAAAGTAGGGGGTGGTAGAGAGAGCTTGTATGAGATGGGAGAGAGAGTGAGAGTAGGGGATGGGAGAGAGAGTAGAGAGGGAGAGAGAGTACTTGAGAGAGAGAGAGAGATAGTAGGTGGTGGAACAGGAAGAGAGAGAGGGGGGATGGGAGTGTGTGTGACAAATCTAGAAAGTAGGGGATGGGAGAGGAGAGAGAGGGGGGATGGGAGTGTGTGTCAATGAAAGAGAGAGAGAGAGTAGGGGATGGGAGAGGAGAGAGAGAGTAGGGGATGGTGGAGAGAGTAGGCAATGGGAGAGGGAGTGGGAGAGGGAGAGAGAGGGGGAATGGGAATGTGTGTAAGAAAGAGAGAGTAGGGGATGGGAGGGAGAGTGAGAGTGTGAGAGAGAGTAGGGGCTGGCAGAGGGAGCTCATACAGGATGGGACAGAGAGAGAGTGAGAGTAGGGGATGGGAGAGAGTGTGAGAGAGAGTAGGGGATGGGAGAGAGTGAGTGAGAGTAAGGGATGGGAGAGAAAGTAGAGAGGGAGATAGAGAACTTGAGAGAGAGAGATAGTAGGTGGTGGGAGAGGGAGTGGGAGAGGGAGAGAGAGGGGGGATTGGAGTGGGAGAGGGGGAGAGAGAGGGGGGGGATGGGAGAGGAGAGAGAGGGGGGATGGGAGTGTGTATCTGTAAAAGAGAGAGTTTAGGGGATGGGAGAGGGGAGAGAGAGTAGCCCGAGAGAGAGAGAGAGAGAGAGAGAGAGAGAGAGTAGCAAACGGGAGAGAGAGACTAGGTGGTGGGAGAGGGAGTGGGAGAGGGAGAGAAGGGGGATGGGAGTTTGTATAAGAGAAAGAGTAGGGGATGAGAGAGAGTGTGAGAGAGTGAGAGAGAGTAGGGGGTGGTAGAGAGAGAAGGGGTTGGGAGAGAGAGTGAGTGAGAGTAGGGGATGGGAGAGTGTGAGAGAAAGTATGGGGATGGGAGAGTGTGAGAGAGAGTATGGGGATGGGAGAGATAGTAGAGAGAGAGAGAGAGAGAGAGAGAGAGAGAGAGAGAGAGAGAGTAGGTAGTGGGAGAGGGAGTGGGAGAGGGAAAGAGAGAGGGGGTATGGGAATGCATGTGAGAGATCTAGAGAGTAGGGGATGGGAGAGGAGAGAGGGTGAGAGAGAGAGTAGGCGGTGGGAGAGGGAGAGAGAGAGAGAGTAAGTGGGGGGAGAGGGAGAGTGAGAGAGACTAGTGGATGGGAGAGGGGAGAGAGAGTAGGGGATGGGAGAGGTGAGAGGGAGTAGGGGGGGGGAGAGAGAGAGAGAGAGAGAGAGAGAGAGAGAGAGAGAGAGAGAGAGAGAGTAGGGGATGAGAGAGAGAGAGTAGCCAAAGAGAGGGGATGGGAGTGTGTGAGACAGAGAGAGTAGGGGATGGGAGAGGAGAGAGAGCAAGAGAGAGTAGGGGATGGGAGAGGATAGAGAGTGAGAGAATAGGGGATGGAAGAGAGAGAGTGAGATAGAGTAGGCGATGGGAGAGGGAGAGTGAGAGAGAGTAGGCAATGGGAGAGGGAGTAGGAGAGGGAGAGTGAGAGAGAGTAGGGGATGGGAGAGGAGAGAGAAACTGAGAGAGAGTAGGTGATGGGAGAGGAGAGAGAGTAGGGGGAGAGAGAGAGTAGGGGATGGGGGATGGTGGGATAGGGAGATATGTGTTTTGACATAGTGTGTACGTGCTTTATAGTGTGTATGTGCTTTATAGTGCGTACATGCTATAGTGCGTATGCACTATGTCGAATCACCCAAAAATGGTCACAAAGCAAGTTTGGGTCCCATTTCATCCATTTTCTACTTTTAGTCTATTGTGCATTCTATTATTCCAATACAAAACACAGGTTTCAAGCTGTTGCAAGTTAGCAAACACTATTTGAAGACTTTTTGAAGCTAGCAAACACCAAATTTAATCATTGGATGCTATTTAAGGGCTTTTTGAATACTCTTTCTATAGAAAAGGTTAGTTCAATCCTTTTTAAATATTGTTTGTTGATATATAGAGACAAATTTGATTATAATTTGACATGTTTAATAGATAGGGAATTCATTGAAATTTATATGTTTGAATGAATTGTTATTTGGAAATAGTTAGAAATTTGGGAAGTTTTTTGGTATATATTCTGTATTTATTGAAATAATTGTAATTTTTATATGTATTTGAATGATTTATAATTTACAAATTGTAAGTAATTCAAATGTTTGAATAATTTGACATGTAGAAATCATCATCATGCCAAGAAAGAAACTAAAAACTCAAACAAATGAAGATAGGTAGAGAGATTTGGCAATTAAAAGAGATAAAATGAAACTACTACATGAACAAAGAAAATTTCAAAGCAATAATGAAGAATTGACTTTTGAAGAGGATCAAGAACCACCGATACAAAGAAACAAAGAGGAAGAACTGGAAAGACAAAGAGAACGAATGAGATTGTTATACTCAAAAAGACAATTGAATTGTTAAGCTACACCATCTTCCAATGTTGGAGTCATATCATCCTCTCATTTTGAAGAGACACTAATTTGAAGATCCAACAATGTACACACTCCATCATGTCATGTTGAAGGCACAACATCAACATATCAAGTAGGTGATGTTCCATTTTTGCATCTTATTGCCAAGGAACATCATCTTTAGTTCAAGGTATGTAGAACACTCAATCTTATGTTGATGTTCAAAATGTTTAGGGAATGGAAGAGATTATAACACCTTCTATAATTCATTTTAGAAGACCAAAATATTTGATTGATATTGATACTAACATTTTGAAATCAATGCCTGACAAGATTAGTAAGCATACTTGTTAAAGAAAAGTTAATTGTATGTGGAGATTATTCTTTGAAGAATTAAATATTGTAGGTCGATGCCAATTATTTGTTGAAATGATGAGGAATTTGAAATTTAGACCTATCATGAAGATTCTTGGGCTAAGAACGATGGACAATTCAAATGAAAAAAGCATTGTAAGGAATCTAATGAGTGCTTATGACTAAGTGGGTTCTAAATCATGCATCAAAGATAGTTATATCACAAGATGAGTACTTACATCGACAATAGTAAGTACCCAAATGAAGAAAGCTCAACTCATGAGAAAGACAAGCAAAATATTTAAAATTGGTAGAGGTACTCTAAGGAGAGCCATGCTAAGGTGTGAGAGATTGAAAGATCCAACAAAAAATGAGTTATGGACATTTAGTGGTAGACTACCACGAAAGGATAAAGAAATTAAGGAAGCTTTGAAATCATTGATCGAAGATTTTTGGAAAAGTAACACACATGTTTTCCCTAATCAAAGAGATGTTGTAAGAAGGAGGATTGGTAGCTAAAATCGTGACTCGCATGCAAAACATTTTTTGGACTCAACTCAGACACAATTTTTTGCAAAATTTATTGGTATTTATCCTAAAATTCAAATAAGTCAAAGATTTTTTGAGATGGGTAAACCTTTTTATGTCAAGATAAATCACACATGCACAACTTCTTGTTGTAGGATACATTTTGAATTTTCTAACCAGTTTGATGTTTTTAGGCATATATGTGTGTTTTTGCATTCTAAGTTTGTTTTGTAAGATTGTGACATGAACGAAGTACCAAGATCTTCAAGGGAATTCATATCCAACATTTAATGTGAAATAGGGGATGACCAACAATTTTACAAGACATCATGCTTGGATGGTACATGCTTAATTTGTGGTTCTTTGCAACTTTTATCAACTTGTGAACATATGGATAGTACACATGCAATTAGAAATAAAACAATAGATTATAAAAAATTTAAGATAGTGACATATGCTCTAAAAGATGAGAAATAGGGTAAAAGGTGTGATTTAGTCATTGAAAAGATTCCAGTGTATGAGTTCATCAAGATTTTTTGTGAAAAGATTATTTATGAGTATGCAAGGCATACACATAGAGCTCGATGGCTAGATTTGCAATTCAAGTTGTGCAAGGATACATTTCCACTAGATACCATTGTTTTGTTCGTTGACTTCAAAAAGAACTACACACTACAACCACAAAATGAGGTGCAAGCAAAGTAGTATACTTCTCAATAGGTTTCCATATTTGTTCACATAACATTCATGCATTCACCTACAAGTATAGAGGATGACAGGAAGATTTTGAGGGAGTACCATTTTTACATCAGCGATGATCCATCACATTCTATAGAGTTTGTATATGGTTGTTTTCAACTATTTTATGGAAATTTGGCTAATAGGGGCATAAAATATCATCAACACATTATTTGGTCAAAAAATTGTGCATCTCAATTCAAAAATACTTAGATGTCCTATTGGTTGAGTAGGATGCATAGGTTGTGTAGAATTCAATATATGTGGAATTTCATAGAGGCTAGTCATGGAAAGGGAGAGCACGATGGTGCAGGTACATGCATCGAAAGAGCCTTAGCTCATGAAGAACTAAAGTAAAAAGATGGAGCAATATTGACAGATGTAAATCCATTGTCCACATTGTCTAGTGGTGTAACACTACAATGGGTCTAGGTAAGGAAGGTAAGTCTACGGTTTGTAGATTTTCTTAGTTGATAGATAATACTAACATTGCACCATATGAGGATTGTTGCACACTAACAAAAACTAGTGAGTTGCACTCTTTTAGAAGTTTTGATGCAGGTTCATGGAGTATCCACATATGAAAAATGGCATGTTATTGTCCATCACGTGTAGAGGAAAATTGGGATGAGTGTGAGTCGACTGAATGGGTGGACAAATGGGATATATGAGTTTTGGACCCAATTGACACCTATCATCCCCCACAAGCACTGAAAATGGTAGGGACGAATTCATTTATTGAATTTGACCGCTTGTTTGATCTAGTGCAACCTGGTAATATATATATTTATATATCTTTATAATTTCAATATGTAATTTTATAACTTTTACCTAAGTATTTTTTGAATTAATGATCATATTTTGTACATTTGTCATTGCAGGCCATGTTTTTGTTGTTATTGCACTTGAAGACAATGAAGAAGGCACATATTATTATTTGTGTCTTTGTGTCCAAGCCAAACAAAAATTGGATCACTCGGTTCTAGATGGTGAAGGTTTAGAGTACCATGTCAGTGTGGTGGTTGTAACTGATACATGGCTTGGATGATATTCTATGAAGAACCCTAACTTGTGGTTATTCGAGGATTAACAAACAGAGAGGAAGATTCTTCATTATTCAAATCTTGTTATGGCATCAAATGTCCACTTGATAAAATATGGTGGAAAACCACATAATAAGATTCTTTGGAAAGTTTGCAAGTCAAATCATGAGGCAATACTTGAGACATTAAAATATATAGTAGATCTAGTTGGCTTATTAGATTGAATAAGGAGAGAGAGGGAGAGAGAGAAAGAGTGATCAATTGGATCCAAATACAATGTTGCGAACTTTCACCCAATACTATCCACATGACAAGGTGGGTATTGTTATTATGTGTAGGTGATAAGATAAGTTTAAATCACAGATTTTATGTTTTGATTTGTTTAGAATCTAGATACATTATTTGAATTTATATTAGATTCTTTAATAGGACCCATTTTCAAATTAGTCATTTGAATAAGTGAGAGTTTAGAATTTCTTATTTAGATCAAAATATAATGAAAGAACATGAAAATTGTTAGAATTTGAATTCTTTATGATGTAAAGTCATGATTGTGTGTATGCAACCAGAAACTTCAAATTGGCGAAAGCAAGGATACAATGGGAGAAGTTTCCAAGACTCATCAAGTCATTCAGTAAAATATTTGATCATTGTTGGAAGCTCAAAAAAATAATTATTTTCATTTGGAAAATTGTTACCAATAATGATATTATGACTAACATGCTTTTATCTTTTATTTGTTGTTATGTTTGTTTGCTCTTAGTCTGAAGATTGCAAGGTTGTGATTGTGTGGAAGAATCCACACCCTTAAGGATAATCATAGGTGGTTCATCAATATTTGATTTGTAGCCTTCCTTTTCCCCTTTAGACGTAATCATGTTTATGTTCTCACAAGTTGGGGTGGAGGGAGGGGTATTGGTAAAATTAATTACTAATTACAATTTACTTATGTTTACTTAGGATACAACATTTTCATATTAGATTTCATAGGAGTCAACACATTATTTAGCACATATTGTAGGAGAAATCCACATGCACTTATTTTCATCTCATACCTATCTATTTGTGAGATCCACCTTTGTGTTCTTACCACATTATCCTTCTCTCATTGTTTCACATGTTACACATACTTTGTTGTACAATGGATGATGTTCCACCTTTAGGCGACATGTTATTACACCTTGTCTAGTTGATAGGTTATCACTAGCAGCACTCCTAGTTATCAAACATTATCTATATATTCAGGAAGATCTATGTGTATTGCATCCATAAATATTTTTATTATTGATAATAATTCAATCTATTCATTTAATGATCAAATCATTTCATCTCTCTCATTTGTGTTATCGATTGAGCTACTAGATCTTGTCATTTTCATTTTTTGCCTTGAGCAAATTCTTACACTTAGCATAGCTACAATCCTTATAAAGTTCTTCCTTATCCCTATAAATATTGGATTTGAGTGTCATTTAAATATTTGGTAGCTCATTACCAAGAATAATCATCTCATAGAAAAAAAAGTCTTCCAACCTAAGCTTCTCTTGAAACTTGTTTTATAGTTCTTAATTTCTGAATAGATATGACTTTTTATTGTAACATGTAGGGAAAGATCTCATAATTTTACTCATGTTCATCATCATTGCTTAAGGTTCCATCTCTACTTATAATTGAACAAACTATATCATTCACTCTCTACATAAATGGTGAAATAGTTCACTTTCACTCACCCTTATATCTTCATACTTCCCTTAAAGACCCTACAACTCAGATTGCTTAACATACCCATCACCTTTACAAATAGTTTCTAGTTTTTTCCATGCCTCATGGGTTATCATTGATCCATAGATGTGAGAATACTCTATATCAAACAAGGTACTAATAAAATATTAACTTTCTATCATGTTTTTTCTTGAGTTGCTTCATTTGATTTGTAGTAGCATTTGATAGATCATTTGGTATATCATAAGGCTTCTCACTAATATCCCAATATTCATCTCCCATACATATCATATAAGTAGTCACACCATTCTTCCAAGTGAGGTTGTCGGTTCCATCAAACTAAGGACCATCATTTTGTAAACTTTCCATGTCAAATATCACATTAAGTGATCGAACATCTTTAAAAGGACTTGGCTATAATACCAATTTTTAGGCCCATGAAGAGACAAGCACATCTTAGGGAGGGGATGATTTAGTTGTATGTCAAATATAATAATTCCAACCACTTAAATAAATAAAATATCTAAGAGATAAATAATAATACAAGATTTGTAACACATAATACATAACACATAACACATAACACATAACATCATATATTGGTGCAGGGGCACCAAGTGGACACACGAAACTACAAGGTACAATAGGACCTATGAAGGAGACCATGAAAGTAGCAAGGGCAACCAATACTTAATGAAGATATGTAAAGTCATTTGATGATGAACCGTGGCTATTGAAGCCATCAAAATGTAAGGGAAGCATGAAATTGTCAAATTTGTAATACATTGCCAAGAATGGGAAAACTTAGGCCAAAATGGCACAAGTGAGGTTTAAGGAGTTAAAAGTCATTTAATGTTAATGTCATAGTCAAATGTAATGTATTTGGTTCATCAAAGTCATAGTATGGAGGAGTCATAGGTCATTCAAGGTTAAGATACAAGATATGCATAAATAGATATAAATTGCAAAATTGACCAAATGTTGTCAAGAATACTGAAAACGGCTAAGAGAAAGGACTAATGGATATGTTTAGAGTTTTATAGTGTAAATAAGTTAAAGAGTCTTTAGATTAGTTCTATTTAGAAGCTATTCCACATGATTAGAAGGGAGAGATGATCCATAATGATAAAATATGTAATGGAACCAAAGATGGAAGTTTTATGAATAGAATTCAAATTTTCTACATTTTATGAAGCTTACTGTCCTGTGGGTACAGTCCTAATAACAAAAAATTTGTTTGAATATATAAATGTGAACTTGGTTGAAACTTGGTGTAAAAACATTTTCTTTTATTTCTCTTACATGTTTATGCATTAACTTTAGTGTTTTGTTTGGTGATAAAGTAAAGGAAATTACTGGTATAAGTGACTGTGCATGTATTGTAACTATAGACAATCATTAGTGCAAGGACTTTATTAAGTGCCTTGACTCACCAACCAATGGGTTTCTAGTGATTGGTGTGGTGAGTGAAATGAATAATAGATCCTTTTAATATAGTGAATATATGTACGGATTTGAGATGAAGTCTTTGAAGAACCCATAAAGATGGGAAATTACTAATTAAGGGAAACCAGTCCCATACTAATCATGGCTAGGAATGATCTAGAGGATGGATAGGGTAACCAAGGTTTGGAAAGGTCCTTTTAGATGGATTTTAAGGTGTTTGAACCTTTTTTAGAGTTGTGAGTGAATTGGAGGGGTACTTTCTACAAAACTCTTGGTTTCTTGTTCAAATAGTGAGGGTTTGTTGATTTGGGAGTTTGATGAATGGTGATACTTTGGGAGTTTGATAATATTGTGTCTTAAGAGGTCTAAAAAGACTATTTTAGGTTGGGGATTCTTGGAGATTAGTGGAGGATAGGGTTCCTTTTTTGGGGTAGGCTTATTAGGCCTAAATGCATGTGCAATTAGTAGTAGAAAGGTTCACCAGTCAAGAGGTGAAGGTTTGAGATTGATAGGGGTTTTATAACTCTCAAAAATGTATTTGGAAAGTTAATTACTTACCAAGTTGTTTGGAAATATTTCATGGAATTTGCAGATTTCTATCTGACAGGGCTACTAGGTAGGCCTAGGAGGGCTAAAGTGTGAAAGAGTTGGATCATGGTAGATAGGCCTTGAAAAGGTTATCTAAGGTGTTAGGGTCAATGTGGGAAGCTTGATTGGATATTTGGTATGTTAGAGGCACTAGGTACACTAGGTGCACTAGCTAACCCAAGAGAGCATTGGAGTTTGAATAGATTGGATTGAGACAATGAGATGGTAAACTCATGAGCATGGCTGAGGAAGTAATCTACCAAGTTAAGGAATTCCATTTGATCTTTGAGTAGGACTGATTCCTTGAGTTGATTCCAAGTTATATTATTGAATCCTCAAGTTGAGTTAGTCTATTTAAGGTGATAGTGGAGGGCTCTACATCATATATGTTCTTGAGGAAACCTATTAGGGAAAACCTAATGAGAGGTAAAACCACAAGATATTTGTACTATGAAAAAGTACTCCTAATTTTTTTTTTAAATAGAGAAAAAAATCAATCCACTTGCATCTAGAGGTATATGATCCAATTTATGGGCACACTATGTAGAGCACATTTCTTATAACAAATCTTAGATTTTGCCTTTAGTTAGGCTCACTGATATAATCTTGATTACAAGAGAGTGGACATAATGTCCACTATAGCCAAGAAGATAAACATCTCAAATACCAAGACAAATCCAATGAAGAACAACTTCTACTTATTCATAAAATGCATACACTATATTTCTTTTGCACATCCTTTACATACTTAACATACTTTCAATTATAGAAATATTATCTCATTTATACATGTTACAAAGATTAAACATAAACAAGGTTGGCTAATGCCTATTACAATAAAAGATATAAATATTATGTTTAATCAATAGTGTTATCCAAATCAAGTCATCCAAGACTTGGATAGGACCCAAATGAATAACCAAAAGCATGCAATAGTATCATGAAAGTAGTACCAAGAATGAAAACTTATTGCTTCATCAAATTAGTTAGACCCTAAATAAAGAAACACCAAAAAACCACCAAATAAATAAAAATTTGGTTTCTTCAACCAATGTGAACCATTAACATGATCTAAGAACACCAACATGAAGCATGAATTCCATTTAGAGCCTTCATATCATCACTAACTCAAATTCCAAATCATTTTAAAGACTAATCAATAAGAACACTAAAATATTAAATTCAATCATAACAAAAGATAGATTATTATACTCTAACTCATGAAAAATACTAGCTAAGGAAACAATAATAATTTTAATACAAACACTAGCATATAATGCTGTCCTCTTTTATTTTTCTCCACAATTTTTCATTAAATCAAAAAAATAAATTGAAGATTAGAATACCCATTTTTCTCCTATATAACATATCAAAAGATGAGGTATGGTTATTTTGGACCAAGTCTTTGATGTTACACTATGCACCACTTTTTAAGTATAAAAATGAGCAATATAGGTGATTTTTCAAGGAAAAATGGATTTTTATATTTCTTAGAAGGTTATAAAGGTCTTTAGGGTCATTAGGTTAAGTTTTAGGCATCTAGAGTTAAGATGTCAAAAATTATAAAAAATTGCAAAAGTTGTCAAAGCAAAATTGCAAAAATGCTAACAATTTTGTAGGAGTTTGGGAATTAGTGAAGGCCTAAGAATTTGGAAATAAGTTATTTTAGTATTTCCAAACCTTTTCCAAGTTTTAGAATTGGAATCAAGTGAAAAATGTAAAAATTGCACTTTTTGTGCAAAGTTGCATTGTTGAAAGTTGTAAAAGTTGCTCAAATTTGCAACTTAGTGGAAAAAGGGTTGTGGGATCAAACTATCTGTTCTATTAGGTTTGGGTGGCCAAGTAAACCCTATCCCCAACCTTTTCCCATCTTTTTGAGAACTCAAACATTCTCAGACATGCCAAACTGAAACATCCTTACGGGTCACTAAATGCCATAGGGCAACAATCTTTGACAGGGCATATCTCAGAGCTCGTGTGAGGTATGGATGCAATTATAGTTCTTATAGGACTATGTTGTAGAGACCTACAATAACCTCTCTCTCTTTTTGGAGATCATACTCTATTTTGATTTTGTAATGCCATCTCGATTGATGCTGAAACTTGTAGTGTTAGCTAGTACAAAGTTGCCAACTACCAAATCTCTCTCACCTTTCATTGTGGGATGAAATTTTCTATTCCATTAGGTCTGGGTGGCCAGGTAAACCCTATCCCAAACCTTTTCCCATCTCATTGAGTGCTCCAATGTTCTTGGGCACACTGAACTGAGTCACTAAATGCTTCTCAGAGCTTGTGTGAGGTCTGGATGTGATTCTAGTTTGTTTGGGACCATGTTGCATAGACCTACAATAATATCTCTTGCTTTTTGGAGATCTTACTCTATTTAGATTTTGCAATGCCATCTCGAGTGATGCTGAAACATGTAGTGTTAGCAAGTACAAAGTTGCCAACTGTCAAATCTCTCTCAACTTTTATCAAGGGATCAAACTATCTATTCCATTAGCTCTAGGTGGGAAGGTAAACCCTATCCCCAACCTTGTCCCATCCCATTGAGTGCTTGAATGTTCTCGAGCATGCCAAACCAAAAAGTCTCTAAGGGTTACTAAATGCCATAGGGTAGCAATGTTTGAGGGGGCATATCTTGGAGCTCGTGTGAGGTATGGATGTTATTCTAATTCCTATAGGACCATGTTGTGGAGACCTATAGTAACCTCTCTCACTTTTTGGAGATCTTACTCCATTTTGATTTTGCGATGCCATGTCAAGCGATGCTGAAACTTGTAGTGTTGGCTAGTACAAAGTTGCCAACTAAAAAATCTCTCTCACCTTTCATCATTGGATCAAACTATGTATTCCATTAGCTCTAGGTGGCTAGGTAAACCTTATCCCCAACCTTATCTCATCCCATTGAATGCTCAAATATTCTTAGGCACGCTGAACCAAAACATTTGTAAGGGTCACTAAATGCCATAGGTAAACGATCATTGATAGTGCATATCTTGGAGCTCGTGTGAGGTATGGATGCAATTCTAGTTGCTAAAGGACTATGTTGTAGAGACCTACAATAATTTTTCTTTCTTTTTGAAGATCATACTTGGTTTTGATTTTTTTTTACGATCTCGGGTAATGCTAAAACTTGTAGTGTTGGCCAGTACAAAGTTGCCAACTACCAAATCTCTCTGACCTTTCATCCCAGGATCAAACTATATGTTACATTATCTCTGAGTGGCTAGGTAAACCCTATCGCCAACCTTGTCCTATCCCATTGAGTCTTCAAACATTCTCGGAAAAATCAAACCGAAACATTCCTAAGGGTCACTAAATGTCATAGGGCAGAAATCTTTGATAGGGAATATCTTAGAGCTCATGAAAGGTATGGATGTGATTCTAGTTCCTTTTGGAGCATGTTGTAGAGACATAAAATAACCTCTCTCTTTTTTTCAAGATCATAATTTTTTTTAATTTTGCGACACCATCTAAGGTGATACTGAAACTTGTAGCATTGGCCAATACAAAGTTGCCAACTGCCAAATCTCTCTCACCATTCGTCATGGGATCTAACTGTTTATTCCATTAGCTCTAGGTGGCTAGATAAATCTTATCCCCAACCTCATCCCGTCTCATTGAGTGGTTGAACATTCTTGGGCATGCCTTAATTGAAACATCCCTAAGGGTCACTAAATGCCATAGGGCAGCAATATTTGATAAGGCATATCTCAAAGCTTGTGTGAGATATGGATGTGATTCTAGTTCTTATAGGACTATGTTATAAAGACCTACAGTATCCTTTCTCACTTTTTGGAGATGTTACTCTATTTTTATTTTGTTTTGCCATCTCGGGTGATGCTAAAACTTGTAGTGTTGTTTAGTACAAAGTTGTCAACTACCAAATCTCTCTCACCTTTTGTTGTGGGATCGAACTATCTATTTTGTTAGGTCTAGGTGTCTGGGAAAAACCTATCCTCAACCTCATCCCATCTTGTTGAGCACTCAAAAGTTCTCAGGCACGTCAAATTGAAACATCCCTAAGGGTCACTAAATGCCATAGGGCAATGATATTTGATGAGGAATATCTTGGAGCTCTTGCAAGGTATGGATGCGATTCTAATTCCTATAGGACCATATTGTAGAGACCTACAATAATCTCTCTCACTTTTTGGAGATCTTACTTTGTTTTAATTTTGTGATGCCATCTCAGGTGATTCTGAAACTTGTAGGGTTGACCAGTACAATGTTTTCAAATGCCAAATCTCTCTCACCTTTCATCCTAGGATTGAATTGTCTATTTCGTTAGCTCTAGGTGGCTAGGTAAACACTAGCCCCAACCTCATCCCATCCTATTAAGTGCTCTAATGTTCTCGAGAATGTAAAACCAAAAAATCCCTAAGAATGATAATAACACATTAAGGGGCTTACAAGAGCTCATAAATTTCTATTTATCTCCCCCACATTGAAAATATCATGGAGAAAACATGGTGTGATGTTTAGAAGGAGAAGATTCTAAAGGGCTTTCATGTCCCCTTTTCAAATAATTAAAAAATAATAATCCTTGCTAAGGCAAGCAGGCCCAAGAAAGTGAAGTTTCGGAAAAGGGGGGTTAATCTTTGGAAATCGTTGGACTAATAAATGAAAATTATTATTAAAATATGTTTCATTAACCTCTCTTGGATGTGAGTTACAGTTATGCCCTCTTTTAAGGGGTTTTGGAGGCATTTTGGGCTCATTCTTGAACTTGATTTTGCGGATTTCTTTGTTATTCTTCAGAGGCTGCCAAACCTGTGGAGAAGGAGACCCAAGAACGGGAGTTTGCAGGTTTCCAGGGAGACCCAAGAATGGGAGTTTGCAGGTTTCCAGGGAGACCCAAGAATGGGAGTTTGCAAGTTTCCAGGAAGGCTAAGGACGGGAGTTTGAAGCCATTCCATGTGCATGCTCATACAAAGTTTGCCTTTGTGCTGAACAGTGTAGATTTGTGGGTTTTTGGGTGTGTTTTTTGCATGAGTTTGGTGTTTTCAGTTGAGCATTTTATATCAGTTTTGGTTGCTGCTGTATTTAAGACTTTAAGCTGTTAAAATAGAGCTGAATATATGTATTGGGATGTGATTAAACTTCTGAGATAGTTTATTAGTGTTTTTGTGGTGTTTTCGGGCATTTTTGTGTTAATTTCGGGAGCCCGATGAGCATAGTTTTTGTCCTACATTTGTGAGCTGCTGTGTAAAGGCTATATAGATCTGGAAATTTCATTTTTTAGGCTGTTATTCTGCTGAAAATTCAGTAAAAATTTTCATTTTCAGATTTATTAATAATAGGTGAAGCTGTGAAGCTTTTGGCACCATTTCTGGCATACCCGATTTGGGGTTTCTTGAGAAATTTGGAGGATCTCTATGATATTAGTTGTTTGATCTTAAAGATCTGATTAAAGGTTGGAAATATCATAAAAAATCAGAAAATGGGACATTTCAGTGGTATCAGAGCCATGATCTTGCCAGCCTGAGGGTTTGTAGAAGTTTGCATGTCAGTTTTGACAACTACCCAGATCTTGCATTTCAGTTTTGAGAACTACCCAAATCTTGCATGTCATAATTTATGGTTGCATGTTGCTTCTAATTAGCTACATGTAAAAATTTATGGTTGAATTCTACTTCTAATCATTTTTATGTTAGTTCTTGGTGAATTTGGTGGTTGTAGAAGTTTGCATTTCAGTTTTGACAACTACCCAGATCTTGCGTGTCAGTTTTGTCAACTACCCAGATCTTGCATGTCATAATTTGGTGGTTGCATGTTGCTTCTAATCAGTTGCATGTCAAAATATATGGTTGCATGCTACTTCTAATCATTTGCATGTTAGTTCTTGGTGAATTTGGTGGTTGTAGAAGTTTGCATGTCAGTTTTGACAACTACCCAGATCTTGCATGTCAGTTTTGACAACTACCCAGATCTTGCATGTCAATTTTGACAACTACCCAGATCTTGCATGTCATAATTTGGTGGTTGCATGTTGCTTCTAATCAGTTGCATGTCCAAATCTATAGTTGCATGTTACTTCTAATCATTTGCATGTTAGTTCTTGGTGTTTGAAGAAGTTATATCCTATTGGGGTTACACTCTACTTTATCCAGAATGGACAGGTATAGTACAGAGTCTCAGAGGACACGATCTTGGACAATTGATAACCAGAGTCAAAACAGTAGAAAGGATGGTTATTTAGACATTCGAGATAAACTTATGAAAATAAGCCATGACATGTCTGAACAGTTGGTTGAGCACCACCGTATAATGAATGACATGTTATCTGACCCAGCTAAGGTGGATAAGTTGACTGGATTTCTATTTGGCATATTTTCTCACAGGAAAAATGACACAATTCCCAAGAACTTGCATGAGGAGTTTGAGAAACTAGCTGATAGCCAGGTAGAGGTCTCAGATTCTACTCTGCCATAGGAGGTGGTGGGAAAGGATATTACACAAATTGATAGTAACGGTCAACTTGATACTCAAATTGAGACAATTGTTTACAGGTTGTCAAAGGGTGATTCCATAGGTATTCAGGATGGTATAGTTACAACAGGTAGTGACTACAGTGTAGTGGGTTCAGATGATGATTATGAGGATGTTGTTGTGCAGGATGGTGAGATACCTGGTAGAGATGAGCAAACATTGAGCATTCATGACTTTGCTGAGAAAGAGTACCAGGCACAGTTAGATGCTTCATCACATGAGGTTGGGGTAGGTAGTACTTCACATGATTTATCCCGCCAGCTGAAGGTGAGTGAAGATAGTATTTTGACTTCATTATCTCATCATGATAGGTATGTGGAGTTAGTTGGTATTGGTCATATTACTCAAGTGAGGATTTTGCTTGAGTTACCAGCTGATTCTAGTTTACAGATATGGACTCAAGATTGTTATATTGGCATTTGGGATTCAGTTGACAGGAGATCTTTAACACTTTTTGGTAGCAGTGTTTGTTTGGGTGCTATCATGGATTTGATTAGCAAATTACACAGTGTTGTCTTTTTTTGTGCTAGCATCTTGTCCAATGTTGGTATTAGTTTTTATACACCAATGTTGGGCTTTGTTCATATATCCAATCGACCATACTTGCTAGAATGTGTTGATGATATTTCATATTTGGCAGTGTGTATAGATGAGTCCCAGGATCATATTGGCATTGATGACATCCAGGAGGATGCAGTGGGCAATTTTGAAGACTTAGTTTCCTTGGGTATAGAGGAGTTGGACAAAAATGCTAATATTTTTGAAACTCCATATGTTGATATGAGTTTTAGATTTGATTCACATGATATGGATGGTAATACTCTAGAGACTAGTAACTTTGAGGATACTCCTTTAGACAGTGCATCAGAGGAGGTTTGTAGGAGACAGTCAAGCCAGTGCCATCATGTGTCTAATCAGTTGAGAATTAGTGACCAAGACATTGCTATCACTTGCCAGCATTTCGATGTTTCTCATCAGTTGTTAGTAGTTTATGGATGGGGTTCTCCTACTAGTGATGAGCAGGGAGGCAGTTATCTTTCCTTGACAGAGTTCCACTCTTTATGGGAGGCTGTCCAGATTCTGAGATAGGATTATATGCAGTTGGTAGCCGAAAGAGATTATCTTATGAAGTGGGGCAGTACAATATATGATGCATTGTTGGTCAAGGAAGATGAGGTGAGTGAGCTTACTGAGCAGCTTGAGGTGACTTCTGAGATTCTTGAGAGTACACAGTTGGCTTTCAAGGAGTCACAGTTTCATTTGGCTAAGGTAACCATGCAGTTAGAGCAACTACAGTATTCACCTGATTCTATACAATCACAAGCTGTGGTGTTTGGTGATCTGAGGATGTCCATGGCCGAGATTGTCAGAGATAGTGGAGATGGGGATGCATCCATTCTTGATACTAACATTGGAATATCAGGTTCATTTCCACTAGAGTTAGGTTTAGTTGAGTTGGGTGTTGTAGTAGATTGTTGTATGCCTGACATGGTGGTGGCCTCTAGTATTGATGGCACAGAGACTAGAGATGTATCAAAGATCATGTGTGATGTTGGTGAGTCGGCAGTTGGCATGGTTCCTACTAGTGACACTACTCCCTTGGTGATATCTTCAGAGCTAGTAGTTAGTTCCAACATGGTTAATGATCAATTGCAGTTAGTTTCATCTGGATTACAGTCTGAGCCACTGACTGAGATTGGTTCATTCTATCGGCATTACACTGTGAGCTATGCTCATCAATTTACCTTTGATGACCATGTTGATGAGATAATGATACAGAGATGTACTTTGGTTCCTAGTGCTTATCATCAGTTATGGGACAATTTGATGCCTCAAGATGAGATTTGTGATGGGCATGACATGGTGATAGGTTCTACAGTTGACAGCTTGATAATACATGACTTAGAGTAGGAGTTTCAGAGTGATGCTTCAGCAGGTGTTGTTATTGATTCTACTCCTTTGGCTATGACATCTCCTGACTTAGCTGGTGCTCAGTCACAGTGGGTTGTATCACTTGTTCATGGTGAGTTGTTGACTAAGGTTGGTTTTTTATCAACATTATATTGCAAGGTATGTACATCAGTTAGCATTTGATCCTTGTGTTGAGGAGTTGATGGCAGGAAAATTTGGTTTGGGTTCCAATTCTTGTTATTTATCTTGTGATGGCTTTTCACCATCAGGGGTGCATGGTAGTTATGGTTATGAGATAGTGGCCGGTGATTTGCAAAGTTGTGTTGACTGCAGGAGTTGTACAATGTGTGGATTCTCCAAACTTGGTACAGTTTCATTCGAGAGCATTCACCATTGTTGCAGAGTTGGATTGTGCATTCCATATAGGCCAGTGGGATGCGTTGATGGTATTTACTGTGTTGTTAGTTATATTTGTCCACTTTGCTTGGGTTCTGATGTTCTAAGAGTTTGTGCCACATGGGTTTTTGATTATGGTAGTGGTGATTTCGGAGTTTGGTCGAGCTATAATTGTCAGTTTGATTATGGATTCCTCTTGGTCATATTGCAGAGGATATTGCAGGAGCTTGTGTTAATTGGTAATAGTATAGTTCATGACTACATTTGGGATCCAGGTGGATTGATTGGTTTATTTTTCAACCATTGCTTGAGGACAATAAATTTTTGGGAGGGGAGGACTTGTCATGTCCCCTTTTCAAATAATTAAAAAATAATAATCTTTGCTAAGGCAGGCAGGCCCAAGAAAGTGAAGTTTCGGAAAAGGGGGGTTAATCTTTGGAAACCGTTGGACTAATAAATGAAAATTATTATTAAAATATGTTTCATTAACCTCTCTTGGAAGTGAGTTACATTTATGCCCTCTTTTAAGGGGTTTTGGAGGCATTTTGGGCTCATTCCAGAACTTGATTTTGCGGATTTCTTTGTTATTCTTCAAAGGCTGCCAAACCTGTGGAGAAGGAGACCCAAGAACGGGAGTTTGCAGGTTTCCAAGGAGACCCAAGAATGGGAGTTTGTAGGATTCTAGGAAGGCTAAGGATGGGAGTTTGAAGCCATTCCATGTGCATGCTCATACAGAGTTTGCCTTTGTACTGAACAGTGTAGATTTGTGGGTTTTTGGGTGTGTTTTTTGCATGAGTTTGGTGTTTTCAGTTGAGCATTTCATATCAGTTTTGGTTGCTGCTATATTTAAGACTTTAAGCTGTTAAAATAGAGCTGAATATATGTATTGGGACGTGATTAAACTTCTGAGATAGTTTATTAGTGTTTTTGTGGTGTTTCCGGGCATTTTTGTGTTAATTTCGGGAGCCCAATGAGCATAGTTTTTGTCCTACATTTGTGAGCTGCTGTGTAAAGGCTATATAGATCTAGAAATTTCATTTTTTAGGCTGTTATGCTGCTGAAAATTCTGTAAAAATTTCCATTTTCAGATTTATTAATAATAGGTGAAGCTGTGAAGCTTTTGGCACCATTTCTGGCATACCCGATTTGGGGTTTCTTGAGAAATTTGGAGGATCTTTGTGATATTAGTTGTTTGATCTTGAAGATCTGATTAAAGGTTGGAAATATCATACAAAATCAGAAAAGGGGACATTTCAAGGGCTCATAACTTTTCCTCCTTGTCATAACTCACGATCTTAAGAGTTTATTAGAGGTAGGCTTAATATAACACATATTCTAATGTGCCATAGGTTTATAAAATTGTGTCAAAACTATCAAAGGAATGATAGAGATCACTATTTTGCATCATTATGAGGGTTTCTCAAGGATCTTATCTTATGTAATGTCATATTTGTGAATAGAAAAGAATACATTCACTACCTCTTTCATTATCATTCAAAAATACCAATCACATTAATATGCTCCGAAATGATAGATTTGTAAACTGTGATATTTTTTAGTTCATTGTCTTATATTGAATAATGGTTTGGATCCTTTAAAGAAGTGTGTTTTTGATAGTTGTGGGTACATGTGACCCTCACTAATGTTTGATAGTTTCATGAGAGGAAATAGAAACATAAGTCAAAGTAAATAGATATATAAAGTACAAAAGTATAAATATTCAAGATTAAAGTATAAGGTGAGCAGTTAATGCCCGACTAGGAGCAATCAACAAAGAAGTAGTTCTCATGAGAAAAGTATAAAGATTCAAGAATTGACCTTTGGAGGGAATCAAGAGGGATATAAGAAGGTTATTTCTTGAAGAGGATCATTTTCTATGAGTTGAAAAAGGTGTTTGAAAGTTGAGGACAATAGGCAGCCATCAAAACCCCCAAAACCCTCATTTATTTGTATTATTGTTGCACAACTTTTTGGTGGCCTAAAAGCTCAAAAATATTTTAGTATGGACTGTGTGAATTTTTTTTTCTTAATTCTAGGTCTAATTAATCCATAAGGGTAATAAGTTATTAGCCTTATTAATCTAGGTGGATGCCTAATTAGGGGTTCTTCTAGTAGCCTTTTTATGAAGAAACCAAGAAATCAGGTATGAACCCATTGTTACCATCCATTCAAGCATACTAAAAGTGTTCCAATAGCACCTTAAAACTCATCAAAACCTTAGTTGAACTAGGGATTTTTGTGGAACCCTAGTAGACTTACATATGTTTTTTGGAAAAATTGCACTCTTAAGAGGATAAGTGAGTCATGGATCAAGTTCTAATCATTTCACTTGGTGGGAAGTTTAGGGAAGGTTAGGGGATGTTTTAAATTGTAGGAAATCCTATAGACCAAGTTAGGTGTTAGGAGAACACCAAGATCCTAGCGTGGATTAGTGGCATAGACTAGGTAGTCTACCCTAAACTTTCCCCATCAGAAAGTATATTTTAGAATGACAATAAGTGAATAGACTCTACACAATGCATTGAGGATAGTTTTCCAAAGAGAGAGACAAGAAACTCATATGATATATGCAAATAAAGAGTAGATAATGGTAAATAAATATCAAAGTAGAGAACATTTTTTAAATATGATAGGGAATGACTATGTTCTTGTGTTACATTCCAAGTAATTATTAGTTGGGATGTATGTCATAGACTAAGCGAGATGATATTCATGAAGGGTTTCAGATAAAAGGATACTATAATTGTCAAAAAAACATTAATGATAATCAATGCATAAGGTAAAGGCATTACGAAGGATTGAGATCAAAGGAAAATATTCAAGGCAACAATAGTGAGTGTGATGAAATTTTTTTTAAACCTTTCTAGTAGTGTAACTATCAACATCTCTAGAAAAACTCTTAAATCTTTATCAAAATGCTGATTTCCATGAAAACAATGACATGGTATTAAACTTAATAATCATATTCATTTCTAGGGCTTTGTGGTATAGTTAAACAAAGTGGAATCGTTTCCTATGTAGATGGAATAAGTAAAAGAATGTCAAGTGGAAAAGTATGATCATGACAATCTTTAAAATCGTTCTGACTTTTCTTTCAACTAAGCACAAAAATAGCGTTTAGTCCAAACAAGTGAAAAAGTACATGTGAGAAGTGTATGTAGTAGTTATGTGCAAATAGAGTAGAGGTGTCCAATTGAGATCAATGATTGATTAAAGTATAATGAAAAACCTCTTAAAAGCTAGTTTACTACTATATAACATAGATTATAGTCATATGGTGAAAAGAATGGAGAACCTTTATGGTAGAGGTATATAAGAACTAATTTAATGGATCATATGATAGCAAATTTAACAAAAAATAAGACATAGTGAGACAACAATCTTAATAAATCTAGTAATCATGTGTAATAAAATAGAAGACATTTAGTGCTATTTATAATAGGAGTCTATAAATTAAAATGTTTTGAGGATCTTTTAACAAAACACCTAGTTCTATACATGCAAGATGAGTCACAATCAAATACTAAAATTAGTTGTATAATTGTGAGTTAGTTCATAAAGGGATAACCATGAAGGAACAATCATAGTTCTAAAGCTATGAAGAGGAGCTCCAAATTTCATTTAGGCGGTGGTAGGTTGGTAGTTTGAGGAAACTTATTATCTACTCTTATTTTTTCAATGTTAAACTCTATTAGAATAAATTTACAAGTTTCACCTAGCATGAATTAAGATTTCAACAAAGGTTTTCAAATATTTTTGCATAAATGTCAGTGCACTAGTGATATATGGTGATTTTGAGGCTACACTGTATCAATATGTTATTATGTTGTTATGACAAATGATGATCTAATGAATAAGCACCTAACACATCTAGAGGTCCAAAGATGTGCAATTGTCATACCGTAAAGGATAAGACATTGAAATAGTGAGGTTTTCCCTTTGGAGAATGTGATGGTTATAGCATTATGGTAGTAGTAGTGTTAAAGAAGATGACAATAGATGCTCCAAAATTCATAGCCTAAATGAGAAAATGGATTCAAAAAGATGTCAAAACAATGTTCAGTTCATGCTTGTCTTGTACGTGATGTGAAAGGTGATTTGTATAGTAGACAAAATGTCAAATTCAAGAAGTTAAAGAACAAAAAGGTTTAGGAAAGTAGTTTTTCATAGTTGAACATGGGGTATGCATCCCATTATCTTACAACGCTGGAATAATACACTTTTAAGGATATTAATACCATGAAAGTGGAGCCTTAAGCTAGGAGACATGGATTGAATGAGGTCAAGCAATAGATATATGAAAGTTCTCTATAATAGCTAAAAAATATTAGATACTTGTAGCGTCTATATTCACCATGCATTAGTTTTATTTTGTGACCAAGTTTTGAAAGGTTTTGTAAATTTCTTCAAAGATACCTATCTGCTGCCAGTTTTGAAGTTGTTTATCATGAAAGGGCTGCAAGTCTTGTCTCCACCATGGAAATTCCATGGTATTCTAAATTTCAAGGCTATAGATCCTAATGTATTATATTATACAAGAAAGGGCCCTAAAATTGAGTGCAAAATTTTTTTTGACCAAACCCTAGGTGAGCTAGGCAATGCCCGACTAGGGACTATCAGCAAAAAAAGAGCTCTCAAGAGAAAAACTTGAAGAATGAAGGCTTTCCCTTTTGAGGGATTGAAGAGGGGTATGAGGAGGTTATAAATTATGGAGGAGTATTCTTGATGAAGTGTGGAAGATTTCTTAAAAGTTTGGACAACAGGCAGCCATGGAAACCCTACCAAACCCTCAATTTTGCTATTTTTGTTGTACAGCCTATACACACCCTAAGACCCTAAAAATCCTTGAGCATGGGTCCTATGTATCAATTTTTCTTAAGGCTAGAGGTGTTGAGACTCTAAGAAAAAGGATCTATTGGCCCTCGAAATCCAAGTGGAGGCCTAATTAGGGGCTCTCCTTGTAGCCCTTTTGTGAAGAAATCTTTAAATTGGGTACAAAATTAATGTTTTTATCCATTCAAGCATAGTAAAAGTGTTCTAATAACACCTTAGGACATCATGGAAACCTTGGTTGAACTAGGGAGTGCTATGGTACCCTAGTTGACCTATAAAATCTTCGGAGGGATACTATTCATAGAAGAGTAAGGAAGTGATGTTGCAAGTTTAGATTAGTTAACTTGGTGACGAGGTTGGGCAAGGTCAACAGATGTTCTAAGTATTAGGAGATCCTATAACCCACATAAGTGTACAAAAAACACCAAAATCCACATATAATATACAAGGTTGCAATAGGATGGGGGTACTTGGGGTACTTAGGGTATGGGTACAGGTACAGGTATGGGTACAACTATTTTTTATAATAGGGGATGGGGGTAATTATGTATGTCAAACTTTATTTTTAATTATACTTTTATATTTATGGAAAACCTAAATTTATGAGTCATGACAATGATTTTTCAAATCAAGAACAGTGATAAAGTTTGCAAATGTAATGTATTGTTTTAAGTTTCAGATTTGTTATATGTTTGTAATAATAATTTATGATAAATGTTTAGATGTATAACATATAAGGAAGGCTTTAAACATGAACAATAATATCATAAATCATATGACAATGACATATTGCAAATGATAAATTTTTGGCTTCAACACTAATAAAGTTTATTGCTGATCAATATTGTATCAAAAATTCAAACTAATTAGGTATTGAATTAAGCTTGATAAACAAATAATAGAGAAGGAAAACTTTAAACATGAACAAGATCATAAATCATATGATGATGACATATTGGAAATGATAAACTGATGCTTAAACAATGATAAAGTTTATTGTTAATCAATATTGTATCAAAGTTTCAAACTAATTAGGTATTGAATTAAGCTTGATAAGAAACAAGCTAATACACAAACAAAAAAGGAAAAGAATAATCCAAAATCTCAATCAAGGTCCTTAGCTATTATGCTCTCCGTTGAGTACTCGGTACTTGGGTACATGGGTACGAGTGCCAAGGGTGTGGGTACAAGTACCTATGCAACCTCATAATATATTATGATAACCAATAATGTCATACATGAATAAACATATAATATATTATGATAACCAATAATGTCATACATGAACGAACATATAATATATTATGTTAATCAATAATGTCATACATGAAGGAACAGATAATATATTATGATAACCAATTTAATGTCACACATGAACAAGCATATCATTTATTAACCAATAATATCATAAGTGTAATAATGTCATGCATTTATAAATGTATAATGAATATGTCCACTGACATAAAATCCAACATATATGGCCACAGATGCCTATACATGTATGTCTATCAACTATATCTTCTCCTTCCCATGAGGGGAAGGAAACAATCTCTAGAGATCTTTGGTTTTTGTATGGAGGGAGACGGTGGTGATGATGGGGTCTTCCTCGCATGCTTGCTCATCCTCTTATTGAGGCTCTTCTCTAACTTGAGTTGATACAAACAAAGTAGATATGAATCAATAAATATTAGACATTGAAATCAATAATATATACACACAAAATTAATTATTTTCTTAGCACCATCAAATAGTCACTCTGCAAGTCCACCTTAAAGGCTCGTGGACGATTGGGTGTGACAAGACCCTAAAAAAATTCAATCAATATAATCACTTATAAATAAAATTATAAATTTTGATACTAACTATTACAAACAACAACTCAAATGAAAAAAATTCTTTCATACCTTAGTCAATGGCTGTGAATTAGCCATAGATGCAGCCACTCCACGATCAACAAACTGTCGAAGATGAGGAGGAGTCAGATGTCAAGAGTTTCATGTCATACAATACATGTTACATGTAACATGAAACATGAAACAAATATAATCAAATGAATTAAATTAACATGAAAAAAATGTACCTCTATGAAGCTTGTATCACGTCTAGGCTCAGAGTCCATAGTGAATGTCGACAGTCCTGTGGAGAACTAATGCACATGCATAATTTTTTTTGTCAATTCTTAATATTATTTCTTAATAAATATATGTATTAATTTAAATGATTAAATTGATACATACCTCTAGACTTGTCGACATGATGAAAAATGGGGCTGGGTGATTGCTACTAGGGCTACCAACACTCTAACCCTGAATTTTGAACAATGTCAATAGATGCTAATTAATTACTCATTCACTATACATATGAAATGTGATCAAATTAGTTTATAATAATTTTAATTTACCTATGTCAATGCCAAATTTCTCATTCAAAAATTGATCAGTGACGAGCCCATCATTTGCACTATCTCCAGCATGACTACCAAATGTGCATAAGGATCCACATGATGTGCACATTTGACTGGGATATGCAAAGGCTCCTCCTGAACTAATAGACTCGTGCAATGAATGAGGGTCTATGTCAAAGCATTAATAGTCCCTAG
This sequence comes from Cupressus sempervirens, assembly GCA_028749045.1. Classification (NCBI taxonomy): domain Eukaryota; kingdom Viridiplantae; phylum Streptophyta; class Pinopsida; order Cupressales; family Cupressaceae; genus Cupressus; species Cupressus sempervirens. The sequence goes on along the minus strand of CM053790.1, from coordinate 553,085,022 downwards.
AGTGTTGGCCTCTACATGTTCCTTCACAACTGAAGGAATAGTCACATGCTCACCCTATGGCTTGACCATAGGTGCCCTAACTACTTTAGGGCGATGACATGCCCCCAGCCTCTCAAGTGATGACCCCTCACCTCTATCGTAAGAGTCTAATATATCAAAATAATTGGGGATCTCCCCAAGGACAAACTCACAATACAATTTCCTTAAGAAATACATTGGGACCTCATGATTATTGCAAGGACGGGCATCAAAAACCATCCACCATCTATCCTAAAAATTATTTCTAATACCATCATGTATGCACCAATAGATGGGGAACCGTTTAGTACTCTCTCGAATAGTATCTTGTTCACCAAGCTTTTCAAATAATGCACAAACCTTCCCTTTTGGTATATCTTTTTTCTTAACATCTTGATATGATAATTTATTTGCATAATATCTTTTTTTTTCATCCCTCTTAACTTGCCAAATTTCCAACTAACCACTAATAGAACCTATATGGGTCTTAATGGACTTGAGGGGTGATGCCAATTGAGCTCTCATTGGATTGGTTTGTCTACAAGCTTTCAACCTACCAATGAGTGATTCTAATTCATTTTTTCCTCTTTCTATTTCATTTATTATGTTTTTTTGTGTGCCAGGAGGAGGTCTTATAATTGGTTTAGGTTGCAGAATTTGTTGTTCTTGTTGTGGAGGGTTTTGGCTTGGATCTTGTTGAGGGTTTTGGTTTTGATCTTCTTGGGGATTTTCTAGTTCATTATTTACATTTCCTAATAAGAAATCAATTGAAATCTAAATAAATAAACAAATTTAAAGAAAAATTGAAAAAAATCTACAAAAAAATATTAAAAACATATAAAACAATGCAAAAAGAAAGTTAGATAACATACAACATGCTCGTGATCTTCACCTTTGATGGCGAGGAGGCATATTTGCAAGGTGGGTGGCAAAAACCTTCTATTCTTTCAATCTGTGTATGCACTGTGAGGAGGGGAAGTAAGAAAATAGAGGAAATATGAATGGGCTATGGGTATGCAGCCCATTTATAATAATTTGGTATTTTATAAAGTACATACACACTATGGCTTGGGTTACCCAAGCCATAGTGCATACATGCTATTGAAAATAAGAAAAAATAAAAAAGGTGTCACCTTTTTGGCACCAGAACTTAGTGCACTTACCCAATGATGCATGTAGGGTCAACAATCCCCCCTTTGGGATTGATGGAAAAACATTATTTACCACCAAGCTCCCCCATTTTACTTTTCAAATTTCCTTGAATGGTAACAATGTTAGGTCATACCTTCGCTTGTACCAATAGATGGTGTCAATAGATGGACTTGTGAAAAAATTGTTAGGCACTCCCCCTAATAGTGTGCATGTCTGTCTTCATGTCACTTTTGTCTATGCTCCTTTCTTCTTTGTTCTAATGCTCCCTTCTAGTTGTGTTCTCCCTTTTTGATATTCTTTCATTTTTGGTAAATCTCTCCCTTTAATATTTTCAATCTCCCCCTTTGGGCCCTATATAGTATTCTCCCCCTTTTTGTCATCAATGACAAAGGGTGTGATGGCCTAGTTATAGGTTGCTAAATATATATTCATATTGACCATATATGGAAGCAAGATGGGTGTCCCATAATACCTTCAGATCTATGAGAGAAATTATCTCACTCTTTAGTTCACTTAAAGGTGTTTCTAATTCACAAATGGTGTTTCTTGGGAGTTTTTTGAGTATTGTGTTAGCATTTACAATGTGTGTTTGGATGATGACAATCATTGGGGATATTTTGCTTCAAACTTCTATCTATATAATAGGTTTCTTTTCCTATTTGTCCTTGATCTGATGTATGAGATTTAGTGTCCCTTGAGTTTTGGGAAGATAGCAAGCTATAGAGTTAGAGACTAATTATATTTTAGATTTTGTAGCTCCTATTGAGCTTGTTGTAGTTTTAATTCCATATCAAGTTTGAGTACACATGGATGAAACAACTTCTTCATGATCAATGCTGAAGCCTACAAAGTCTCTTTCAATTTTAGTTTATTTTTATTAATAGTGGCTTGGCTTTGTCCTAACATATTTTGCAATATGTTCACTCTTTTGGCCTCAACCTTCTTCTTGACCAGTGTTTCTACACTTCCTTGATCATCTTTCACCTTGTCAATCAAACTGGAGAATTGGTTGATGAGATCCATATTGGGATAATATTTGACATTTGAGGCTAGTTCTCCAATAATGTTTCTAATGATTACCAATTTTCTAGCCTTTTGTTTCTTCTTGAGCTCTTGTTGCTTCTTCATGTGTTTCTTATATTCATTTACCTCTTCTAGTTTCATGCCCTTAATCATTTCTTTCTTTGCACCTATGAGTGCATGAAGTTCCTCCTTGCCTTTTTCTACTCCAATATCCTTCTCACAAAATTATCCTTCATCTTTTGAGCTAGAAGAAGAAGAAGATGATGATGATGATGATGTCATCCTATGCTTGATTATCTTTCTTCTCTTTCTAGCACATTCTCCACTTATTTTTCTAGACATTCTTGGTGCTTTATTTCTACTCTCTTGTTCATGTGTCAGGCTCTAAGACACTCTTGATCTTGACAATGTAGGTCTAGTTGTAACACCTTGTCCTTCTTTGTGTGGTTTTAATTCTTCTTCTCCTTTCTTTGATGGTGATTCCAAATTTGCTTCCATTTTTGGGAACTTCTCTTCTAGAGGTTCATCATCAAACATTTGTACCAAGATAGGTGATTCACTTTTATCATCGTCATCCTTCTCGAATGATGAGTCAATAGATATGGTTGTAATCTTGGTTGTCTTGTCTATTTATTGTTGATAATTCACATCTTGTAGTGAGTATCATCAAATTCTAGAAAAAATGGGGTATCTACCAGTTGTTTATCTATCTTTGCTTTAGTTTCAAACTTTTTTGCATCGGTCTCCCTAGGTGCAGTTGATGCCTCTTGAGTTACTTTGATAGTTTAATATTCCTTTCTTTGAGGAGTAGGATTTTACTTCCTCCTTTTGTTAGAAACAATAGTCCACCAAGATAATTGAGATGGGGTGAATCAGTTATCCAACAATTAAAACATTATCTTCTTTAAATAAACTTAACCATTCAACCAAAGTAAACAACAACCATACAAATATGCACATAGACAATTACACCAGATATGTTGACTAGGGGAACCCTTGATCAGAGGGAAAACCCCGGTGGGAATGATGCCCACAAGATGATGTACTAATATAAATATGAATTGTTAGAGGATGGACCCTATTAGGAGTCTATTACAACATTTAGTACAATGAGTCCATGTTAGGAGACTTTGAATCCCTATTAGGAGATTCCAACCGTATAAGAAGTTGTGCCAACCCTATTAGGAGTTGTGTTATAATGTATGCAAGAAGAGCCCATTTCCCAAACATGCAATTTCAACTACAAGAAGAGCTAATTGCTCAAACAAGTAATTTAATAGTATCTTCTTCTTTCCTCTATCCTTTCCTCTATCCTGTCAACTACACCAATCACTATCAAACCTTGTAGATTAGGTTATGAACCTTACATCCAAATATGAAACCTTGGATCACTCAACAAAACCTTGGCAATTAAGTTTTCTTCACTTCGACACTATTCTGCTCAACTTCACATTCTATACTCTACTGCTTATCAGACATTCACAATACATTCCTTCCACTCCATGATAAAGGAAAATGTCCTTCCTTTATACCAAGTCCATAAAAAATTCCTTGAGTTAGTTGTTAGATCTTCTCAATTAATTATTATAGGACCACATTAAGAACATGTTACTATTAGTGATAACAAAAATCTTCCACCTTGCAACTTGAATAACTTTCCATACAGGCAATACTATGACAAGTGAGCTTAGCTATGCCATCCTCAACATGTTTTCTTCATGTCCTCAACCTCGATCTTCAATATATCAACTCTGCTAAGAGATATAACAAGTTTACCAGAACATGCCTCTGTAAACTCTATCCCAAAACATACATCACCAAAACTTACATAACTTTTTCTAGACTTATCCTTTCTACTTTCAACATTAATTGCATATACTAGATACTCCAAAGTATCTCTCATAACCTTGGGTGGTTATCATGCTCAACTAGCCATCCATACCAACTTGATCTTTCCACTGTTCTTTTGTCAGATACCACAAAAGACATCAAACATGCTATGTTGACATCAATGAAAAACTTAGTCATGAATGTAACATATCATCAGTGGTGCAGGAGCACCTAGGAAATATGCAAAGTTTCCTAAATCGTTTTTGGCTTGTAGTGGTCTTGGCTAGACCACATGAATAAGGGCTATGGGATAAAGCCCCAAGTGTGTGAGTTGTGTTTGTAAATAGGTTTTTGTTGTGTTTGAGTTTCCAAGTTGCTTCTATGTTGGCAAAATTGCTTAAATTGCTTGTTAGAGCCTAGAATGGTCAAACATTGACCAAGACCCCAGGAGGATGGGAAACATGGGAAATATGTTAAAAGTTTTAATTACATGGAAATAGGTTCATTTAACCATGTTTGAGGTCATGGAGCCATTAAATGCACAATAGTGCAAAAGTTGCACTTGGCAACTTTGCAACTTTGCAAAGTTGCTTGACAACATTGACAAAAAGTGCTAAAACTTTATAAGGGCTTCAAGAATCAGTTGGAAACCTATGGGATCTGTTGATTCACGTGGGTAAGAGGTATTTAAGACCAATACAAGTTAGTTTGAGTGTTGGCATATGCTTTTGTATGAATTTTGGCATTGGAATGAAGAGCAAACTGAGCATTTTGATTACAGTTTTCTGATTTCACCCTTCATCCACACCTTTAATGGATTGATAGGGTTGCTTTTTTCATGTGATTTTATAGTGTATGGAATGTAGATGCTTTGGTAAAGATTAGGAGTTTTTTTGATCAGTTTCATTACTACTTTGAAAAATCTTTTTAAAGTTGCCAGTTCGCTGGTCTGTACACAGCAATCAGCAAAGAAATCTCTATAACTTGAATTCCAATGGTGGAACCATGATGGCCTTTTGGAATCAAGTACTAGACTATATAAACAATGTAAATATGTATTTTTGTCTTGTTTTGCAGAGGTTTGTTGTTTTTTCCAAGAGGCCCTAGGCGAGTTTGCATACCCGGCTAGGCAATGAAATCAGCAAATAAGTGTTTGAAAGGGGCATAGAATGGGGTGTTGGGTGCAATAAAAATTCATGGAAGGAAAGAGTGGTGATTGAAGGAAGTTAATTCTATGAGTTCAGTCATTTAGAGTCCATTTGAGTGGTGGAAGGAAGAACTCTCTATATTCCTGTTCATACAAACAAGAAACCCTTGTAAATAGACATATTTTTGGAAATCCCTTGTACGGATGACCTGGGTGTTGCAGACCTGAAAAATCTTCAAGGGGAGCCAAAAGGGTATCCAAATCATAAATTTATTTGAGTACTTATTAAGGGTTTGAGGAGATATAAGCCAAAAATCAGTTTTGGAGGCCTAATTTTGTTATTAGTCTTGGTAGCCCTCTTAACTATGCAATCTTCAAATCGATTGGAAACCCAATACTCCAATTCACTTAGTGATACTAAAAACTATTGAATGAGACCTAATACAAGACTTGGAATTCAATATAGCCAAGAATGCACTCCTGGAAGCCAGTTGTCAAGAACGGTGCAATGAGAGCACTAGGGAGACCCCATGGTGAAATAGAGTTTTGAGTTGATTGGTGAGGATTAGTGTAATAAGGGAATAGAGAGAAGATTCCCTTGGAGTAGGGTATAGGATAAATACCCTAAGAGGCTAGGAGAAAGCCTAAAGTGAGTTCTAGTAGTTGAGGCTAGAACCTTGTTCAAGATCCTCCCCATCAATCAACATTCATGCTTCCAACCAATCTTCCAACAACTTTATCCTTATTTTCCCTCTATTTTGGTTATTGTGTTGGCTTCTACTTCTATTGGCTTGAGCTTGATTGTTTCTTTACCATTTAGACTTACTAGTTTGATTTGACTTCCTACTAGCTAATTTATCGCTATGTAGGAGTCAATGTCTAGAGTCAACTCATTTAGATGTTGACTTATGCTTTCTCTTGTCTCATTCATTTGACTAGTTATGTGGTCTATTAATTCTCTCATTTTTTGGTACCTTCCTTTGTAAACTTCTATTATAGATTTATTTTGAGACTTATTCATTTTTGGCCTCATCTTGATTAAAAGGCCTTCCACATTTTCTCATTTTCTTTTACTCCCATACTTCATTTATCATTCAATGTCTTTCTCAAATCTTTGGGTAATTATAATCCAACATCATATGGCCTTCTTTCTACTATCTTTAAACTAGTTAACACAACACTTATTGCTTTTGTCTTGTTCCCCTTTGTAAACTTTTTAAAATATTCTTAAGAATAATATGATCATGATTTTTTACAATTGTATTCATAATTTAATTGATGGGAATTGGTTTAGACTTCTTCTTACCTTTCTTGGTTCTTAGTGATGCTTTTTCTCCCTCTTTCTCAATGGATTCTATGATCACAATTGTTCCTGCTACATCATCTTCAAAATTAGTTTCCTCAATCTTAGGTACATCTAATGATAGTTCTCTTCTCTTTAGTGTGTGTGGCATACAACGGGGACTTGTTTCTAGTTCTTCTCCCATTTTATTTTTTACTCATTACCTTAGATTAAAAATATTTGAATTTCTTGGGTTCTTAACTCTTGGTTACTCTCTATGGAGTAGGCTTTTACTATACCTTTGTTCTAGGAATAGTCTATTTCTTAATTTTGTGCAAGTTCTAGAGATTTCCAGGATAGAAATTTCTTCTGAGGTTAATAAATTTTCTATGTAGGGCATATCATCCTCATCTCTTACTTCATATCCAAAAGGTGTCTTTTAAACCCTTGGTTAAGCTAAGCACACTATACACTTATTTGTGGTTTCCATATAGTAGACTTTGTCTTTGTATCTTTCCATAAGACTTGTGTGTATCCATTCTCTCTAGTTCATTTTCCTTTCAGAACCCTTTGAAATATTCCCATTTCATAACATTTATTTTTCCTTTGACTCTCCTATATAATTATCTTATTTGAGCCATGACCAATTGGTCTTCACTCCAGTTGATGTTTGTTGATCGAGTAAATTATCCTCTTAGGTAGAAGAAGATACATACAAGTATGGTTCCAAACCTTAGAGTCTAATTTTGATGAGCATTATTTTTTTCCCCAATGCTTTCCATTATCTACATGTGTAGATATCCATAGATATCAACCCTTAATTTGTTGTAGATGATTTTAATTTCTTCAAAAGCATTGTTTCCTAGAACATATTTCTTTCTGCTAGTGTTGCACACCTTGTAACTCAACACCATGGCTCTGAATCTTAATTTAGGGCTTGGAATTCCATTTATAGTGAAATCCATTCCATCTTGTGTTTTATTTCCTCCATTTAATGAAGTTTCTTGCCTCGTTGAGACATCATTCATTGATAGATCAATACCAGGTGCATTGAACCCAATTGCCCATTTAATTAGGTACTTTGTAATCCTGTATGATTTGTCCAATCATACATACCATTTTTCAATTCTAAAAAGAACAAACCATATCCATTGCTCATGGATGAGATTAGGTATTTCCAATATCTACTTAACATAGAATCCACCTAATCTTTGTGTTCTTCTTTGAGGGATCATTCTGAATAGAATGTATCATACACATATCTTATCTCCTTATCATTGATATCTTGTATCTCAACTTTTGTGGATGCACTCGCATTTTCTATGAGTAGGATATCATCATGTTGAGATGATAGTGTAGTTTCATCTTCAACATCCTTCCCTTTTTCTATAATTCCTTGATACTCAGGGTGACTACTTTTCTTGTTGTCTATTAGACTCACCTTGTTGATTTCTTATGCCATTACCTTTTCTTGATTGAATATTTTTTTGATGATTAGAGTTGTGAGAGATTCTTCTTGCAGATGATATTCTTGCAAATTTTCTTGTAAGATTTTAGGGTTTTGCAATATAAAGACACAAGTTATTTCACAATGCAAAGTGTCAAATTATTCTCAATCCTTATATTTATGTCATAAGATTATAATGTTGGAGTGAAAAAAATTGGCAAGATGTTTTACCTACAAAGGGATATTTATCATTAATGCTTCATGTAATTGTGCAACAATTAACTTACATTGCCTTGATGTTCCATCAATAGGTTACACTTTATTTCAATGTTGACACCCCTTCTCTTCATGTGTATTACTACTAGTTTTAAATTAAGGGACTGGTTTCTTATTACTACATTTATCTTCTAACCTCTCTAATATTTTTGAGCTTAGATAGTTTCTAAGGTGTCACCACTAACTAGTGATTTTTCAACCTCATCTAGCTTTCTATCAACCACTTCATTCTTCTTTGTCCACTTAGTGGTGAAGTCCTTTTGCAGCTATCCCAAGGTCATGATTTTCTCCTTTCTGACTAGGAAACTACTTCCTTCTCTTCTACTACATGTGTAGTCCCTTGCAAGATGACCTATTTTGTGGTAGATATAATAGGTCATTGTGGTACATTTCTATGGTTTGATATTGGTCCTTGGGTTCACCCTTACCTTGCATTGAGTGGCAAGATGAGCTTCGTTTCCATAGGTCATATAGAATATTGTGAGAATCATGTCTCTTCCAAGAGGAGGGTGAGTGCACCAAGTTGGTGTACAAAAAAGTAGACACCCAAAAATAAGAAAACATTTCAATAACCTGATTGGGTTATTTAAGAGTAAAATGTTAGCTAGGCTTGGTGTCCAAGCCTAGCCAATATACTTTAAAAAACCTTATTGAGTTTTACAAAGTGCATATGTATATGTATGTATGTATGTATGTATATATATATATATATATATTCCACATTTAAGGGCATTTTTATACCCTAAAATGATAGTAGCAATGTGAAGTGTAGAGGAGAACATCAAAACTTGATTGGGTTTAAAAATTGATTTTTATTGCATTTCCATCCATGGCACCCACATACAAGGTAGGTTTTCATTCTATTCATCACTTATCAGGTTTAACATAAAAATCAAAATTTATTGCATTTCCATCCATGGCACCTCACAAATGAGGTAGGTTCCCATTCTATTCATCATTTATGTATTTTTTTAAATCAAAATTTTTAATGTAGTTTTGTAATTTATAAGTTTTGTAATTTTTAAAATTTTTTTAAATATAGATGCATTAAGTAATCCAAGAAAATGAGGGAGAGACAAAAGACCACCTCCTACACAATCAAACCCTCCACCCATCATGACACAAGCACAAAACACTCCACCCATTGTGACATAACCACAAAACCCTCCACCTACAGTGACACAACCAAAAACCCCTCCACCTATAGTGACACAACCACAAAGCCCTCCACTCAATGTTTCCATTCAACAACCACTGCCTCTTATAAACCCTCTATGCATACAATTACATTATTTAACTACTACACAATATGACCTCATAAATTTCCTTACACAAAATAGTGCTAACATTACCCAAATAGTCATTAGGTTGTAGTCATCTACACTTTTGTCACCACTCAATCCTAGTGAATACACTTGAACACATGGTCCAAAATGCAAATGAGGTGTCTAGGGAGGTTACAAAATAGGGTACATGAAGGCACATGTGTCATGCATTTTATGCCAATGGGTTATAATAGACACAAGTGAAACATAAAGACATATAGAAAGGTACTATATGTCCTCTTTTCATTGATCCTATGTTCGACAACTCCCTCTAACACACAAACAAAACTTTTCCTATTCATTGTTGCATTCATACTAGGATCAGATCATGTCTTTGGGATAGGTGGTATATGGAATTTGACCTACCACCATGTAATAATTATGAGGTGCCTCTATAGTTTTTGAGAAAGCTATATTGTGAGTTCATCCTTGGTGAGAAGCCAAATTACTTTGACATCTGTTAGTTCCAAGATAGAGGGATAGGCTTTGCACAGGATAGGCATGGGGCTTGTAGGGTGGTACCACATCATGAGAGGAGACATACAACATGAAAAATGATGCCTTATGTTGTGCTCTCATTTATTTTAAAGGAGTCTATTTATTTATAGATGCTTCATATGGTTGCATCATTGACAAATGTTATCATTGAGCATGGCTCATAGTTAGGTGGTTTTCCTTCACATATGGCACCTTGACAATAATTATATGCACCTTTAGGGTCATCACATCATGTGACAACTCCATGATAATCACTTATGGCACTAGGGTCACCACATCATGTGACAACTCCATCATCATCACCTATAGCACCTCGGTCATCATAGCCTAGGATAGCTCCATCAACATCACCCACACCACCACTATCATCTCTGCTTGTATCACCTCCACCACTACTGTCATCTCTTCTTTTATCCCCTAAACCACTAGTTTCATCCTCAATTAAGCCACTTGCATCCTCATTACGTGCATCATTACAATCTTTGAGGCCTAATCAACATTTTTGTTTTAGCTATGAGAACATGTGTGATGGGATAGATATGGAGGCTTCTGAGGGTGGAGTTTCATCTTATCCATGTGTACATTATGGACATACTTTTTATTCATACGAAGGTGGGGATTTCACACTCATAGATGATTTGATGACAATGGTCTTCGATGGACAAGATACATAGGTTTTTTTGTTTGAGTTTTGACATGATATTAGTTAATCACCTAAATATTGTAAAAGTAAATTTAAAAAAATGTTTTATAGATCACTCTAGATTGATATGTGAACAATATGAAATGTAGGGTACAAGTAGTATGAGAACACCATAGAGTACTCGTTCTAATAGAGGTGCGAGGCTAGGAGCAAGAATACCTGAGTTAAAGTTTCTTAAATGTTGTTAAAAATGCAATAATATGTTGGCTTTAAAATATTTTTTCTTAATTGGTAGGACAGTAACAAGCCACTTATAAATCCTTTTCCATCTCCTACAACCATCAAAACCCTCCCATTCATCAAATCCATCCAATTTCCATCCACATCACTTGCTCCTATCATTATGCAAACCCCATCTAATGAACCTCATGAGTTTTGACATGATATTGCTTAATCATCTAAATATTGTCAAAGTAAATATATTTTTAATTTTATAGAGCACTTTAGATTGATATGTCCAAACAATATGCAATGTAGGGTGCAACAAGTGATATGATAAAATGACATAGTACTTGTTTTCTAGAGGTGTGAGGCTAGGAGTAAGAACACCTGAGCTAAAGAAATTTAAATATTCTTAAAAGTAGAATAATACATTGGCTTTGAAGTATTGTTTCTTAATTTCTATTATTAAAAGTACAATAATACCTTTCCATCTCCTACCATTATTGAAACCCTCTCAAATTCATCAAATCAATCCAATTCCTATCCACATATCCTGCTCCTAGCATACCTGAACTCCATCTAATGAACTTCATGAGTTCATCCTCCATATACCCATTCACATCAAAAAAAACTCCATATCACATAGGGTGTCTTGCAAGAGTGCAGAGATCATGAGTCACCACTTTTATTTCTTGACAAGGTGTGAAAATTTCATTCACATCTCTCTTTTCCTTCTCGGTCTCTTTGTTTTCAATTTAGGCCTTCTAGTCTTTTTTAGCCCCAATTTTTTCTATCTTTCAACTATCCTTCCAATATCATCCTTCAAGTCCTTCTTGTGTTTTCTTTCCCTACTATGATCTTCTTGTTGTTATTGTGCCTTCTTTTCATTTACAACATTATCTCATATTTATAACAATACACTCTACTATTTTATAGGGCTTGTTAGGGGCTGAAATTTCTCAAATTGATGATGCCACATGGGATTTCTACCATTAACTTTTGCCTTGAGAGCCATGCAATATCATAGCTTCAAGAACTATCAAGTTTATGATTTGAGTTGAGCTCATGATGTGTCTTATTGATTCCTCTTATGTTAAATTTGTTTCTTCTTTAGGGTACTCCACATAGCTCAAGGTATGGAGGAAAGGAAAGGAAATCAACAAGAACACTGAAACAAAAAAGAGGTATTAAATATAAGTCAAGTTTATATTTTGAAATTTATTATGAATGAATGTATATACATGTACTCAATATTGATGAATATGTGTTGACTTTTTTGTTGTATATATGTAGAAACAATTTAGTTTTGTAGAGTTGATGAATGTACCTGAGATTACCAATGTTGAGGCAATGGAAGAGGCAAAATCTCATATTTTCCTTCTCATGGATTTTAGGTTATAGTATGCATTTGTTCTATATACATATTACATAGTTGTATTTACAAATGAGTACATGTATTTTTTTTAGTTTTATAATAATTATCAACAATTTGTCTTATTAACATGTGTTATTTATCTTTCACCTATTACAACACTCTTTGAGACTTTGTGCAAATCCTTTCCCATTTTATTTTGTTAGGAGTTCTGAGCATCAAAGATGGGGTCAAACACAAAAAGGCCAGAGGTATGTATGTAGAGTTTTAGTTTAAGCCCTCTTGTGATCTCAATTTGGATTGCTTGTGTGTGTGATAAAAATCCCTAATGCCTACTCTAAAATTCTAATATTTTATCGCTTACCATACAGGTTGTGCCTCATACTAGCATTGATTCATTAGTGGTTGTGCCTCTTGCTAGCACAAGAAATCCAGCTCATGCTACAATATGATTTTTTTTTTAAAACTCTATTTGGAATCCCTAATGCCACTCTATAATGTTAACATTTTATCACTTACCATACAAGTCGTGCCTCATACCAAAACTAATTCATTAGTGGTTGTACCTTCTGCTACCACAGGAGATCTAGCTCAGTTTGCAATACATTTTTTTTAAAACTCTATTTGGAATCCCTAATGCCTATTCTACAATTGTAACATTTTATCACTTACCATCAAGGTCATGCCTCATACTAGCATTGATTCATCAATGGTTGTACCTCTTGCTAGTACAAGAGATCTATCTCAAGCTACAATAGATTTTTTTTCTTTTTTACTCTATTTGGAATCCCTAATGCCAATCTATAATGATAAGATTTTATCACTTACCATATATATTGTGCCTCATACATGCATTGATTCATCAGTGGTTGTACCTCCTAGTACAAGAGATCTAGCTTAGGGTATAGTACATTTTTTTTAACTCTATTTGGAATCCCTAATGCCACTCTATAATACTAACATTTTGTCACTTACCAAATAGGTTGTGCCTCATACCAGCACTAATTCATTGGTGGTTGTGCCTCCCATGAGCATTGATTAATCAATAGTTGTGTCTCTTGTCATCATTCTACCTCATTATTTTGTTAGGAGTCCCACCCATTGACGAAGGATCCCATTAAAATTATCATTCAGTCCAACTATGGGACAAAGGGATTAGGTAATGAAAAACTCAACTATCCACAATTTAGATCCCAATTTCTAATTATTTTCATATTACTTATAGATAAGATATTTGATAGTGTATTTTAATTTTTCTTTTCTAGACACCTGGCGAGCCACAAACTACATCATAGAGGCTCAATTTTGATGATCTTGCATAGTCATATATATTGATAGTGATATACATATGTAGTTGTGGTCATCACATGACATTGACATATATTTGACTTTTGTATTGTATATATTCAAGATTTAAATTGTGCACATTTGACATTTCTATTGTACACATTCGACATTTGTGGTGTATTCAACTTTGTATTGTATATATTCAAGATTTGTATTGTGCACATTCAATATTTCTATTGTACACATTCAACATTTTTTGGGTATTTGACTATTGTATTGTATCGATGAGACATAACATCTTTTTGTAACTAGATTAATTATATGATACAATATGTTATTCATTTTGATATACATTAAGCTTGGATTTACACCAACTTGTTCAATGTGTGCATATAAACTTGTATTTCAACTTACTTTCTTGCAATTAATCAAACACATGAATGCTCATTATTTTATACAGAAAATGTAACATGTTCATCAAATTCATTATAACATGTAATCATACATCACTTATTTTGATGTAATAAGACATGAAAAGTAAAAATATGTCATGATTTATGTATTGTTGTCAAAGATCGCAACCTAATAATGCTTAGAGACCCTTAGGGACACTTTCATTCAGTATGGTCGATACCATCAAGGGGATATTGTAGCTGAAATGAGGTTGGTCCTAGCCTAAACTTGACCAACCAGAGCTAATAGAGAAGATGATTCGATCCTCACACCAACGGTTTGAAATATACACAACCTTGCTCATTTTAACTGAGCAACATTGTAACTTTTGGCAACAGGTGAGATATGGATGCCAAATCCAAACAAAATTGAGTCTCTAAAAATTGAGATAGGTTGTTGTAGGCCAAGATAGCATGATCCTATAGCACTTGACCTTTCCTCAATACCTCACATGAACTCAAAGAAATGCCCAATCAAATATCATAACCTAATGGTGTTTAGAGACGCTCAGGGATGCTTCTGTTCAGTGTGGTCAATATTGTCAGAGGGATGTTGTGGCTAAAACAAGGTTGGTCCTAGCCTAAACCCAACCAACTAGAGGTAGTAGAGTAGACAATTCTATCCTAGGACCAATAGTTTGAAATATACACAACCTTTCTCATTTTATCTGAGCAACATTACAACTTTTGGCAATAGGCGATATATGAATGCCAAATCAAAAAAATGTCAAATCTCTAAAATTGAGATAGGTTGTTGTAGGCCTATATAACATGGTCCTATAGCACATAACAGTTTGTCAATACCTTGCATGAGCTTAGAGAAATGCCCGATCAAAAATTGTAGCCCGATGGTACTTAGAGACCATTAGGTACACTTCCATTTAGTGTGGTCAATACTATCGAAGGGATTTTGTGGCTGAAATGAGGTTGGTTCTTGCCAAAAGCTGCTCAAGCAACAACTAATACATTTTTTTGCAACTTTTCACCAATTTGGTCAAATGACCTTCCTATCATCTCAAACTTAACCAAAAAAATTACCTATGGTAAAACCTCACTCTAACTCTTTGTAGACCCTATAGACTTCATGATGACATCATCATCATGCCTTGTGCCAACTAGAGGGATATTTTAAGCTTTAAAAGGGGTGACATAGTGTGATAGCAAGGACATGGTCCAAAATGGCCCGATCCAAGCTTTCCATATGTTGTAGAGAAGCTAAATAGGTATCCAAATCCATAATTAATTTTCCTAATGTTTTCAAAAATTTGGGAGAAAAATACAAGACGAGAGTCATCTAAATCCATATAAGTTGAAGATAGCTAAATATGTTTTTAAGGATATCATCAAACCCACAAAAAAAGAGTTCAAGAGACAAATTTATAACAAATTTATAGAAATATGGCATCTAAATATGCACATGTGACATCTCTTATCGGATTTTCATACAGAATAGGACATATAAATATGCACATGTTACATGTCTTATTAGCTTTATATACAAAATTTGGCATCTAAATATGCACATGTGACATCTCTTATCAAAATTTTATACAAAATATATATAAATATGGCATCTCTTATCATATTTTCATACAAAATATGACATATAAATATGCACATGTTACATGTCTTCTCTTTTTTATATACAAAATTTGGCATCTAGATATGCACATCACTACGAAGTTATAGCATTTCACATAACACATATACAAAATTTTAAAAATTATTCTACCATATGTAGAATGATTTAGCTATATAGCACACAATCAATCAAGGGGACCTTCTGGAGTAGCTTTAACCCTTATTGTATCAAGTATTTCCTCATGATCAAATTGATGTACTTTCCACAACTTCTTGTTAAGAGGCCATCCAAAATATGATATAAATTGAATATTTGTTGAAAAAATAAGGTTAAAGTAATGAATAATATGTCTCTATGTCTCAAAATCCTCAAATAACCACATGGTAGAATTCTTGATAGGGTACCTACATTTAATTGTAAAGACAATTTAAAGTCAAAATTGATACATTAGATATGAAAAATAGACTTAAAGATATCTTCATGGTAGGGGAAAAAAATATATTAGCTTTTAAGCCATGTGCCTATCACAATGACAAATCCTATTGGGTACTCAATATCCTCATCATCAATGACTATAGCTATCAATTTATTTTTGGGCTCAATACACCAACATAGAAAGTAATTTGTTCCTTCATCACTATTTTCATATGCAATAACTACATATACATCACATGCATTATATAGAAGGATAAGGTAATGGAAAAATTGAAAATAATCTATTTTAACCAAGTATTAAATTGATAACTTAGTACCTAGTTCAACTAGGTCAGGTACATGCTCAAACTTTTTTGATACTTCAACCTGGTTGAGTTGTAGTGCTATAGGAAGTTGATATGAATCAATTGAATGCAAAGGTCTACAAGACCATTGGTTGACACACTCTTTTGGTTCACATTCATCCCATAAATGATGCATACATGAAGAGCAAAAACATGCAAGCTTTCTAGTATGAATAGCTAGTGACACTACATTTGAACTTTGAAATGAATGCATCTTACTTGATCCTATAAGTGTATAAAAATCTTGTAAATTTTCAATGTTAGGTTCATGTATCAACCAAAAATATCTAGAAACCATAGAATTACTTGTATTACCTAGTCCCATCATAGAATTTCACCATTGGACAATTGTTTCAACATTTTCTAATAGTGTGCCACCTTTGTATTTTAATTCCTCTCTACTAAGGGATCTTTTCACACATGCTCCTTCACCATCATGCTTTCCGTTTCCATGTCCCTCCTCAATGAAATTCCAAAATGTTACACTCCAATTGTCACATTCATCCTACTCAACCAATAGAACATTCTCACATTCTTGAATTGTGAGGTGCAATTGTCTGACCATATAGTGTGTCGATTATATCTTTCATCTCTTTCCCTCAAATTGTCATAAAAAAAGCTTAAAAACCCTTGCAAAAAATTGAATGAATGAGTTCGATCATCATTGATATAGAAGTGATAATCTCTAAATAATTTTATGTCATCCTTAATGCTATCATGTGCATGAATAAACACTACGTGTACAAAAATTGACACTTGTATAGAGTTTTAATACATTAGTTGCACTTCATTTTGAGGTTTTAGTGTATTTTTTTTAGTGAAGTCAACAATAGACACAATCCTAGCTAAGGGAAAAGTGTCCTTACACAACTTGAATTTTTCATCTAACCATCTAGCTCTATGTGTATGATCTATGTAGTCATAAACTATTTTCTCTTGAAACAATTTCATAAAGTTAGCTACACAGACATCACTTTTCACTAATTCACACCTCTTTAATTCTTTTCCATCTTCAGCATGGTATATAACTGACTTGTAATTTCCAAGAGAAATTAGTATCTTACCAATTTTATGTGTGCTATCTAGATCTAGACATCTATTCAACTTTTGCAAACCACCGCATTGAGGGAAAAAATCTTTCAAACACATGGTCTTATAATAAATGCAACCATCATCTTGTTTACATAGTACACTTGAAATAAATTCTCTCAGTGTCTTAGGAGGTTATTATAGACCACATTCCTACAATATTTTGTTAGTATGCAAAATACAAAATATATAATGATAAACATCATAATGCATAGAAAACTCAACATGAACCCTAACACGACATGTAGTGCATCTATGATTTATTTTAACATAGAATGGTTTTCTCATCTTAAAAAACATTTGGCTGATTTTAATTTGAGGAAATCTTTGAAGAAAACTTTCATAAAATTGTGTTTGAGTCATATCCAAAAAAAATTTTGCATGTGGCTCACGGTTTGCTTTTCTGATTCATCTTTTGACAACATCTTTCTGGTTTGGTGAAGCTCTTGTATTTTCATGCCAACATTTTTCCATTAATTTTCTTAGTGCATCAACAATAACTTTATCCTTATGTGGGAGTCTACCTTGGAAAGATCAAAAAGAATTATCACTAGAATTCTTAATTTTCTCTCACCTCACTAAGGCTTTGACTAATGTTGTTCTACTTATCCTTAATGATTTACTTGTTTTTCTTACCATAAAAGTTTTTTCCATTTGCTTTCCCATTATAGTTGATGTGAGGACTTGTCAACTTGTATTAGCATCTTTAGTATACGCTTTTGAAGGAATGGATTGGTATGCATCAAAGAGATTTCTAACAATGCTTCTTTCACTACTATTTTCAGATGTTTTAAACCCCAAAATTATCATTATCTCTCTAAATTTCATATTTTTAACCATTTCAACAAAAATTTGGCATCTTCCACTTTTATTTAAATTTTCAAGATTGTTATTCCAAATCTTTTGAAAAATTCTCCTACAATTTATTTTTGACATTTTATCATGCATTGGCTTCAAAATAATTTCATCAATGTCAATTAGAAACTTTGGTTTTCTACAAATTATTCTAGGAGATGTTGATGTATGTGGATGCTCAATATTTTCATTATATACATCATGTGTATTCATCATTCCCACTTGAGATGTCACATTAGGGGCATTAGGTGATGTAAGTGTATTTGTCATAATAATTTCAATTGGTGTATGTTGAACATTTTTGTTTGTCAAATTATGTGTATTTGTGACATCAATATCAATAGTTATGCTTTCATTGCTTAGATTTGAGGCATTTGATGATGCACCTTCACATAATCTCCTCATATGATCCCTTGTTTTTTCCTTTGTTGCCTCTTGTTTTTCTATTGTTCCTCTCTTGTTCTTTCCCATGATTGTACATGCAAATTACCCTACAAATAATAACATGAATAAAATAAACAATAAAATACAAAACTATAAAAAATTGCATGATTATTTTATGCTCAATCACAAGGCACTAACATAAAATAAGATGTTGGCACATGAAAAATATAAAATATAGCATTTCCAAGCACAAAAATCTTACACTTGTGTACCCGGTATAGAAATACACATGAAACAATAGTAGAATATGGTGGACCACACTGAAAAAACATATTAACCATTGCCATGTTGTTCTATTTATAGTTCTTAATAACTGATCAAGTTTTGTATAACCTGATCAGGTTATTGAGTTCTAACTACATTATCCATATGGACAAATAACTTGATTAGGTTTTGTATTACTGCTACAAAAAGGTAGATTGAAGGAGGAAGAGAGTGATGGAGAGAATGTGAGAGAGAAGGGGATATGAAGAGGGAGATGGAATAAGAGAGAGGGAGAGGGAATGGGGATGAGAGAGAGAGAGAGAGAGAGAGAGAGAGAGAGAGAGGATAAGATAAGGAGAAATAATTAGAGAGAGATATAGGATAGATAAATGATTAGGGGATAGGAGAAAGATAGAGAGGAGATATGAGAGAGAGAGAGAGAGAGGATAAGATAAGGAGAAATAATTAGAGAGAGATATAGGATGGATAAATGATTAGGGGATAGGAGAAAGTCAGAGAGGGAATAGGAGAAAGATAGAGAGGAGATATGAGAGAGAGAGAGAGAGAGAGAGAGAGAGAGAGAGAGAGAGAGAGAGAGAGAGAGAGGGATATGATAGAGAGAGAGAGAGAGAGAGAGAGATTAGGGGATATGATAGAAAGAGTGAGAGAGAGATGGAGAGAATGAGGCAGAGAGAAGGGGATAGGAAAAAGAGATGGAGGGTATAGGACAAAGAGAAAATTGGATAGAGAGAAGATTTAGAGGGTATGAGAGAGAGAGAGAGAGAGAGAGAGAGAGAGAGAGAGAGAGAGAGAGAGTGTGTGTGTGTGTGTGTGTGTGAGAGAGAGAGAGAGAGAGAGAGAGAGAGAGAGAGAGAGAGAGGATGGTATTGAGAGAAGAATTAGAGGATATAATAGAAAGAGAGAGAGAAGGGGATACAAGAAAGAGAGAGGGGAATAGGAGAGAGAGAGAGAGGTTTGGGGAAAGGATAGAAAGAGTGAGAGTGAGATAAGGGGACATGTGAAAGAGGGAGGGGGGATAGGAGAGAGAGAGATTAGAGGATATGATATAAAGAGTAAAAATGAGAGAGAGGGAGTGATGTAGAGAGAGAGAGAGAGAGAGAGAGAGAGAGAAAGAGAGAGAAAGAGAGAGAGAGAGAGAGAGAGAGAGAGAGAGAGAGAGAGAGGATGAGATGGAGATAAGGATTGGGGGATATGATAGAAACTTGTTTAGTATAATAAATAACCCGATCTCTCTCTCTCTCTCTCTCTCTCTCTCTCTCTATCTCTAAAATTGTGTAGTAGTAACACAAAACCTGATGAGGTTTTACAAAACCCTATTAGGTTCTAAATGCATTTTTCATTTTCATAACACAATTGTGTTATTTGAATCCAAAAAACCCGATTGGGTTATGGCCTGATGATAGCCTAGGAAAATGATCCAAAGGCTTGGGAGACTATTTTCCCTCCATTTTTTCCTTTAGACATTTTTTCATCTTCTAAGATGAATTACCATATTTTTCTCTATCAAGTTTGCTAATGGTGAAGTGGGCATCTCTAAAATCACCACCATAATCTCACAAGTTTTCTTAGCTTTCTAACCTTTTTTTTTCCTTTTTTTGGACAACATTAACATTGTAAACTTTAATTACTTTTACCAATGCCTTGACATTCCTCATAGACATATGTCTACCATTTTTTAATAGCTTTTGATATACTTAACCAAATTCAAAATAAATTACATATTACTATTCTACACTTGATTATATACACATTAAAAAAAAAAGGTTTCCAATTTAAATTATTTTGATGCAAGTTATGCTCAACACATGAACAAATACCCTAATTTCAGCATGTAGTCTATTCAATAATTCACAAAAAAAAAAAAATCATCATAAAATTACAAAAAAATACAAAACTTCTAGATATGACTCTTAAATATCATCCTACCAAAGGGATATGCAAAATACTAAATATAACTATGTCTTTTGTGTTGCACACGAAAGAAACTATGTTATGTTTTCTTAAAAAACCAGGGATTATTTTTTGTGTGCATAGCGTTTGACCCACCTAATATTATCCATTTTGTAAAAACACTAGTAGTTGAGAAAGTATATTCAGAGTACTACAATTTATATAATTTATGCATATTATCATTTTTTAGTGGATGACCCTCAAATGCCTAGCCAAGTTTAGGTTTACTTGATTTCAAAAAAAAAGTGTCCACTTATATCCCCTTTTTTGTACACCATTTTGGTTTACTTATGTAAGACTCATTACCTTTGGATACCTTTGATTATCTAGGGATCTTGTTCTAGTCTTCTACTCTATGCCCATACTTCTTACAATAGTAGCAAAATCCATCTATTATTTGTTGGAAATATAAGAGGAGCAACTGAGAGGGGAGGGGTGAATCATTTACTATAGAAATAAATCCTAGATCCGTTAGATGTCAGTGCAAAACAAAACTTTAAAAACTGAACACTGCTGATGCTTGACAAAAATACATAAAATACTGTAACTCAGTAAATATTGAATATGCTTGGTAAATACTTAACATAAAAACTTTAGATGTTTATCTATGATTAAAATTACTTTAATTTAGTTTCAAAACACATAAAATAAAATAGCATGAACACATTTGACACCAAGATTTAATGCAGAAATCCAATTTGGGAAAAACCACCAATTGCAACTAGTTACTGATTTTCACTCTTCTAAAGTGAGCCCTATTAGGAGCCAACCATGTTAAAGGTTACAAAACACACTATTAGGTGTGACCCTATTAGAGGATTTAATCACCCTATAAGGAGTGGCCTTGTTATATGTCTTTAGACAATTCAATAGAACTACTACGTTGTTAGAGGATTTACAAATAGCTATTAAGACATCTCTATTAAGAGATTTAGATTACTACTACAATGGTTAGAGAGTAACAATGAAATGACCTAATTTCTAATACAACTAAATTGCTAATTATAGATCTCAATTTTGGCTTTTATACTTGATCCTTCTTGATCAAATATATATTTTCAGCTCCACAAGGATATTCTACGTATCCTTTTGATTCACTTCCTCTTACCATCATCAAATCTTCAATATATTCACACACATTCTAAATCCTCAATTGGACTTTATATTTATATCTTTCATATTCTCAAGTCGACTTGAATACAACTTAAAAAAATTAATATTCATCTCCTTAGTCGGCTAGAGCCAACAAATAATTCAATTGAACTCAATATGCCAAAATAAGAAAATCCTTTATTAGCCAACCCAGCTCGATAGACACTAACTTGATTTTCCTGTGTTAACCAAGTGAACTCGGTTAACACTGCATATTCAAAAAGTTCCTTTGGTAACTAAGTGAGCTTGGTCAACACTAGTTCCATCCAACATTTCCTTCATTTACCGAGTGAGCTTGGTTAACACTCATCTTTCACAAACTTTCCTTTGGTGCATGAGTGAACTTGATAGAAACTATCTTTTGAACTTGGAAAACTGTAGAATGCTTGGTAGACACAGAAAACTATCTATAATGCCTAAGTGAGCTCAACATAGACTAATGTGTAGTGATATGCCATTTTGTGTAACATCAAAGGCAATACACAATTAATCAATTGTCTCAATAATCTTTGTCTTTGGCATTAATGGCAACAGAACATGTCATGATACAATGAACTTTTTGGAGCAAGAATAAAGTAAGGAACATATCCTTAGTTTCATTTAGATTATCATCCATGAGAACTCCCTCTATCAATGTGAACTTTTTCTACCTTTAGTTTCTCCCTCTATTAGAAAACTTCTATTTGCTACAACTTCTTTCGATAGAAAACTCTACCTTTGATATTAGACCAAGCTTAATATTCTTCTTTGAGATCTCTTCTTTTCCTCTTTGACATCTCTTTATAAAATTTCTATGGTAGAAAACTTCTCCCTTTTATCAATAAACATTTCTCTAAAATTTTATAATAAACTTCCCCCTCTTTGACATCTCATGCCAAAGACAATACTCAATGAAATATCAATGTACCTCAAGTACCGATTCATTCACAATAAGCCCTTGTCAATATTGCACCAACTGGTTGATCTTCAACATGCTCTAGTTGATGCATCACTAAACTTCATTTAGTGAGCTTTAGATAGGGGAATGACCCCTAACTTACCTCTTAGATATAAAAATGCATCCTTAGGTACTGGCTTGGTGAATATGTTTGCAATTTTTTTCTTTTGTACTTACATATTCCAATATAACTTCTTTATCTTTTACCAATTCTCTCAAGAAATGATATTTTATAGCAATTTGTTTTGTTTTTGTATGCATCATTGGATTCTTTGATATATTGATTACACTAGTGTTATCACAGTATATGATTACTAGATCCTTCATCTCTGTCTTCATAACTACCAAGAGTTGTTTGAACCAAACAATATTAGAGCAATTAACTATTGTTTCCACATATTCTATCTTTTTTGTGGACTGAGAGATACAATTATGTTTCTTGCTTGTCCATGACACTAGTCTTTTACCAAGAAAGAATGTTCCACCACTAGTGCTTTTTCTATCATCAATACTTTTTTCCCAATTAGCATTAGTAAATATTTTTAGGTCTAAATTGCCTCCTATTTTGTACCATAAACCATAGTCTTTAGTACCTTTAAGATATATCATGATTCTCTTGATTGCCATCATGTAATTTTCTTTGGGATTGGTTGAGAATCTTGCCACCATACCAACTGCTAATGCAATATCAGACCTTGTATGCACTATATACTACAATTTTCCAATAATTGATTTGTATGTGGTCTAATTTACCTCCTTGGAATCATCATTCTTGGAAATTTTATGTCCAGTAGACATAGGGGTTCTAGATGTTCTTGAATTTTCCATTCCAAATTTCTTTAGTATCTCTTTGATGTACTTAGATTGAGTAATGTAGATACCATATTTCTTTTGCTAAATCTACAATCCAACAAAGAATTTTATCTCTCCAAACATAGACATCTCAAATTATTTACTCATTTTTTCTAAAAATGCCTTTCACAAGTCATCATTTCCTATGAATAATGTATCATCAACAAATATTTCTACCAACACAATCTTCTTGTCTAGTCCTTCTTCGATATACAGGCTACTATTATTTGTTCTTTGAAAACCAATCTCTATCAAATAATAATGAAGTCTTTCATACCAAGTTTTGTGAGCTTGCTTGAGTCCATATAATGCCTTGTGTAATTTGCAGACCATGTTCTTTTTGCTAGGATCTAAAAAACTTTCTAGTTGTTCAATGTAGACTTCCTCATCAAGAATTTCATTCAAGAATGTAGATTTTACATCCATTTGATACACTTTAAATATTTTGTGTGCTACATATGTTAGTAAAGTTCTACCACCTAATCTTCCAATAGGAGCAAAAGTTTAGTCATAATCAACACCTTCTTCTTGAGAATAGCCTTTACATACTAACCTTGCTTTGTTTTTGGAAACTTCTCCATCTTCATTTAGCTTATTTTTGAACACCCACTTTGTGCCAATTACATTTTTATCCTTGGGCCTAGGAACAAGATTCCAAGTCTTTTTCTTCTCTATTTATTCTATTTCTTCATTCATTGCTTCAATCCAACTTTTATTATCCAATGCATATTTAACATTTCTAGGTTCAAATTTAGCAAGTAAACATGTACCTTTCAATTTGTTTCTTGTCATTGTTCCATCTAATTTATCTCCAATGATTTAATCAGGTGCACAATGTCTTCTGACATATTTTGCAAATATAGGTTCTTTAGATTTGGAATGAGTTTCATTAATTTCATCATAAACTTTAGTATCAAGCTCCGACCCCACTCTCTCTAACTCGAGTCCATCAGACTTAGTTTGCTCTAGCTTGGTAGCTTTTGATTACAACTTGGGTCCTTCAAACTATGACTCGGGTTGTACTGTCGACAACTTGGTAACTATCAAGGATATTTTGGGGACTTAGGAGGTGAATCCTCTTTTCTTCTAGATAGGTTTGGCAAGGTATCAAGTTCATAGTAAACAAATCTTCTATAATCCTCAGGCTCTTTGTTGCTTTCTTCTTCACTCTTTTTCGCAAACTCATCAATTCTTACATGTGCACTTTCTATGATTTTATGAGTATAAAAATTCAAACATTTGTATGCTTTACTTCTGTAGGAGTATCCTAGGAATATGCCTTCATCACCTTTGACATCACATTTGCCTTTTCTAGATTCTTTCAAGATATAACATTTGCTGTCAAATACTTTCAAGTAACATACATTATGTTTTTAGCCATAACATAATTCATAAGGAGTTTTATTTCAATCTTTCTTTAGATGTACTTTGTTCAATCTATGAATTTTAGTGCTAATAGCTTCCTTCTAGTATTTGATTGCAATATTCTTTTCTATCATTTATGTTCTTACACAATCCATGATGGATCTGTTCCTTCTTTTAGCTTTGCCATTCTATTAAGGTGTATCAGGGGCTGATACTTTCTTTTAATTCATTGGAGATGAATTCACCACCTTTTTATGATCTCAAACATTTCAACATTTTTCCAGTTTCTTTTTGTACTCTTGTAAAGTACCACTTGAATTTTTGAAAAGCTTTTGATTTTTCTTTTAGATACATTACAATCATCATTCTAGAATAATCATCAACTAAAAGAATGAAAATCTTATCCCCACTATAAATTTCTATTCCAATAGGTCCACATAAGTTTTTATGCACAGGCTCTAAGGCTTCTTCTAAATGATAGTTCTTGCCTTTGAAACTAGTCTTTCTCATCTTGCCAATTTGACAATTCTTACATAGACCCATATCAGGTTTCCTCAAACTAGGAATATCTCTTACTCTTTTGCGTTTTCTTATCTTAACTAGATTATCAAAGTTTACATGACATAATATTTTGTGCCATAACAAAAAATTTTCTACTTGAGTAATAAAACATGAACTTTCACTGAGATCAAGATAGAATAGGTTACCTTTTGTTTGTTTGCTAGATCCAACTAGATTTTATTTTCCATCCATCAGTTTGGCTTTTTCATCCATTCATTCTACTTTAAATCTAATGTTATTCAACTGTGCCACACTTAGTAGATTATGCTTTAGTCCTTCAACCCAATAAGAATTATCACATATAGAGTATTGGTTAAAGAAATAGATCCTTTTCCTTTTATACAACAAGGTTCATTTTTTCCAAATCTCAAATTACCACCATCATAATATTCCATGTGTTTAAACTCTATTTTGTCTCCAATCATATGATGTTAATAGCCACTATCAATAATCCATGTATATTTTTTGCTAACATGAGAGATAAGTGCCATCTTATCTCCCTCATCATCAAATTCATCTTTCACAATAATGTATACCATTTCATCTTCACTATTATCAGAATCTTAGGCCATAAAACAAGATTTCTTATCTTTGTCCTTGTAGTCCTTTTAGTTTTTGAATTCCTTCTCATCCTTGTTTTCTATATTTGGAAACCTTGGAGTAATGTGACCAATTTCTTCACAAGAAAAATAGATCAAAGGAACCTTACCTTTGTATTTTTCTCTACCTTTGGAATACTTCCTTGCAAGTAGAGCTTCAACAACTTCAAGATCACTGTCATAACTTTCTTCTATTTCATCTTCTTCACTTCCTGATTGATTGGCCTTTGATTTCTTACTCTTTTTCTTGAGTGAGAGTTTGGCTTCAAATGTAGACTCAATGTCTTTGGAACTAGGAACGTAGTTATCATAGTTATTCAACTGAAAAGTTGTCAATCTCTGAACTAGAGAATCCAAAGTAATTTTTCTTTTTGGATCAAATCTCATCTCTTGAATAGCAAACTAGAGCATCCAAAGTAATTTTTCTTTTTGGATCAAATCTCATCTCTTGAATAGCAAACACTCTAATTGCATAAATAGGAAGAAGGGTTTTGAGTACCTTGCTTACAACTATTTTTTCATCAATATTTCCTCTAGATTCTTTGATTGCACTCACACTTACTTTGATTCTTTCCACATATTTTGTAATGTTTTAATCTTCTCTCATTTTCATCTAATCAAATTTTCCTCTAAGACTTTCTACATTAGCTCTTCTTACATTGTCATATCATCCATAAATTTCTATTAGTTTGGTCTACATTTCATGCATTGATTTACAGTCTTTTACTTCATCAAATGCAACTTAACTAAGAACAGATGCAATATCAATCATCATGATGTTATGATTCTTCTTTTCAACAATATCTTCAACTAAAAATGTTCTAGTTGGAGTCTTGTATTCAACATCAAGATTTTTGCAACCTGAATCACTTACAGTGTCCAGATGTAACCTCATAAGTCCTTGCCATTCTACAAAATTGTCTCTGTTCAACTTGGGAATCTCTCTTTTGTAAGACATCCCGATCTTTAGCTTAGGTCCTTGAAACCTTCTTTGCAAGCACCAAAAGCTCTGATACCAATTTTTGGAAATATAAGAGGAGTAACTAAGAGGGGAGGGGTGAATTAGTTACTATAAAAAAAAATACCCCAGATCCCTTAGATGTTAGTGCAAAAAAAAACTCTAAAAATTGAACACTGCTAATGCTTGGCAAACACACATAAAATATTATAACTCGGTAAATACTAAATATGCTTGATAAATACTTAACATGAAAAGTTTAAATGTTTATCTGTGATTACCATTAATTTAACTTAGTTTCAAAACACATAAAATAAAATAGCATGAACACATTTGACATCAAGATTTAATGTGGAAACCCAATTTGGGAAAAACTACCAATTGCAACTAGTTACTGATTTTCACTCTTTTGAAGTAAGCCTTGTTAGGAGCCAACCCTATTAAAGGTTACAAAATATATTATTAGGTGTGATCCTTTTAGAGGATTTAATCACCCTGATAGGAGTGGCCTTGTTAGAGGTCTTTAGAAAATTCAATAGAACTACCACCTTGTTAGAGGATTTACAAATAGCTATTAAGCCAACTTTGTTAAGAGATTTAGATCACTGATACAATGGTTAGAGAGTAACAATGAGATGACTTGATTTTTGATGCAACTGAATTGCTAATTACAGATCTCAATTCTAGCTTGTATACTTGATCCTTCTTGATCGAATATATCATTTCAGTTCCACAAGGATATTCTTCTTATCCTTTTGATTCACTTCCTCTTACCATCATCAAATCTTCAATATATTCACACATATTGTAAATCCTCAACATATTCAGTCGGCTAGAACTAGCAAATAAATCAATTGAACTCACCATGCCAAAATAAGAAAATCCTTTGTTCGCTAACCTAGCTTGGTACGCACTAACTCAAAAATAATTTTCTTGTGTTAACTTGGTGAACTCAGTTAACACTACATATTCATAAGGTTCCTTTGGTAACCAAGTGAGCTCGATCAACACTGGTTTTATCCAACATTTCCTTCATTTACTAAGTGAGCTTGGTTAACACTCATCTTCCACAAAATTTCCTTTGGTGCTTGAGTGAACTCGGTAGAAACTATCTTCTAAACTTGGTAAACTCTAGAACACTCAATAGACACAAAATGTTGTCTACAATGCCCGAGTAAACTCAGCATACACTGAATAGTAATGATATGACATTTTGTGTAACATCAAAGATAATACACAATTAATCAATTGTCATTTTTCTTCATGTGCCCAATGTTTGACGCACCTAATATTATCTATTTTCTAAAAAATCTAGTAGTTTAGAAAGTATATTCAGAGTACTACAATTTATATGTTTTATGCATCTTATCATTTTTAGTGGATGACTCTCAAATGTCTTGCCAAGTTCAGGTTTACCTCATTTTAGAAAAAGTTGTCCACTTATATCCCTCTTTTATGTACACCATTTTGGTGCACTTACCTAAGACTCATTGCCTTTGGATACCTTTGATCATCTAAGGATCTTGTTCTATAGTCTTCTACTCTATGTTCATACTTCTTATAATAGTAGAAAAATCCATCGATTATTTTCTCATTAAAATGAGAAATACATTATGGTGTTGTATGGCCATAGAGATGGAATTTAGTTTAGTGCCTTTCATAGGTATAATATTGAATAGGTGTAATTTTCTTAAACTAGTACACACTATATTTGTGTGTTTTCTTACCATAACAACTATAATTTGGTTTCACAATACTCTTATCTTTCGAAGATGTACTTCTTGATCTTTTGATATTCAGGTTCTTCTCTTTAGAAGTTTCCCCTTCTTAAGTCTTGCTATCACCTTGGTAACCTAGACTGATTGTACTTTTGTTCCTTCTTTGAGCATTTAAGTGCTCATCAATCTTCACAAAACTCTTATTAAATATCATCACTTTTTATTTCATTTATTTGCTCTTCTCAACTATTTAGTGATCTTGAGCACTTGTTCAATCAGTTCTATAAACTATTCCATATTGGGGTGACATCTCTCCTTAGTCTTTAGCACACCACTCTCCTTGCTAATCCTATGGCTTCATCTCTTGTTAGTCAAATGGAAATATCTCATTCAACTTGAGCTTTGGAGACTTCTCTAGCTAGCTCATCTCTCTCTTTTCTTAGTTGAATATTGGTTTCCTTTAGCTATTCTATTTTAGCCATTAATTCAAAGATGGCTTCCTCTAACTCTTGAGAGATTTTGTACTAATGTTTAATGACTTCTTATCTTTAATTGATCTTTAATATTGGCTTCTACCTCTTATCTAAGGAATTTATTAGCTTTTCCTTCAATTCCTCAATGAAGATTCCTCTACCTATCTTTGTAGTGACATCATTAGATATTTCCTCAAGTTATTAGACTTGTTGCAATGGGGATTTACACTCAATTACAAATTATTGGTCACAACATGTACTAAGAGGGGAGTGAATCAATACTATACCACCTAACCTTGTTACAACCCAATTTATAGATAGTATCACAACAAATGTAGTAATATAAAATGCATAAACTCACACACAAAAGCATTCATCCAGGTGACATGAATATTTTATATGTACAAACTCTTCCTATGAGGTTAAAAACCATAGTAGGGATAATATACCCACTATCCCTTATAATGCATGTAAAGTTGTGCTCTATTAGGAGAGCTATAAGTTCTTCTTCTTTAAGCTTGTCCTATTAGGAATTCCTACAACCTATTAGAGTTACAAAATCATGTGAAAGCTACCTAGTTAGAGGATTTATATGTCTTCTTCTGAGAGACACTTTGTTAAAGGATTTTTACAATAAGATTACAAATGAAACTTTCCCTATTAAGAGCTTACAAATAAATGAAATTTTAAGTAATAATACTAAGTATGTTGACCTTTAAACACAATACTAGCCTGTCATGTATATCTTTTTTGAGTCTCATTAAGATGATTTAATCTTTCTTCTTTCTTGTTGAGTTCCTTATTCTTCATTCTCATCTCTCCCTTGATTGCTTGCAACATCCTATCCTTATTTTCTCCTCATTCTATTTCTCTTGCTTCTATTAGATTTATCTTCCCTAAATTTATGCTTTCTATGAATCATACAGACAACTCTCTCCATGCAACTACCACACCCTCTTTTTAAATTTTTTTACATATATATCCTTCTGTCGATTTTAGGGTACAATTACCTGTGTAAAGAGTTTCTCTCTTATTCTTGAATTAGAAATTAAAATTCCATGTTTTATTTTTTCATAAAAGACCCATAAAACCTATGCCTAAGATCTAGAATCCTATCCTTGCTAGTCTTTTCATGAACTAATGATGGCGTATAATCCTTTCCTAGTTGCAAATTTTTACTTTTACCTATTGTCACATCGATTGTGACTCTACATGTTGATGACTTGGATCAACTATTATCCAAATATGACTTACTGTGCCAATGTGGACGTGACACAATGTATATCGAGATGTCTTATGAATGGTAACTATAGACTTCTTTCTACTTATCCTTCTTCTTATTCTTGAGACTATTTATCACATATTTTTTCAATCAAATACTTGTGGCCATCAATGAAAATATTTAGTACTTCTTTCATTCTTCATGCCAAAGATGCATGTGGGGTCAACAAGAATGATGTTTCCAAAGTAATATAACAAGGTCAACCCTAATTCATCTGAAAGCTTTCAAAGATTTTTTGAAGATCTACAATAATAATTTTTCCATCTCTCTCCTACACACATAAAATTAAGGTTGTTATTTAATGGTGCAAGAGTACTTACCTTTGGCAAGCCCTAGATTAAGGAATCAAACTTGAATTACAATATAATTGAAGGAGGAAATACTAACATATAATAGGATACAATAATATCAAATGAAAGATAAAATTACTTTAATAGATGTAATTACATTTGATGTATGATCAAGTATTTAAATGTCATAGCCTTGACTCAAATAAACCAAAGGGAAATCAAAGATGAATAGGTAGGTATGCGACTTTCCATGGATGACTGATAAAATATCTTGAATGCATTGGGATGATATATCTCTTCCTTTGAAGCTCGACTCCACTACCACCTTGGAGGAAGAATCTTGATGCAAAGATAAAATATGTAGACTTGGTGAATTCCTATAAGTACCTTCTTTCTTGGCTAAACTCCTTTCCTTGATCCTGTGATGTCTTAAGGAATTCATTTAAATTCATGTTGTGAAAATAATTCCCCCAAGCCTCCTTATATACTAGTTTTTGGGTGGGAAAACAATACATGCCAATTGGGAAGAAAAGAGTTAGTAATTGAAACCTCAAAGAATTTTGGGCCACAGCCCAACAATCACTAGGAAAGAGATCAACCTAAGCTAACCTCTTCATGAATAGGTAAAAATATTCTAGAATACATCAACCTAGTTTTACCTATTCCCAGAGAAGGTTAGAGATAAGGCTTTTAGAAGGCATAGAGAGAGTGAAGATGGAATGTGGAGATACATGGCCTACCAGAAGATATGACCAAAATGGTGGCAAAGCAACACTTAAAGAGACATGTCACAAGGAAATAGATGATATAAAATTGTGAGATGGATTGAAGATGAAAAAGAGAGACCAAAATAACACTAATAAGGGATAAAAGTCTTAAGATTAAGTGCATCCATTTTAAGATGATGCATTTAGCCCTCACTTTAGCAAGAGTATGAGGCAACTCATACTCTTGGTAAAGGAGGAAGAAAAAAGACAAATGTCATAATGAGATAGAACATCACTAATATTAAGGATAGAAGACCCCAAACCTAGGAACCTAACCCCATTCCCATGCATAAGAGAACACAAAAAAAGAAAAAATAAAATAAAAAATGAAAAAAATCCAAAAATATGCAAAAGGTGTTAGTACTAAAGCCTAGATCAACTACTAAATGAGACCTTAGCTAAGGAGATATCTCACCCACTAATATAATATTTGAAAGGATATTACAAAGAATAAAAGATCACATAAGAAAGGAGAGAGCACCATAAAGGACTACATCCTTCATGATTATATCCCAGCAACATGAAAGTGTGTGTGCACATGCGCACCTACACACACACACACACACACACACACACACACACACACACACACACACACACACACACACACACACACACACATAGAGAGAGAGAGAGAGAGAGAGAGAGAGAGAGAGATTATCTCACCCAGTAAGGTTTGTGTGCCTTACTTTGAATCCTAGAAAGGGAGGATTGAAGGATTGAATAGTCTAGTAAGATTTGCATGCCTAATAGTCAATCGCCCCTCCCCCCCACACAAAAAAAACTAGGATCAAATGGTCTAGTGGGTTTGTGTGGCTAGTAGTTAATCCTATGCACCTATTGATAGATTATGTATGCTTGTGTATGTGTATATGTTCCCACCTATGGATCAATTTTGTGATGCCACCATAGAGTGTGTATGAGTGTTTTCCTAGGATAGAGAAGTATCAACAATACCAAGAATTTGGTAATGAATTTCCTCAGGATGGAGAAGTATCACTGATACCAACTGAGGATTTAGCAAAAACAAGGTAAAAAAATTATTTCCTTAGGATGGAGACATATCACTAATACCTGTTGAGCATTCAGATAAAAAATTATGTGTTATCCATATATAAGATTTATCATGTACTTGTGTATGCAAAAGAGATGTGGCAACAATGCATTGATTTGAGGATGAGATAGAAGTCACACCAAGAAAATAAGGCTAAAGTACTCCAAGCCATACTCACAATTTGTATTTTCTACCCCATGATTATCTCCAAAAACTAAGAAAGGCATATGTATACCTTTTTCTTAGGTTGACTATGTAGCCTTAGACATTTTAAAGGAAGAGAATCAAGGATAACTACTTGTATCAACAAGGAAATATCCTATATCAACAATGTATGTCATAAACTTAGCAAAGAGAATTAACTCTTATAAGCTAAGGAAATAGATCAACTATGAAAGGATATGTCACTTATGAGAAGAGACCCTTGTAAGGAAGAGATCTTGTGTGCAAGACATCTACCTTCAAGAGGAGTGAGACAAGAAAAGATAAAAAGTTCAATAACAAAGAGGGGAAGAAGAGCAAGTACTTACCTATTCAACACCCTATGAATAGGTGGAATAGGGATCCTTGGATGAAGGACTAAAAACTTTAAAGAACATAATAAGTGAAAATGTTTATAAAGAACATAGTTTTTCAAATAAAGAAAAGGGCAAATGATCAAGGATGTCCACATCTTATATATGAGAGAGTCATAATAAAGACACAATTACTTATAGGAAAATAATGTCAAATAATAAATAGATTTGAGTATACTAAGGAAAGTGGATCCTTAGACAAAGAAAGATAAATAATGTAAAAGGAACCTATTAGAAAGTAAAGTCCACCAATATAAATATGGGGGTGGGGGGGCGGGAGGGGGGGGGGGGTGTGGGGGGGTGGGGGTGGAGGGGGTAGGTGTGAATCAATTATCCAACTATTATAACAATTATCAACCTTAATAATCTTTAACCATGTGAGAAATATAATCAACAACCATAATAGGATACTCATACACAATAACACCATATATCTTAACTAGGGAAACACTTGATTAGAGGGAAAACCCAAGTGGGGATAGTACCCACAAAATGGTGTACTAATATAAACATTACTTTTTAGAGGATGGAATTTTTTATGATTCAACGAAATACATTTTGTATATATTAGTCCCTCTTAGAAGACTTTGAAATCCTGTTAGAAGATTCGAACCTTGTTAGGAGTTGTGCCAACTCTATTAGGAGTTCTAGAAGGTAGATGGATCCACTGTCCAAAGAAATTTAGGGGCAAGACCATTGAACTCACTATCCAACTGATTTTATGTATTATTCCTTATAGAATAATAGAAATAAAATTTACTTTGATTTCTTTTTTCTTTATCCCCCCAATTAGACTTCTCTCCTTTGGATTTCGATACAAAATCATTGACCTCGCATTGAATAATCCCTTGGATCACATACTCACATATCACTACTTAAATTCACACTTCACCAAAAGGAAAATAACTTTCCTTAATACCACATCATCAAAATAATTCCTTGATTCAGCCATGAGGCTTTCCAAATTAAATAGGACCACATTAAGATATTACAATTAATTTACATCTTTTTGCAATTATAAATCACTGTCAGCTCACAGTCTTTACAAATTTTCACATGTGTGACTTTAGACCTTGCGCACTCACTGACATCATCAAAAATATGTCTATTTCCACTTTCTAAACTCACATATCAAAATTATATCTCTATTAGTAGATACAATTGAAACATTGAAAACTATTTCTTAGGAACTTTTTTTTTATACTGCTCTCTATAAATCAAGCATTGCTCCTACATATCTTCAACTTTCTTCATACACACTTAACCTCATCATCAAGATAGAGTGTGCAACACACCATTAACACAACTTGACCTAATCATCAATACTCCATCCATACAATCTCATTCTATGTCTACCACTTTACTAGTCATCAATGACAAACACATTCATGAATGCAACTTTTTAGTCATAAACAGTTTCTCTAATGCTTAGGATACTCCCTCAAAGGAATACCATACAAATTCATGCCAATAATCTCCCCCTTTGGAATTGATGGAAACATAGATGAAAAAATCTAAGTTTCAAGAATACCAAACCAAACTCAGCTACTACTATTGTTTTTCTCTTCTTTTCAAATCCTCGTCATCAATCAAATTTGAAATCCTCTAGAACACTATTCTATTTGCATCTCTTTCTTAGGATCGACATTAGTTGTTTACTCTTTGACTCTTAGGAGAAAATATCAACTTCTCCCCATTGACATCAACAATACTTCTCTCCCATACATATGAGATCTCACTCTCTCCCTTATTAGAGGATCTTCTCCCTCATTTATGGTGCTTCTCTCTCCCCATTCATAGGAGATGTTTTTCATGCAATCTCTCCCCCACTGAAATCAATGACAAAGGCTTCATTATGTTGATCATCTGCTCCAAGTCTTTAACCATCTCAAGTGTCTGAAAACACTTATTGAAACCATCTATCAAGAATCTTTGATGACTCTACTCATCTCAAATACTCCCCCATATAAGAAGCATCAACATTCAATCTAATCAAACCAATAGTGCTTTGTATCACTAGAATGATGCAATATCTACATCATTTATTTAGAAGTATTCATGGGCATAACCCCAAGCATACCTTGCAAATACTCAATTTTATCTTTAGGAAAAGTATTTGTAAAGATATTTGCAATCTTCTCTATTTTTCTTACACACTCTTATATGATTTCTTTCTCTGCAACTTTCTCCCTTAAGACATGATACTTCATGGATATATAATTAGTCTTAGAATGCAACATAGGATTCTTAGATATACTCACTATACTTGTGTTATCACAATATATGATAACATGATCTAAAAATTCTATCCTGATGTCCTTTGACATCTATTTCATTCACATAATCTGATTACAATTGTTTGTTGTTGCAACATACTCTTCTTCAGTTGTACTCTACGAAATACAATCTTGTTTCTTTCTTATCCAAGAAACCAATATCCCTCCTAGAAAAAATTCTCCACCACTAGTGTTTTCTCTATCATTCATACTTTGTGCTCAATCTGCATTATTATAAGTAGATAAAGTGAAATCACTTGATCTCTCGTACCATTGTCCAAAATTAGGTGTACCCTTTAGATATCTAAATATCCTCTTTGCTTCAACATAATGGGATTCCTTAGGATTAGCTTGAAATTTTTCTACTATCCCAACTTCATTTTCTATATCTAGTTTGGTGTGAGTTAGATATTAAAAACGTCCAATCATAAATCTATACTTTGTCTGCTCAATTGTAGGTGGATCATCTTTGCTTGATAACTTATGACCAGTTATCATGGGTTTACCAAAAGTCTTACAATTTTCCAAACCAAATATTTTTAATAAGTATTTCAAATAATTAGCTTGTGGTATCAAAACACTTTCTTTCTTTTGCACAATTTGTAAACCCAAGAAAAATTTCATCTCACCAATCATACTCATTGCAAATGCATTCTTCATTTCATTAGAAAACTTATCACTTTCTTCATTGTTACCTCCAAAGATTATGTCATCAACAAATATCACAATGATCAACAAACCATTCTCAATTTCTTTCAAATTCAAATTACTATTTGTCATACCTGTAGCAAATCCCAATTTTACCAAATATTTGTCCAACCTTGCATACTAGGTTCTAGGTGCTTGCTTTAGACCAGACAATTCTTCCTTTAGTTTGAATACCATAACCTTTTCTTCTGTCAAAGGAAATCCTTCAAGCTGCTCTATGTAGAATTCTTCTTCAAGTTCTCCATTCAGAAAGGCTGACTTAACATCCATCTGATGCACTTTAAACTTCTTATTTACTACATAGGCCAAAAATATTCTTACTACTTCCATTCTAGCTATAGGGGCAAATGTTTCTTCATAATCTATACCTTCTAGCTATGAGTATAATTTTCATACCAATCTAGCTTTGTTCCTCACAACTTCACCTTGTTCATTTATCTTGTTTCTAGATACCCATTTATTTCTTATAACATTCTTGTCTTTAGGCCTAGGAACCAATTCTGATGTCTCATTCTTCACAATCTGATCTAGTTCTTCCTTCTTTACTTGAATCCAATGATTGTCCTTGCATGCCTCATCTATGCTCTTAGGTTCAACTTGAGAAATCAAATGTAGTTCCTCATGTACTCTATTTATTATCATCACTCCTTTTTCATTACTTCCAATAATCTATTCTATAGGACGGTTCTTTTCCAAATTCCTATTTGGTGTAGGAGTTGCTATCTCGACTATTATCTCTTTTCTTGGTTATGTTTTGTGTTCTCCTCTTTGGTCAAAAATTTGTATATCATTGTGCAAATCATTGTTAGTCTCAAAGAAAACTTCAACATTCTCTCTAATAGATTTGGGATTATCTTCTTCATCATCAATAATAGTTACTAAGGTTGTTTCTTCCATTATTTCTTTTCTCTCAACTAATTCAGGCTCATCATTATTACTCTCGTTTGAGAATCTTTTGATACTTTATTTAAATTCTTCATCATCATCAAAAAGAGAATTATTTCTAGTTTTCTTTACTCGCTTAGGATATTTGGAAAAAAATTGGCCAAATTCTTTACATGTACAACAAACAAAAAATTGCATACCTTCTGGCTCTCTTTTCATAAGTAGATTAATTCCTTCTTAAATATTCTTTTCTGATCTTGATTTGTCTTTCCTTGTACTTGCATTGGTAGGCTTATTCTTTTATATGCAACAAAAAGATTTTGGATCCAGAAATTCAATGCTCTGTTCTATAAAAAAAATTGATATCTCACCAAAGAACTCCATCTTCTAAATGTCAAAATTAACTCCATCAAATTTAAGATTTTCTTTTCTGGAGTGACCTACCATTGATCTCTCAAAGTTATTAAGCTTTCTCTTCAAGGACCTAATGATCTAATACCAATTTTTAGAAAGTAAAGACCACCAATATAATTGGGGGGAGTGTGGTGGTTGGGGGGTGAATCAATTATCCAACTATTATAACAATTAGAAAACTTAATAATCCTTAACCATGTGAGCAATATAATTGACAACCATAACAAGATACTCACACACAATAACACTAGATATGTTAAATAGGGAAACCATTGATTAAAGGGAAAACCCTAGTGGGGATGGTACCCACAAAATGATGTACTAATATAAATGTTCTTTGTTAGAGGATGGACTCTGTTAGGAGTCAATGAATTCCATTAAGTACATATTAATCCCTACTACAAGACTTTGAATCCCTGTTAGGAGTTGTAGAAGGTAGATGGACCCACTATCCAAATAGACTTAGGGGTAAGACCATTGAACTCACTATCTAATTGATCTCTATATTATTCCTTTTAGAATAATAGAAATGAATTGTACTTGAACTTCCTCTTTCTCTATGCTGTCAACTAGACTTCTCTCCTTTTTATCTTGATACCCTATCACCAACTTCACATCCAATAATTCCTTGGATCACTTACTCACATTTACCAAATAATTTATATATAACTACTCAAATTTGAACTTAACCAAAAGGAACATAAATTTCCTTTGTACCAAATCCTCAAAATAATTCCTTGATTTGGCCATGAGGCTCTCCTAATTAAATATGACCACATTAAGATATTACAATTACTTTACATTTTTTTTAATTACAAATCACTGCCAGCTCACAGTTTTTACAACATTTCACACATGAGACCTCATACCTTACAAACTTACTGAAATCATCACCAATTTTTCTACTATTATTGTCTAACCTCACTTATCCAAATTCTATCTATTTTAGGAGATACAATCTAATCATGCTTGACCTGATCATCAATACTCTATTTGTATGATCTTGTTCTTTGTTTGCTACTCTGGTAGTCATTAAAGAAATACTACTATGTTGGCACCAATGACAAACACAGTCATGAATGCAACATGTCAATCATAAACATGTTCTCTAGAATTCTTAGGAAACTCCCCCAAAGGAACAACATTAGCATTCATGCTAGCAAAACCTTTCTCCCCAAGTGTGAGAGAAAAAAAAAATGTACAGTGGATTATATAAGAAAATGTGGCAAATATAAAGAAGAATCATAAAAAAAATTGATAACCATGCAAAAAATACAAAAACAAAATATGCAACAAGAAATATAATAGAATAATGCAACCCCATAGAGATTGAAAGCAAGAAACATCATTGGATATGAAACTCCAAGCATAAGATGTTAGAAAAGATCTCATGTATGAAGTAAACTAAAGATGAGTGCTAAATGAGAAATGGTAAAATCCAAGGTATAAAAAACATTTGCTAAGTATATATGTATACTTTTGCATGTAACAAAGCTTTTATAGCCAAATACAAGAGCATACCTAAAAATAATACAATCTATAGAGAAATTAAAGAAGAAGTTGAAATGACATCACATTATGCCTACCTAGTTATCACAAAACAAACAACAAAGGGACAATGGATCCTTGAAAGAAAATAAAAATAGAATTCTATATATATCTTGAATGAAATATTCTTTATAACAAAGACACGCTTATAAGCATAAGATTACAACTAGGATTCTAATCCCTATGTAACAGAATAAATGTTTACAATAGAAAACATCAAACTACAAGAGAATACAAGTTTATAAAGGATATTGGATGCACTAAGAAATAAAAGAAGAAGAATATATTAAACCACCTTAAGTGGTTTCAACTTATAAGTTCTACATGTGATTTTAAGAAAATATAACATTGTACTTAGGATACTAGTTTGTAAGTAATTACAATAGATTAATGCAAGAAAATACATCATCATAGAAAATGAAAACAAGCCATTAGAGGGAGAAAATAGGTCCT
Organism: Cupressus sempervirens; assembly: GCA_028749045.1. Taxonomy (NCBI): domain Eukaryota; kingdom Viridiplantae; phylum Streptophyta; class Pinopsida; order Cupressales; family Cupressaceae; genus Cupressus; species Cupressus sempervirens. The sequence goes on along the minus strand of CM053790.1, from coordinate 553,045,257 downwards.
ATAATATAGATGCAAATTGGAAATTGGGTCCTTTCATGCCACCCAAGTGAAGAGACATGGAAAATGACTATTATATTGTTAGAAAAGTGAGACAAAGATCCCCCAAGAGATAGGCTAACAATATCACATAGCTAGGAGCAACATAGCAGGTAAGTATATGTATCAAGTAAATTGTTCATTAAAAAATATACCATTCAACATTACAAGTCATATAAAACATAACATAAGAAATCACTATAAAATAAGGCTATAACATAGAAGAACATCCCTTAGGTGTAATGAAATTTAAATTTAAAGAGAAATATTTAATGTGCATATACTCATTGAATAAAGGTTTTGGGTGCATAAAGTCAGAATGTAGGATGCTGGTGTGTAATATAGGGTTTCTTAACCTTGAAAAATTGAGATACCACTCACATATTTAATGTGAGGAGGATCCTTGTGATCTAATTTTGGATTTGTAAAAATAAGGTCACAAGAATCATCTTTTTCAACAAGACCTAAATTGAAGTGAGGTCCATGTTGTGAGAGGAATAAGAAGGAACATGAAATGTGTAGTCCTCTATAACTAAGGTAATATTAGGAGAAGGACTAGCATAACTCATAAAATACTCATTTATGGAAGGAATATTAATGAAATGCATAAAACTAATTTATCATTATGATCAATAATACTATCACCAAAGTGTGTAATATTTGTATCATGGGGAAGGGAATAATTCATGTCTTTAGCTAAGGGTTCACCCTAAATATTAGCATTATCACCCATAAGTTGATCAACATCATATTTAACAAGGCTTGTCTCAATAAAAGAACATATTGAAATGTCATTATGTGCATAAAATGGACTATCTTGAAGATAATGTAGAAGTTTAAAATAAAGATAATAATCCAATTGAAAGGAAATGTAATTATTATAAAATAACTAGATGCATTTTTTTTATATTTTCACAATGCAAGTATATGAAATGCAATCTATATGAAAATAATGTAAATGCAAAAGGAGATATAAATACCACTAATATAAACAAGTAGATCTAGATCCACTGTCAAATAAAGGATGGAAATAGTGTGGATTCACCAAAAGAAGGTAAACACCCAATGTAAACAATCTAACTCCACTAAAAGATGGGCACAAGGAAGATTTCACCAAAAGAATTAGATGAAACCAATGTGAACTAATAGAGATCACAAGAAAGGATTATATAAATTAAAGAAAGATGATAAGGTATTAGGTTCACCAAAATATTTAGGGGGGAAATGAAAGCTATTTAGTAGGAAGTAGGCCCCTAGTTTACTTGCTAAAGCATTAAGAATGTATGTATGTGTAGGGAAAGAGAAAATCTCCAAATATGATTCTTCTTTCAATCTAAAACAGACTAACAAGGCCCAAAAAGAAGGGATTCCAAAACTATATTTGAATTTTGGAAAAATAACACAATATAAGGAAAGATACTCATTGGCTTGTGTGAGATAATGTGTGTGCAAAGTTGAACTAATTTATTAAGTAATATAAATCAAGATGTCAAGTGTACACAATCACCCTAATTAAGATACAAAATTATGCTAGATTAATGAATGGAAATGAAAGATAGAAGACAGGCCTTTAAAATAATAGAGGAAGTTTAATTTTTTCTTTGAAAAGTGTGGATCCAAACCTGTAATTAAAAATCTAAATGTAGATCCTAGAAGAGAACAAAAAACCCCTAAAAAAGGGAAACTAATTTTGTGGCTGAGGAGAAAAGAATGATTTGATTTGGTGGTAATTATTCCAAAAGGTTTCATATGATGTCACCATGCTCTTAGGGCATTGTCACAAGGTTAAACCAGATTTTCCCAAAATCTTTAAGAGAGTCTTTTGAGATTTGTAATCATAATTTTACTATCCTTCTCCTGCACACATGAAATTAAGGTTTTCTTTTTGTTTGGTGGATTAGGGCTTTCCTTGATCAAGCCCTAGATTGAGGAATCAACCTTGAATTGAAATGTAATTAAAAGAGTAAATGTTAACATGTAGTAGGATTGAATAATATCAGATGAAAGATATAATTACCCTCATAGATGCAATTTCATATGATTTGTGATCAAGTATGCAAATATAATATCCTTGACTCAAAGAAACCAAAGTGAAATAAAAGAAGCCAAAACATTATGAATAGGGATGTATGTGACATACCATGGATGAATTATAAAATATCTTGAATTGATTGGGATGATAGATCTCTTCCTTTGAAGCTAAACTCTACCACCACCTTGAATGAATAAGCTTGATGCAAAGTGGAAATCCTTAGACTTAATGAATTCTTGAAAGTATGTACTTCCTTTCTTGAACTTGATTACTTGATTTATTAATGTCTTACAAAAGTATTGTAAATACATGATGTGAAATGAACCCTCCAAGCCTCCTTATATACTAGTTTTTAGGCAGAAAAACAACACATGCTGATTGAAAAGATAAGAGTTAATAATTGAAACCTAGATGTGTATCAAGCCTCGAGCCCAACAATCACTACGTAAGAGGTTGACCACGGTCAACCTATTCATGGAGAAGGGAAGAGATAGGACCTCCAAAAGGCTTAGAGGGAGTGCAGATGGAATGTGTAGAAACAAATCCTATGAGAAGATATGGCCAAAAAGATGGCAAATAAATACTTAAAGGACCATATCAGAAGGCAAGAGATGATATAAAAGTGTGAGATAGATTGGGGAGGAAAAATAGAGACTAAAATCATACTAAGGAGGGATAAAAGGTCTCAAAATGAATTGTGTCCATTTTAAGAAGGAATGTGCTAATGACTTTACCTTGTCCAAACTATTTGTTTATTAAGATATGGTTAGTGAATAATGCTATTTCTTCTGATTGAATAATAATGAGATCGAAGGAATAAAGTTGGGTTAGAATGGTATAGAAAAATAAGTGAAATTGTAGTGGGGAGGATTCTAATTTTGTGCTTATTAAAATTTCATGTAAAAATTTCAAATTATTTTTAATTTATAAAAGTAATTTATTTAGCAAGTTGTCTTCTTATAACTAAGATTTCAAGTCCAAATGAATAATTGTGATGTCACAAAAGCATGGTTTTTGCCAAACTTTTCAAAATAACCCAAATAAAAAGTGAGACCTATGGTCATGCAAAAAGGGCACCTATACTTGCACAACTTATCAAGGGTTTTCTTTTTTAATACTAAAAGTACATTTCATTCAATTATTAATGCCGATAGACATTCTACAATGGCAGAATGGGGGAGTGGGTGTGAGCATGTTAATGTTAACTTTTATTATTCTAGGATAAATTTGACAACTGTCTACATGTCAAAAGTTTAAATTTTATTATAGATAGAATATACTTTTAAAAATAATTTAATAAATATCACATAAAATATCAATTTAAATTATAATATTTAGAAATATAAATCATCCATTTTTTAAGAAATTAAAATAAAAAGCTTAGTTAGTATAAAAGCTAAATAAATGGAGATAAATGAAATATAAATAATTTTAGATGTAGTAAATTAAATTAAAATTATTTTGTAGTCAATATCTATTGGCATTTCTTTAGATAGATTTATTGTCATGCCTGACCACTACTCTGGGTTTTTCTGCTCTTTAGGACTTTGCTGTTTTAGGATTTCTTTCTGATGTTATGATTGAATTTCTATAGAGCTTGGTTATAATACTGTTGTTGAATAATGAGACTGATGCTGAATGTGTTTTCGGTGATAAACTATGTTTTAGCAATAAATATGATTTAGGATTTTATATATATTGAATGTGGCATATTATTGGTTTCTAATTGATAGATTATCGATTATGTTTTTTACTCTTTGTTTACTACATTTTTTTTCATACTGTATGTTGACGTAATGTTGCAGAAATTCATTAATGATTATATGTTGTATTCAACTAGAATCCTTCATTGTACTTTCATACATGTAACTATAGGAATTTAATGTTTAGACCATGTTAACCCTTAAGATGATTTCGTGTCTTGACTCTTATTGGATTGGAAATTGAGGGAACCATGGTTGCATTTATTTATATATATATATATATATATATATCTCTGTGTGTGTGTGTTATCTTTTGACTAAGGTTTAATACCTTAGTGGAGCTTGGCATACATTTGTATTTGTTTTGTTTTTAAAAAATAATTAAATCACCTCATATGCAAATAGCAATGAAATAACCCTAAATGGGTATCGGTTGCTATGAAGGAGGGTAACATTCTTATTGTTTGAGCCATTTTCATGGTGGTGGACTTGGAATGCTGAATTTATGGCACTGAAGTTGTAGTCGGCCATACCTTGATATGAGTCGGGTTTTACTAATTTAGGCCAATTTTTGAGCCACATTGCTTTGATTGATTTACATCTGTAGTTTTGTGCTGAGATATCGACATTCTTATGGAAATTGGTTGGAGGGTTAACATGCATATCTAGTTTAATTTGATGGAGTTATTTCTCAGAATTTGGCTATTGTGGTTTATGGAGTTTTAGTTTCACTCTATTGTGAAGTCTTTTGTGAATGGTGTGAGTCGACATCGTGGAGTTTTGCTCACTAGTGTTGGATTTGGTTTTTGGGGTTTTGGTATCAAGTCGGTTTGAGGAACAATCTTCCATCTTCAGTTGTTCAGGTGGGGGCAATTTCTTACCCTACTCTTTCACTCTATCTGTGAATGCCATGTAACTTTCATTTGCAAAATGTAATGGAATATCATATTTGTATATTGTGAAAATTTACATGCAAAGATGGGTATGTTCATTTCGTGCTTTATAAAGTTTTGCATGTACTCACCTTTGTATGTGGAAGTTGAGGAGGGTTATGTTTGGAAGTTGTTTTGCTTATGTTTACAAAGCTATGCCCAAACATATGTTTTTCACCAAGTTGAGTTTTGGGAGAAACATAAGGCTGCGGCATTTGGCATGTCGGTTGTTGTGTAATAGCGAGTAGATTTATACTTTCATTGGTATGAGCTCGTGAGAATCTATACCTCCTGTTTGCATGGTAATTCATAAATTTTTTTTGAGAGGCATGGCCTCAGACTTGAAAATGTATTTATGTGTGCGTGTCTGCTGTTAAGGGCAGAGATATTTTGTCAAATGGTTTGCGTGAAACCATAGCAATGTTAAAACTATCATGTTAACTTGCATAACAATTCAAGGGTAATGAAATGTATGAAATTTCCTCATGAAACATAGTCGATTTATAGTGGGAACATAGTTAATTTGAATCTCTTATGACAAAAATTTTGTTTTATGATAATAAAAAGAAATTTGAGAGTTATCTCATTATATTTTTGAAATGTGTCAAGATCGATAGATTAGTTGAATTATTATTGAAAACAATAACTTAGTAAATTGTTGATAATGGTTTTGGATGTGATATTTTGTTAAATGTTTTAAAGGAAAATTTGATCTGAATAGAAAACTCTGTAATAGTATAAAATTTTCTTCACAAGTTATGATGTAGAATATAGTTAATGAATAACTGTTGTTGTGAAAATTGTTGCAATTAACCAAGACATTATATTGAGAACATAGATATAGGAAGAAGCTGTAGTATCACCAAGGTCATTATACGAACAGCTTGGGAGCATCTTACTTTTTTTGGGATTTTGCATTTTAGTCTTTTGATCATTAATGTAATATAAGATATTTCACATGTTGTGAGTTGTATTTCAAATTTTAATTCAGATATTGTATTTTAAATGTTGTTTGTGGTTAAAACACGACGATATCTCACCGTCAAATAGTGGTAAAACAACAATGGAGACTTGGATATTTATTAACCTAGTAAATTATCTCTTGTTTAACATTGATTGTACTTAGTTTTAGTAATACTTGATTTTATTATACAATGGTTTAATAAGCATTTTTAGATTGTTTTGCAATAAGATGTAATTCTGTTCTTAGAGAAAATGGAAAGTCATTTTTAAGATAGGAGACGGATTATGATAAATATTGATGTGATGAAAAAAGGGTTAAGCTAGGATTGTTATGATAGTAGAGATAAGTAGTACAGTACTGCGACTGGTAAATATCATTCAACTGATATAACAGTTTAATGATATTTACGAGATTGTAATATTGTATTATTTATTTCTGTTATTATAATAACCTAAGTTTACTTTCAAATTGATAGTAAAAGATGAAAGTTTTAAAAGATGAAGAATGTAATATCATGAGAAAACTGACTTGTAATTAGTTACATGTACATTCTTAAAATATCTGTTTGATGTGTATGTAAGATTAATTGTAGTGAACGTATATCGAGGTGGCTAAATAATGACTTATTCTATTCAGTTAGTTAAATCCAGTGATAATTTTAAAATGAAATGGGGAGGGTTAATTATAAATAAAGATAATTGGCCTTACCTATGACTTAAACTAGTAAGGTTAAGTACGGAGAATAAGGCAAGTCTCTATTTCGTTATTTCATGAATATTATAAAGAACCCCACTATGAGATATCTAAGGGCATACCATAAACGGATGCAGTATCTTGGTACCATAGTGATGACACCTCAGTATATATATGGTTCATTAACTAGTTATTCTTAGTGTGAGTTTAATTTTGCATTGTTTAGAAGGTATTACTTCTTGCATAGTAATATTAGTATTGCACTATGCTATGTAGTTGGATATCTGCTTTAAGGTTTTTATAGATATATATGTTGATTTATGACATGTATGCAGGTGAACTATGCTTTTAACTCAATGTGTACTGAGCCCTCTGTGTGTGTTGTGTTGTATGTTTTTTTGTTATTTTCAGGTGTTCAAGTTGAATATCTAGTTTGAAGGAAGACTGTTGAAGTTACTTCATGAAACTGAATTGGATACTTGTAATATTTCTTTTGTTGGACCTAAGCATCTTTGAATGATACTGTTCACCAATATTGTACTAAACTCTTTATGTATGGATATTGTTATGGAAATATATTGTGATGATATATTCTTTTATACATCGATTTATATTTCTGAAAATGATTCAATCTTTGTACTGGATCTTGTAATTTGATGATTATATATATATAAAATAAATTTTTAGGTTCTTTATGTTTGTTCGTAGCTTAGTTTTTTTTTTTTTTTTTTGTGGTGTGTTACATTTGGTATCAAAGACTGGTTTTAGATTAACTAGGACTCTTGGGTTTTAGGGTTTTTCTCGTCTTCCTTGCATTATTAATAGTTAATTGTTTTAGGTTGTTACCATGCCTCCCGTCACTAGAGGAACTTGAGGTCGCGATGTTCCTGAAAATAACTTTGCTAGCAGAGGCAGAGGTAGAGGCAGGGGCTATGGTAGAGGTCCTAGGCACCAAGGTAATGTTGGGGATGATCAGTTTGATCAGAATGCTGGGATTGGAAACAATCTAGAGAATCAAGCAGATCAAGCCATGGTACTTCAACAAATATTGGAACATCTCAATAATATTGAGACTAATAACCAGATTCCTAGTGGGGGTGCAAATGTGTGAGTACCTCTGGTGCAGGGTATTAACCTTCCTATTGAGGAAGATCCAGTGGCAAGAGCTCAGCTCAAGGATCTTTCCAAGATGAAAGGGCCATTATTCTATGGTATGGAATAGGGTACAGTGGCAGAAGCTTGGCTACTGAACATTGAGCGATGCTTTGTCTTACATCGTTACTTGAGTAACGTGAAGGTAAGATGGACGATTATGCATTTGAGAGGATTTGGTTCCTTGTGGTGGGAGCAGGAGTTGGAGAAGCTAGGCATTGATATCTCTTTAGTTACTTGGGAGCTCTTTATAGAGTGATTCAAGGAGAGGTTTATGTCAGAATATTGGTGACAGGCTCGTGCAAAGGAGTTAGTGTCAGGTTCTAGGGTGAATGCTGATACAGTGGCTCCTGATTGTAAGATTCAAATGAAACCTTTTACTACTTCAGCGAACCTTAGGGTTATACCTTTAGGATCATATGACATAGTTTTGGGAATGGATTGGTTAGAACAACATCAAGCTATTTTGGATTGCAAGGATAAGTTAATCACTTGTTTAGATGATGTTGGATTAGCTAGAGTTATTGCTGGAATCAAGAGACCCATCTCTTTGCGAACAATTTCTGCCAAGCAATTAGCAAGGTGTGCTCGAAAAGGCTGTAGTTTGTTTGCCATATTAGTAAACAACTTAAATGATATCATGGATAAGGATTCTTCTCTTGATCATCCAGTCTTGCAAAAAATTTTGGATGTTTTTGTTGAAGAGATTTTGGGAATACCCATGAGAAGAGAAGTTGATTTTCGGATCGAATTAGTGCTAGGAATGGAACCAATTTCCAAGACTCCTTACAGAATGATAGCTCAAGAGTTGATTGAACTTAAATTTCAGTTGGAAGAGCTTTTGGAGAAAGGTTTGATTCGACCTAGCATTTCACCTTGGGGTGCTCTGGTAATCTTTGTCAAGAAGAAAGACGGTTCATTAAGACTTTTTATAGACTATAGACAGTTAAACAAGGTCACTATTAAGAACATGTATCCTTTGCCTAGAATTGATGACTTGTTTGATCAAGTCAAGGGTGCCCGAGTCTTTTCAAAGATTGATTTGAGATCCGAATATCATCAACTTAGAATCTAGGAAGCGGATATTCATAAGACAACTTTTCACACCAGGTATGGGCACTACGAATTCACGGTAGTACCATTTGGGTTAACTAATGCACCTTCTATTTTTATGAGCCTTATGAATAGTGTGCTTAGAACTTTCCTTGATAAGTTTGTAGTGGTTTTTCTAGATGATATTTTGGTTTATTCTAGCTCTGTGGAGGAGCATGATCGACATTTAGAACAAATTTTGGAGTGCCTTCGTAGGAATAAACAATTTTCCAATCCTTTGAAGTGCGAATTCTTTAAGTCTGAGATTTGTTACTTAGGTCATATCATTTCTGGGGATGGAATTTCTATAGATCCATCCAAAATTCAAGCTATTGTAGATTGGCCAACACCTGCGAATGTGTCCGAGGTTCGAAGTTTCATGGGCTTAGCAAGCTATTACCAAAAATTTGTGTCAAAATTTTCCAAAATAGCACATCCTATCACGTCTCTTCAGAGAAAAGGGAAGAAATTTGTCTGGACAGAGGAGTGCAAGATAGCATTTCAGAAACTTAAGGATTGTTTGACTAGTGCACCCATTTTGGCAGTTCCTGATTCAACTAAAGAGTTCATGGTTTGCACTGATGCATCTTTGGATGGCTTAGGGGAAGTGTTGATGCAAGAAGGATGTGTTATAGCTTTTGAATCCAGAAAGCTCAAGAGTCATGAGGTGAATTACCCTACTCATGATCTCGAACTTGCAGTGATAATGCATGCTTTGACCAAGTGGCAGCATTTTCTTTTGGGACAACGATTTGAGTTGCATACTGATCATCGAAGCCTTTAGTATCTTTTCACACAACTAGACCTCAACACTAGGCAGCAAAGATGGATGGAGTTCTTGTGTGAATATGAATTTGGGATTAAGTATGTGCAAGGGAAGGAGAACGTTGTTGTTGATGCACTTAGCAGAAGGCAACATGAATTATCTTCTTTGATCTTAACAATGGATCTTAGGGATAAGATTCTTCAGAACCTTTCTATAGATCTTTGGTTTCAGGATGTTAAGGCAGTTATCAATAGTGAAAGCATCTTGGAAGGGCATTTTGAGGGGTATTCAATAAATTCTAAAGGTTTACTGCTTTTTAGAGGGAGCGTGTACGTTCTTGGTTCGGGTGATTTGAGAAATTTGGTTATGTTCAAGGCTCACAAAGCGCCATATTCAGCTCATCCGGGAGTCAAGAAAATGCATGCTAACCTTAAGAGACATTATTATTGGCCTGGAATGAAGAGAGACATAGAAAATTTTGTGGCTCGATGCTTGGAATGTCAGTGGGTTAAGGCTGAACATCAGCACCCTGCAGGACTATTGCAACCACATGATGTTCTAGAATGGAAATGGGACACCATTTTTATAGATTTTATTACTGGATTGCCTATTACAGCTCATAGGCATGACACTATTATGGTGTTAGTGGACCGTTGGTCTAAAGTTACCCACTTTATTCCAGTTAGATCATCTTATAATGCAACAATGGTTGCCAGAATTTTTATGGAGCAGGTAGTTAAGTTACACAAAATTCCTAAAAAGATTATATCTGATAGAGATCCATGCAGCAAGAGTTAGGTACTCAGCTGAATTTTAGTTCAGCTTATCACCGAGAGATAGACGGACAAACTGAATGTGTCAATCAGATTCTGGAAGACATGCTTAGGATGTATGTAATGGATAAACAAAATAAATGGGAGGAGTATCTACACTTGGTAGAGTTTTCTTATAATAATGGATATCACACTTCCATAGGTATGGCACCATTTCAAGCATTATATGGTAGACCTTGTAGGATGCCTCTCAATTGGGATAATTTGGAGGACAGGACTCTTTTAGGACCTGATATGTTGTTAGATTTGGAGTAGCAAGTTAAAAGGATTAGAGAACACCTTATTATTGCTCAAGATAGACAGAAGAAATAAGCTAATAAACATAGAATTGACCATCAATTCTTGGTGGGTCATAAATTGTTTCTCCGGTAAGACCGCATAAAAGTCCAATTTGGGATGGAAAGGGATCCAAGTTAGCACCTCAATTTGTGGGTCCATTTGAAATTTTGGAGCGGGTTGGACCAGTTTCCTATAAACTTGCTTTACCACTGAGTCTTTCATGCATTCATAATGTATTCCATGTTTCAGTTCTACGTAAGTATATACCTAATATTGCTCACGTTCTTGATTGGTAAAATTTGCAGATTATGGATGGACAAATCATGTTGGAACCAGTGCAGATCATTCAAAGCAGAACTATGAATTTAAGAGGGAGAGAAATAAATCAGCTAAAGGTCCTATGGGACCCCGATGATGTAACATCTGCTACCTGGGAGGACACTGAAATGATGAGAGCAGCTCATCTATTCTTGTTTATTGACTTCCAGGAGAAAGTCGAAACCTAGAGGGGGAGGGTGTCATGCCTGACCACTACTTCGAGTTTTTTTGCTCTTTAGGACTTTGCTGTTTTAGGATTTCTTTCTGATGTTATAATTGAATTTCTGTAGAACTTGGTTATAATACTATTGTTGAATAATGAGACTGATGTTGAACGTGTTTTCGGTGATAAACTATGTTTTAGCAATAAATATGATTTAGGATTTTATATATATTAAATGTGGCATATTATTGGTTTCTAATTGATAGATTATTGATTATGTTTTTGACTCTTTGTTTACTACATTTTGTTTCATACTGTATGTTGACGTAATGTTGCAAAAATTCATTAATGATTATATGTTATATTTAATCAGAATCCTTCATTGTACTTTCATACATGTAACTACAGGAATTTAATGTTTAGACCGTGTTAACCCTTAAGATGATTTCGTGTCTTGACTCTTATTGGATTGGAAATTGAGGGAACCATGGTTACGTTTATATATATATATATATATATATATATATATATATATATATATATATATATATATATATATATATATATATATATATATATATATATATATATATATATATATATATATATATATATATATATATATATATATATATATGTTTATATATGTGTTGTCTTTTGACTAAGGTTTAATACCTTAGTGGAGCTTGGCATACGTTTGTATTTTTTTTGTTTTAAAAAAATAATTAAATCACCTCATATGCAAATAGCAATAAAATAACCCTAAATGGGTATCGGTTATTATGAAGGAGGGTAACATTGTTATTGTTTCAGCCATTTTAATGGTGGTGGACTTGGAATGCAGAATTTATGGCACTGAAGTTGCAGTCGGCCATACCTTGATATGAGTCGGGTTTTACTGATTCAGGCCAGTTTTTGAGCCACATTGCTTTGATTGATTTACATCTGTAGTTTTGTGCTGAGATATCGACATTCTTATGAAAATTGGTTGGAGGGTTAACATGCATATCTGGTTTAATTTGATGGAGTTATTTCTCATACTTTGGCTATTGTGGTTTATGGAGTTTCAGTTTCACTCTATTGTGAAGTCTTTTGTGAATGGTGTGAGTCGACATCGTGGAGTTTTGCTCACTAGTGTTGGATTTGGTTTTTGGGGTTTTGGAATCAAGTCGGTTTGAGGAACAATCTTCCATCTTCAGTTGTTCAGGTAGGGGGAAATTTCTTACCCTACTCTTTCACTCTATCTGCGAATGCCATGTAACTTTCATTTACAAAATGTAAAGGAATATCAGATTTTTATATTGTGAAAATTTACATGCAAACATGAGTATGTTCATTTCATGCTTTATAAAGTTTTTCATGTACTCACCTTTGTATGTGGAAGTTGAGGAGGGTTATGTTTGGAAGTTGTTTTGCTTATGTTTACAAAGCTATGCCCAAACATATGTTTTTCACCAAGTTGAGTTTTGGGAGAAACATAAGGTTGCGGCATTTGGCATGTTGGTTGTTGTGTAACAACGAGCAGATTTATACTTTCATTGGTATGAGCTCATGAGAATCTATACCTCCAGTTTGCATGGTAATTTATAACAAATTTTTGAGAGGCATGGCCTCAGACTTGAAAATGTATTTATGTGTGCGTGTCTGCTGTTAAGGTTAGAGACATTTTGTCAAATGGTTTGTATGAAACCATAGAAATTTTAAAACTATCATGTTAACTTGCATAAAAATTCAAGGGTAATGAAATGTATGAAATTTCCTCATGAAACATAGTCGATTTACAGTGGGAACATAGTTAATTTGAATCTCTTATGACAAAAATTTTGTTTTATGATAATAATAAGCAATTTGAGAGTTATCTCATTATATTTTTGAAATGTGTCAAGATCAATAGTTTAGTTGAATTATTATTGAAAACAATAACTTAGTAAATTATTGATAATGGTTCTGGATGTAACAGTTTGTTAAATGTTTTAAAGGAAAATTTGATCTAAACAGAAAACTTTGTAATAGTATAAAATTTTCTTCACAAGTTATGATGTAGAATACAGTTAATGAATAACTGTTGTTGTGAAAATTGTTGCAATTAACCAAGACATTATATTGAGAACATAGATATAGGAAGAAGCTGTAGTATCACCAAGGTCATTATACGAACAGCTTGGGAGCATCTTATTTTTTTTGGGATTTTGCATTTTAGTCTTTTGATCATTAATATAATATAAGATATTTCACATGTTGTGAGTCGTATTTCAAATTTTAATTCAGATATTGTATTTTAAATGCTGTTTGTGGTTAAAATAGGGCGATATCTCACCGTCAAACAGTGGTAAAACAATAATGGAGACTTGGATATTTATTAACCTAGTAAATTATCTTTTTTTTAGCATTGACTGTACTTAGTTTTAGTAATACTTGATTTTATTATACAATGTTTTAATAAGCATTTTCAGATTGTTTTGCAATAAGATGTAATTCTGTTCTTAGAGAAAATGGAAAGTCATTTTTAAGATAGGAGACAGATTATGATAAATATTGATGTGATGAAACAAGGGTATCACATGTTCATTATATTATTATCTTGGCCAATTTAGAGGTTAAGCTCAGATTGTTATGATAGTAGAGATAAGTAGTATAGTACTGCAACTGGTAAATATCATTCAACTGATATAACAGTTTAATGATATTTACAAGATTGTAATATTTAATTATTTATTTCTGTTATTATAATAACCAAGGTTTACTTTCAAATTGATAGTAAAAGATGAAAGTTTTAAAAGATGAATAATGTAATATCATGAGAAAACTGACTTGTTATTAGTTACATGTACATTCTTAAAATATTTGTTTGATGTGTATGTAAGATTAACTGTAGTGAACGTATATCGAGGCGGCTGAATAACGACTTATTCTATTCAGTTAATTAAATCCAATGATAATTTTAAAATTAAATGGGGAGGGTTAATTATAAATAAAGATAATTGGCCTTACCTATGACTTAAACCATTAAGGTTAAGTACGAAGAACAAGGCAAGTCTCTATTTCGTTATTTCACGAATATTATAGAGAACCCCATTATGAGATATTTAAGGGCATATCATAAACGGATGTATTATCTTGGTACCATAGTGATGACACCTCAGTATATATATGGTTCATTAACTAGTTATTCTTAGTGCGAGTTTAATTTTGCATTGTTTAGAAGGTATTACTTCTTGCATAGTAATATTAGTATTGCACTATGTTATGTAGTTGGATATCTGCTTTAAGGTTTTTATAGATATATATGTTGATTTCTAACATGTATGCAGGTGAACTACGCTTTTAACTCAGTGTGTATTGAGCCCTCTGTGTGTGTTGTGTTGTATGTTTTTTTGTTATTTTTAGGTGTTCAAGTTGAATATCTAGTTTGAAGGAAGACTATTGAAGTTACTTCATAAAACTGAATTGGATAATTGTAAAATTTCTTTTGTTGGACCTAAGCATCTTTGAATGATATTGTTCACCAATATTGTACTAAACTCTTTATGTATGGATTTTGTTATGGAAATATATTGTGATGATATATTCTTTTATACAGCGGTTTATATTTCTGAAAATGATTCAATCTTTGTACTGGATCTTGTAATTTGATGATTATTATAAAATAAATTTTTAGGTTCTTTACGTTTATTCTTAGCTTAGTTTATTTTTTTGTTTTGTTGTGGCGTGTTACATTTATTTAAGATATCTATACTAGTAGGTAGTCATCATTGTGCTAAAGCATAGAAATCACAACTATTAGGGCAATATTGTCAACAAAAAATGGGCATTAAATTAATAATTATGAACATTAACTTAATAAGTGTGGGAATCAAATCAACAACTCCTATTACAACCATTAAAATATGTTCGGTATTAAATAACATGATCCATATATAAACAGACATGTTATGCATCATATGGGATCAAATTAATGGGAGAGATTTTTCCATCCTTATTTCAATAGACTTCCAAGTGTATGTGGATTTCACTATTTCCATACCTCTTTAAAACTTCAGGCAATTTTTAAGGGCACATTTATGCATAGTGCAAACTACCATAATATTCTCTTGACTTTCTATATAGTAATCAAATTACATTTTCAATGCTCCCATAAAGTTGAGTGAATAAATTAATTTTGACTTGATGGGTGTGGAATATATATGGTTATTGAAATTTAAAAAAATTGAGATTTTGTTTTAATTTTATTTTTTTGCGATCTCTTACAATTTCAAATTAAAATTTGCAACTAATTATGAATTACATTTTTTATTTTAATATATTTAAATTATCAATATCTTATATATATATATATATTTCCTGAATTGTTACAATTTTATTTATTTAAAAATATTATAATAATATTTATATAAATTTGTTATTAATTAAAATTAAGATTTTGATTCAAAAAAAATGTTTAAATAACAATTGATATTTAAGATTATAATTAAGTTAGGATTGTGTATATTTTAGCTACGTAGAAATAAAATAAATTAATACTTATAGAAATATATAGTAATATTATAATAAAGTTTACATGCAAAATCTAAGCTAACAATTAAAGGCAAGTACTAAGTCACTGTGTAACACTTAATATAATATTGATTCTTCTAGTACATTTTCTATTTTGTTATAAGAAATAGTTGTAAAGATATATATGATATGTACTAAACTACAGATAAATTAAAATATAATGTATCATAGGTATAAATATAATATATAAATATTGATTAGAATTATTAATTTATATTATAATATCATATAGATAATATAATACATTTTTGGTGTATTATATTATTTTCTTGTATTTAAAAGAAATATAAATTAAGGTTTGAGATTAGAGAAATAAATTAATTCATCATGTAATTTCAAATGTGATAAAAAAAAAGTAACTAATGTGAATCAAATTAAAAATAAAAATAACTATTGGAAGCTAATTAATCATAATATTAATATTGTTTAAGGGTAAAATCAAAGTTCTTTAATAGGAAGTAGGTCTGCACTTTTGCAATAGACCTCTTATACTAACATTTGTAGGATTTTGAAGATAGTATAAGAATACTTGGACTAGGTTGGGAGATAAGGTTACTTCTAGTACTCCTTGATTTAACAACTTGACAAATTCATGCATAGGTGAAACTATAACATAGCATCCAATTGATAAGTAGGAGATAATTTCCACGACAAGTCAAATTGTGATATTGCTATTAGGATTTAATTGTGTGATTTTAAGTCAAACTCATTGACCCATATTTCATGAGTAGTGATTCAACAAGAATCCATCTCTCATGAGAATAAATGGAACACTTAGCACTAATTTGATCTAGGTGATGCTCATAGGGGTGAAGCACCAAGATTTCCTAGGAGGTCAATGTTCTTAACACAAAGAATGTGATGTATCTATTCTGAAATTTGTAATCAACTAGGTGCTTATTTTATTTTATGTTTAGAAACATTTCTATACTTATCATATACATCACTTCTTGCTTATGATGTTAGATATTTCTTTGCAGGCTCTATATAATGTCTTAAGAGATCATGTAAATGGTTGATTTGCACAACATGATTTCTACACTATTCTAAATTCATTATTATGCTTTTACTACCTTATTTATAATATTACAATTTTTCTTTTTCATAGTAACCCAAGTAACCTATTGTACCACACACACACACACACACAAACACATGTATATGTATATATATGTATGTATGTATATAGATATAGACACACACACACACACACACACACAAATATATGTATACATATATGTGTGTGTGTATACATATATACATACATACATACATACATACATACATATATATGTGTGTGTGTGTGTGTGTGTGTGTGTGTGTGTGTGTGTGTGTGTATGTATGTGTGTATATATATACATATATATGTATGTATGTATATATGTATATGTGTGTATATGTATACATACATATAAGTTTTATAGTTTTATTTGTACATTTGGGCCTTGGATAAACAATTAACACCCCCCCCCCCCCATTAGTTATTGTAAATAATTCCAGCAATATATATGTATGTATTTTTGTATATATGCACACGCGCACGCGCGCACACACACATGTACATGTGTGCATGCATGCGCGCGCGCACGTGTGTGTGTGTGTGTGTGTGTGTGTGTGTGTGTGTCTGCGTGTGTGTTTGTGTATATGTTTGTGTCTATATATGTATGTATATATATATGTGTACATATGTGTGTGCGCATATATACAAACATACATACATATATATTGTTGGAATTCTTTAGAATAACTAAGAGGGGGGTGGGGGGGTGAATCAGTTATCCAAGGCCCAAATGTACAAATATAACTTTTCAATGCTTAGCAGACCCATATCCATAAAACCTTGTCATGCATGCATCCATTAGATCATACAATACTTAAACTTTGTAGGTTACTAGCCTAGGTCAAAACAACTTTGCAAAAATGTAAACATGAAACATAATAGATTAAATAACACATTGACACAAGGATTTTTTTTGAAAATCCAATTTGTGAAAAATCACTAGTAACATGCTACTAATTCTCACTCTTCTGAGGTGATGCCCTGTGAAAGGCCAACCCTATTAAAGGTTACAATACACACTGTTAAATGTGACCTGGGTAGAGGATTTCAATCACCCTGTTAGGAGTGAGCCTTGTTAGAGGATTTAGACTATTTCATTAGAATGTCACTCGATTAAAGGATTTACAAATAACTGTAAGGTCAACCGTAATCCAAAGGATTTACCCTAGATTGATAAATAATTAGAAAGTAATGATAAGGCTTGATTTGATAATAAATAACAACTCACTTGTAGATTATAGATCTTTGTTTGAGTCCTTAATTTTTCTTGGCTTTCACACCCATTAGCTCAGATAGCTTGTTCACGAGCCTTCAAGAATTCATACTCTTAAGCCTTCTTGCTTTGCATACCAATTGTAGTCACTTTTGTTCGACCACTGAATGAAGCAATACTATAGAATTCTTGTCTTCCTTAGGTTCTCGCACATGAAAACCTTTTCTTTTGACCATCTCTCTCTATAAATAGAGTATTAAGATCTTTTTCCACCTAACCACAATCTTCCATTTTAGAGGTAGGTAGAATTAGGTAGGATACAATGAATCTACCCACTTTTCCATTTGGTTCCTCTAGAAACTTCTTCCTCAATCTTCCTTGAATTCAACTCAAAATGATTTATCTTGAATTTTGTGGCACTATCTCATCATATTTATCTTCCACATGCTTTACACAATTCAAGAAAACAAAATAGTTGGCTCAGATTTTTTAAATCTTCAATTTAACATGAATACTAGCACTCAACATCAATATGTTGTCACTTGACTTCTATACTATTCTTCCATTCGACCAATACTATTTCACTTAGTGAATGCTAAAGTTTACTGATGCTCGACAGCAACTAAAATTTAGTTAGCATATACTGGCAATCACTTGGCTTGCACTAATTTTCATCCTTTCTTGGCCTCTCTTATTTTTCACTTAGCTTCCACTACTTTCTACTTGGCTTACACTAATTTCTTGGCAAGGCTTGGTAGCCACTTTTCATACATGATCTTCTTATAGTCTTATCTTGAGTAATCTTTCATTTTAGACTTTAAGTAGATACATAATGCACTGTAGTATCAATGTCTTACTTGATCTTAGGGCTTCTTTTACATACCAAACTTGACCTTTCTCTAGGTGCTATTGTTATCTCCTCTTTTCAATTCTTCTTCATCAATCGACTAAATGATAGATTTTAGACCAAAAAGAAATTATCTCACCAGCAGGTAGCAAGTTTGACATCATTAACAAAATAATGATTGTTCTATTATAGGTTCTTTGCTTCAAAACAATCTTATATCAACAATCTCCCTCTTTGGCATTGATAGAAAACTAGTACCAACAATAATACCAAAAAGAAAATAAATCTTTGAGGTTTTTTCCTCTATCAATGTAGTATATGTACTTCCTCTATGTAGAGTAATGTGAGCTTTGTCAAGTTCCTTTACTGAATCTTCTCCCTCTGACTTATATCTCCCTATTTTTGATATTTAAGTTTTTATCTCTGTTTGATACATTCTTATATCTCCATGAGAACTTTCTCCTTCTTACTAGGTAGATGTATTTTTGTCTTATATGTTCAAGTACACTATCTCCTACAGTAAACATTAGGTACACTATGTTAGCATGAATTCTGATGATACTACATTGGGGGAGTATCTTATGCATTGGAGAGTATTGATATGTTGCATTCATGATTGTATTTTTCATTGATGTCAACATTGTAGCAATTCTGTTAAGACTAAAAGAATAGAAGTTAGTAATCTTATGATGTGTGGTGGATGACATGTTCGTAAGGATGTCATGATGACATGGTTAAGAAGACTAAGTTTGAGTCAATGGTGTAGGGAAGTTACACTTGGTTTACTAGAAGTAGTGTAGAAACAAAACATTGGAAAAAAAAGTTCTGATGATCTATCACTATCTTTCATCTAAGATGTAATGAAGAGATGCATAGTCACATAGTGATAGAAGACAATCATAGGATAATTTCAGTGTTTGTGTGTGTGTGTAAGACATGGTTTCACATGTATGAAGTTTGGTATAGACTGTGAATCGACAATGCTATTGCAATTAACTAATTATCTTATTTTTATTAATTAAGAAAGCCTCAAGGCTGACTGAAGGAATTATTATGAGGATAAGGTATAAAGGAAAGTTGTTTTCCTTATTTTTAACATATCCTAGAAAAGAAGATCAAGTGGGATGCAAATTATTAGTGAACAGTGTGAGAAGGAGGAAAATGCTTACTAAATGTATGTAAGCAATCATAGGGATCATTGGATGTGTAGTATGAGATTTAGTTAGAAGATCTAAAGGATCAGAAGTCTAGTTGATAGGACAAAGACCGAGGAAGGAAGTACATTTTGGTTCTATTATTCTACAAGGAATAATAAAAAGATCATTTGGATAGTGGGTTCTTTGATCTTAACCTTGAGGCTATTTGGGCAGTGGATCCAGCTATCTTCCACAACTTTGAATAGGGTTGGAATCTCCTAATAGAGATTTAAATTCTCTTAATAGGGACTCATATGAACTAAATGTTGTAACAAAATGCTAACAAGGTCTATCCTCTAACAAGGAATATTTATATTAGTACATCATCTTGTGGGTACCATCCTGACCAGGGTTTTCCCTCTAATCAAGAGTTTCCCTAGTTAACATATTTGGTGTTAATTGTGTATAAGTATCTTGTTGTGGTTTCAATTAACATTATTCACATGGTTAAGATTTTTTATGGTTAATGATTTCTATAATAGTTGTATAACTGATTCACACCCCCTCTTAGTTATATTAGTGGACTATAAATTCTAACAATTGGTATCAGAGCATTAGGTCCTTGAAGATAAAGCTTAACAACTTTGGGAGATTGATATAAAATATGTTTAGGAAGGATAGTCCAATATTCGATTGGGGAAACTATGATAATTGGAAGGAAAAGATGAAGACTCATCTAGTATGCACGAGTCTAGGTTATTGGCTTTTGACAAAAGATCAGAAGGAAATTGTTGAAGAATAAAAGTTAGATGAATGCAGTAAGGGAGAAAGAGATTTTTTCATGTGTAACATGAGAGCTAGAGAAGTCCTACTATTAGCTCTTTTAGAGTATGAATATAATCAAATAAAGACATTTCAAACTTCTCATAAAATTGGAAACTTGAATTAGAAGTTACTGTTGAAGGTGATGATCATGCAAAAAGAATGAGATTGTAAAATTGGATTTGTGTATTTCTAGATACTAAGATGATGGAAGATGAATCTATAAGAAGTTATGTTGGTAGAATGTCAAAAATTATTGCAAGTATTTGATCTCTTGATGGAACTAAACAAGATGATGAGGTTATATGGAAGATCTTGAAAAGTTTAACACCACCATTCAAAAAAACAACTTAGATGATTCATCTACTAATGCCTTGGACCCAAGATTTCATAAAAGAAACATTGTTGAGAAAGTTTGGAGAATTAACTAGAGTTGAGACAACTTTCAGTGCTCTGAAAATTTGATCTAATCTGTTAAGAAGTGCAAGCACAAGAGGAGACTTTTCCAGTAGTAGTAGATCTAAAGAAGATAAGAAGATTGAAGGAGGATTAGCCCTTATGGTAAAAAGAGAGAAAAATGGTTAGAGAATATTTAAATATTGGACTTTTGATGAATATGGTCATTATGCATCTAAGTTTTCTAAATGAGAGAAAAATTTTAGAGGAGCATTTAAGCCTAGAAGGGATAAGGATAGAAATTGTTTATATGCTAATGAAGACAAAGAATCTGATGAAAGAGAATAGAGTGAAAGTGATGATGAATTGGGATTTTCGGCTATCAAAGAAGATGTTCTTGATAGAGAAATAAGAGAAGAAAAAGCTCTAGTTATCCAAGTTGAGAAGAAATCAAATTGGATAATTGATAGTGGATGTTCACATCACATGACTAGTGATATGAACAAATTAATTAAGTTTAGAAATCATGATGGAGGTATTGTTAGAGTTGGTAATAATGAAGTCTATCATATTATAGGGATTGGATCTATTACTCTTGATATTAAAACTAACACTGATGATGTTTACTTTGTTAATGGTTTGAAACATAATTTGCTAAGTGTTGGATAGTTGGTAGACAAGGGATATCTATTGCAGTTCACAAATAAGACTTGCATTATCAAAGAAAAAGATGGTAAGCCGATTGATACTGGAACCAGATCTAGAGGTAATGTACTTTAGTTGAATCATACTAAAATAACATGTTTTGTTGCAAAGGTTGACAATAGTTGTTTATGGCATAGAAGGTTCTATCATATAAAATTTGATAGTATTGTGAAAGTTAGTAATACATTTGCAGTGAGAGATTTTCCTAAGACTATTAAGCCTACTAATGTTATCTACAAGGAATGTATTTTGGCTAAGCAAAGGAAAGTGTCTTTTCCTAGCAAGAAGTTCTGTACAACAGATTAATTGGAGATTGTTCACATAGATCTAAGTGGTCCTACAAGAACCAAAGGATTCTATGGAGAAAGGTAATTTATGATTTTTGTTGATGATTTCACTAGGATGATGTGTATGGCATTTCTTAAAGAGAAGTTTGAAGCTTTTGAGAAATTTAAGATATTCAAGAATAGAGCTGAAAATGAATCTAGTATCAAGATTAAATGTTTAAGATTAGACAATGAAAGAGAATTCACCTTTAGAGAGTTCAACATGATTTGTGAAGAGAACGCAATCAATAGATAGTTATCTTCACCTATAACACTTGAACAAAATGGGATTGCTGAAAGAAGGGACAAGTTAGTAGTAGAAGAAACAAGAGCAATTTTATTTAGAATGATGTCTCAAAGACATTTTGGAGAGAAGCAATTAACACTATAGTATATACTCTAAACATAGTACAGATTAGAAAAGGTATAAGCAATATATACTATGAGTTATGGTTTGCTCATTCACCATCAGTCAAATATTTTAGAATATTTGGAAGTAAGAGTTACATAAAGAAAGATGATGATATTGGTAAGTTTGATCGTAGAAGTGATGAAGGTATATTTCTTGGTTACTCATTGAAAAATAAAACATATAGATGTTTCAACTATAAAATTAAGACAATAGGGTATGTGTAGGATCATGGTGTGCCAAAAAGTGACAATTTGAAAAATCTATAGTTCTGAAATATCTCAAACCATTTCAAAATATATTCCAAATTTTTTCCCACCCACCTTGATACTAAATGAAAAAAATTAATATCTTTATAAGGTCTACTATATTTTTTGATACCAAACCTATATGATCAACTTTAAAAAAAAATTTAAATGTGCTTTTGGCCTTTCTTTATGTGATTTTTACTTCAAACATCTAGCTGATGACTTTTTTTTCACCAAAAATTGATGAAATGAAAAGGGTTTCTTAAGAATGTTCTTATCTTTCCATAAATGTAAGGTTTGTCAAATTATGAGTTTAGTAAGTAATTATTACTTATTTTCTAATAGAGTTATGTATAAAGTGTTGACCAAGACACTACTTGAAAAACAACTACAACTTTCAAATGGTACAACATTTTTTAAATCCAAAAGATGCATCACATTCTATGTTTCTTCTACTATAAGGGAAAAAAATGAAAAATTGAATTTTACAGAGTTTTGAATTAGTTAAGGTGGTCAAACATGAGATTTTTTTTTATTCCAAAAATACTAAAGTCAAAATTTTATTATTAATTATTTATTTAAAATAAAAATACCCAAAAATATGTGTCACATCTAGGCATAAGTCTACTACTTATATCTAGAATATTATTAAAAAGTATTATCATTTGATTTTGATTAAGGTGGTCATACATATGTCTACTTCTTATTTTTGTTCTAAAAATTTTGTAATATTGCATTAAAATTCAAAATTTTGACCAATCATTTTTTTTTTTGAGATAAATCGTAGTAGTTTAGAAACTAGATTCAATTTGCTAGAGATTCTTCTTTCTCAACTTATTGATATAAAGTTAATAACAAGTAAAAAATTACACGTCATGTTAACATAACCCTGATTTTTTGATTTTTTATTGCCACTTAAGGACTAAATTTGGTTGACCATGATCCTACACATACCCAATAGTTAGGTGCACAAATGTAAGGATTGATGAAAGTTTGGTACTAAAGAGAAGATGGTAGAATATAATTTTGATGAAGAAGAGGATAATTCTAGATTTGTTAGATAGAATATTGAAGTTATTTCTAAGACTAAAAATGACTTGTAGAATGAGGTATTCGTTGAGCATAGAGAAGATCAGAGATATAAACCTAAGGAAGAGATAAGAGTTGAGATGTCAACACCTACTTTTAGTAGAAACATGACAAAGAATCACCCTCCAGAGCATATAATTTGGAGCAAGAATAAAGGTGTGATGAAAAGAAACAAAGTGAATGAGGAATTATGTCTACTTTCTCAAGTGGAACCTAAAAGTGCAGATGAGGCATGTAAGGATAATCACTAGATGCAAACAATGAAGAGTTGGATCAGATAATAAAGAATGATACATGGGAATTAGTTCCTAGACCTAAAGACAAAAATGTTATAGGAACCAAGTGGGTATTCATAAATAAGATGAACAAGCAAGGACAAGTTATGCGAAACAAGGCTAGACTTGTTTATAAAGTTTATTCATAGCAAGAAGGCATAGATTATGAAGAGACATATACACTTGTGGCAAGAATGGAAGTAGTAAGGATGTTCTTGGCTTATGCAACAAGTAAGAATTTCAAGGTTTATTAGATGGATGTCAAGTTAGCTTTTCTAAATGGAGAACTTGAAGAAGAAGTCTACATTGAGAAACTCAATGGATTCCCTCTGACAGAAGATAAAGATTTTGTATGTAGAATAAAGAAAGCACTATATGGTCTAAAGCAAGCACCTAAAACCTAGTATGCAAGGTTGGATAGGTATTTGTCTAAGCCTAGATTTATGAAAGGTACATTAGATGGTAATTTTTATTTGAGGAAAATTGATGATGGTTGATTTATCATTATAATATTTTTGGATGAGATAATATTTTTAGGAAATGATAAAGAAAGTGATAAGTTTGCTAGTTTGTTGAAGAGATAAAAAATGAATTTGAAATGAGTATGACAGGAGAAATGAAGTTTTTCCTAGGATTGCAAATTGCACAAAACAAAGATGGGATATTTATCTCACAAAAAAAGTATCTAAAAGACTTGTTGAAAAGATTTGGTTTAGAAAGTTGCAAACCTGTTGGTACACCCATGCCAACTGGTCGCAAGTTATCTAGTAAAGATGAACCACCTACAATGGAGTAGAAAAATTATAGATCTATGATTGGAGGATTGTAATATCTGACTCACACTAGACCAGATATAACAAATGTAGTTGGGATCGTAGAAAGATTTCAAGCTAATCCTAAAGAGTATCATTATGTGGTAGTAAAGAGGATATTCAAATATTTGAAGGGTACATCTTATTATGGAATTTGGTATGATAGATCAAGTGATTTTAATTTTAATACATATATTGATGTAGATTGGGTAGGGAGTATGGATGTTAGAAAGAGAACTACTAGTGGAGCATTCTTTCTTGGAGGAAGATTGGTTTCTTGGTTGAGAAAGAAATAGGACTATACTTCTCAGAGTAAAGCTAAGGCAGAGTATGTTGCAACAACAAATACGTGTAATCAAGTTATGTAGATGAAACAAATGGTGAAATATATTGGGATTGAGTTTATAGAGCTTGTTATCATTTCCTACGGTAACACAAGTGCAGTTCGTATGTCTTAGAATCTAGTATTGTATTGTAGGACAAAGCACATAACAATTGAGTATCATGTTTTAAGAGAAAAGGCAATTGAAAAGGAAATAAGGTTAGAGTATGTAAATACTAAAGATTAGATTGAAAATATCTTTATGAAGCTTTTTCCTAAAGATACTTTTGAGTACCTAAGAGGTATGCTAGGGGTTATGCTCCTACCTACTTTAGAGTAGCTGATGTAAGGAGTGCGTCAGTCAAATGGTATAGAGCACTATGATTAGACTGGATTGAATGTTGATGCTTCGTAAATGGGAGATTATTTGGTATGTATTGAGTCATGGAGGACTCTTGGTAATTGGTATTGAACAGTGTCTTTGGACACTCGAGCTGGTTGATGATTTGAGTAGTTGATTAACAATTGGTACTATGATTGACACCTTTAAGATTGATGTCAATGGGGGAGAGATACACATGAAAAAGATATCCTAAGGCATGGGGGAGAATATGTATGAGAAGAACTCCTAAGAAATGGGAGAGAGATATCTCTTTAGGAAGATTTTAAAAGAATGATGCAATAATGTAGGAATATGAACTTGATGTATTATGAGTTATTTAGTGTGAACAATCATTGCTGATCCTAAAGAAGAAGAAGATGAACAAAGAAGTGTTTTAGAGAATTTCAAATTTGATTGATGAAGAGGATTTGAGAAGATGAGAACAACAACACTAGCAGAGTATTGTTTAATATTCTTGGAACTTTGATGTTTTTCATCTATGTTGCCATCAATGCCAAAGCAAGTGATTGTTAACATGAATGGTAATGATACTACATTGGGGAAGTATCTTATACATTGGAGAGTATTGATATGTTGCATTCATGATTGTATTTTTCATTGATTTCAACATACCACTAATTTTGTTTAGATTGGAAGAGTAGAAATTAGTAATCTTATGATGCATAGAAGCTAATGACATTTTAGATGATGTGTAGTGGAGGACATGTTCTTGAGGTTGTCTTGATGATGTGGTTAAGGGGACTAAGTTTGATTCAATGGTGTGTGAAAGTTACACTTGATTTACTGGAAGTAGAGCAGAAATAAAGCATTAGAAAATAGAGTTTTGATGATATATCACTATCTTTCATCTAAGATGTAATGAAGGGATACGTAGTCACATAGTGATAGAGGGTAGTTTTAGGATTATGCCAACATGTACACAAGACATAGTTTCACATGTATGAAGCTTTATATAGAGTGTGACCCGATAGTGCTATTATAATTAACTAATTATCTTATTTTAATTAATTGGGAAAGCCTCAAGGCTAACTCAAGGAATTATTACAAAGATAAGGTATAAAGGGAATTTTTTTCCTTATTTTTAACATATACTAAAGAAGAAGACAAAGTGGAATGTGAAGTATTACTGCACAATGTGAGAAGGATTAGAGTTCTTATTGAATGCACGTAAGCAATCCAAGGGATCATTGGATGCACAGTATGAGATTTGGTTATAACATCTAAAGGAGGAAATGTCTAGTTGACAAGACAAAGATAGAGGAAGGAAGTATACTTTAGTTCTATTATTTTGCAATGAATAATACATAGATCATTTGGATAGTGGGTTCTTTGATCTTAAGCCTGAAGTTGTTTGGGTAGTGGGTCTAGTTATCTTCCACAACTTGCAACAAGGTTGGCACAACTCCTAACAAGGTTAGAATCTCCTAATAGGGATTCAAATTCTCTTAGTAGGGACTCATATATAGTAAATGTTGTAACAGACTCCTAATAGGGTCTATCCTCTAACAAGGATTATTTATATTAGCACATCATCTTGTGGGTACCATCCCCACCAGGGTTTTCCCTTTGATCAAGGGCCTCCCTAGTTAACATATCTGGTGTTAATTGGGTATGAGTATCTTGTTGTGCTTTCAGTTAACATTACTCACATGGTTAAGATTGTTTAAAGTTAATGATTTCTATAATAGTTGTATAACTGATTCACCACCCACCCCACCCTCCCCCCCGCCTTCTTAGTTAACACACTATCTCCCTCTTTGACAACAATGCAAAGACTTGTCATCTCTATATGTAGATATAATCAATTTTAGATACTCCCTCTATCACTTTACATGTGACTATAAATCTTCTAATTTAGCCCCTTCATTTCTTCAAGTAGCTCCTAAAGTAATATCCACTACATCAAGTTGTAAGATAGAACATTCAACTTTTGGTGATGTAAGGCACTACTTGTTCTTCTTAAATAGTTTTGCATAGGAGTATCACCCCTATTTTACCTCTTAGATACTCATGAGCATTCTTAGGTAAAGATTTTGTGAAGATATCAGCTATCTACTCTTTTGTATTCACATATTCCATCCTCACTTCTATGCCTTGAACTAAATCTCTCAAGTAATGATAATTGATTGAAATGTTCTTACTCTTTGTGTGTGTCACAAGGTTCTTTGATATATTTATAGCACTTGTATTATCACAATAAAGTACCCAAGGTTTAGTGATTTCCTCCTTCATACCTTTGAGTAGTTGTTTGAACCATACAATGTTTGCACAATTTACTGCAACAACCACATATTTAGCTTCAATAGTAGATTGAGATATGAAATTTTTTTTCTTGTTGGTCTAGGTGACCAATCTTGTACCTAAGAAAAATGCTCCTCCACTTTTGCTCTTTTTGTCATCAATGTTTCTATCCCAATCAAGATCAATGTAGGCTCTAAACTCAAATTTTTCATTTTTCTTGTAGTATAGACCATAGTCTTTTGTTCCTTTTAGATATCTCATTATTCTTTTAAAAGCTATCAAATGATTCTCCTTAGGATTAGTAGAGAATCTTGTAACAAACCCAACGGATAATGCAATGTCAAGTCTCCTATGTGTTGGTGTTTTAAAACTACTAAGCAACAAAGGACTTGATACCAAGATGCAGAAGACAAATCTCATTCTAAGGGATACCTACCTCCTATATTCAAGTGATAATTCTTTAGGTAGACCCAACATTAATAGAATCACAAACATTCTCTACACTTTGAGCTCTACAAGGCTTAAGTGAGTGCACCTTAGGGATGAAATGACTAGATCTTCTATACTTTCTTTATAATTCACTTACTAATATTCTCATTCTTCAAACTCTATCCCCTATAGAAGAAATGGTCACAATTCTTCTTGAATTTGGAAATAGCTCTTGATTATAGTAGCTAACTATGACACATAGAGAACTATTCCAAATAATTATTGACCGATAGTTTTGTTTTCAAATAGTAAAGTAAAAGTTAATTTGATTTCAATTTTATGCTTTATTGATGCAGGAGCATCCAGAGGTATAAGGGCATCTATTGCATGTGTTTTCATTTTTTGATACCCATTTGGGTCAAATAAAGGTTCCAACTCTCACAGTTCCACTATCAGTGTTCTAGGATAGAGTATTTGAACACCTTGGGATACGTGTAAATGCCAAAAAATAGGAGTATGTAATTGAGCCATCATTTTGGTGAACTAGGAGGTGTAAATTGGCCACATGAATGTAATTGCAATTTAGAGCATTCCAGAAAAAGAATCAGGTCAAAAGGCCTCACGGTTTGAAAGTTATCGCAATTTTTTAGTTTTTGGAGACCTCCTAAGAATGCTTCAAACTCAGGCTAGGGGCATTAAATGACCTCAAAAGGGGCCAAAAAATGGGGGACGATAAAATTTGGTCCATAGGGCTATAGAGCACTTCGAGAGCTTTCTGGAAATGTAAACGGTTTGTCAATCGGAGCTACGATTCAAAAGTTATGCCTCCCAAAAGTTCAGTTACCATTTTTGGATTCTGATTTGCACCAACTTCTAACATAGCTTCTGGAGCCTTCTACTTGGTCGGTGGATGCCTACTAGCACTTTCTAGAATGTACTCGTAGTCCTTAACCCTTCGAGGTCTATTTAAGGACATTTTTGGCATTGTAAAAGGCAGTTCGGAGTGGAAATTGAGAGGAGGTACCAAAAGGAGAAATTATCTCCAGTTTTGTGCTATTGTAAGCCCTTAGGGCATGTTTTGAAGTCTATTTTCTTTGTACTGAATGTACTAGCTTATTTTCACAGTTAATACAATTTCCCTTTTCCTGTTGTGTCCATTCTGAGCTTGGGTTGTGTCCCCATCATTTATGCAACCCCATGACTCCTTCAATATGAAACTAAATAGATGATTAGTGCCCTATTGATTGGTATTTAGAGTCTATCTAGTAAAACTTTGACCTAATTAATTGCCTTACAATTAATTCATTCAACAATTAACCCTAAACCCCATTCTTATGAATATCCTCTTTATATGACTGGAAATCATACCAATTTATTGAAGCATTTACTTAATTCCTTGAATTAAAAGCAATGATAAATTGATATACAATCTATCCTAGTTGCATTAAATTGCATGAACCTTTCTTATTTAATCACAACATAACAAGAACATAAAAATAGAGACAAAATTTAGAGGAAATAGATATGGAAAAACATTCCTTTTTTTATTAATTCTCCTTGAAAATATTACAATTTTGGTATAAGCTCAAAATATTTCAAGACATGAAAACTTATCACTCAATGCTCACTTGTATTCTCAGATTTACAAATGAATACGTCGCAAAGATTTACACAAAGGCTAACTAGACTGAATGCCAAAATAGCATAACACTGAAAATTACATGGATTTCAAGCCTCAACTCCACTCTTGGAAATCCTTTTATAAGAAGTATTGCAACAAGCTTCAGATGGGAGGACACATGTCAAAATTCAATTGGAAAGTGAATACAAAGATATTTTATATTTAGTTACACTCTAACATTCTTTGTATTTGGATAAAAGCTTTGGATGTAGTACCAAAACTGGTAGGTGGCACTATCAGCAAGTTCTCTTAGAAAATTATATTTGTCTTTAGATCTTGTCACTATCCATGCCTTTAACTGCATCTTAACTACACCTTTTTGTTCTACTAGTCACTATGATAGATGGTAGGGCTTTGATGTCTACAATGACTTCCCATATAGCAGTATTTGTATCTACATCCAGCCAGCTAGCATTTGTAACTGTATCTAACTCATCAAGGCATTTGCTCCATTTGGGATCTACTATTTCCTTCACCTTAGTAGTTACTTTTGACATCTCTACCTCTATCTTGTAAAACACATCATTCATATCATATACTTCTGTAACACTTGCCTCATTATTGCAATAAGCAAAAAACCTAGGATGATCAAGAATATTATCAAAAGAAGATGACTAATCTAGCTAGTTTTTAATCTTTCCATCACTATCCAAAACTATAAATACAAAATTGGGTGTACCTAAAACAATTGTCTTCATCTTATTCTGGATCAGCTACATTTTGCCACCAAAGAAACCATTTAGATCCTTCACTTTATTGATCATTTTTCTTTTGATTACAAAGGTTATCTTTGGAAAATCTTTCTTTTGTGGTAACACATGCACCAAATTATCAAAAAATGGAGTATATGGCTCCCATGTAGTGAAAATTGGAGATAATAGAGAAATAGCCTCTAAACAACTATGTTCTGCTCCTTAGGATGCAAGATAACTGCGATGCACATTCTGAGAGGCTATTTTTAGTGAATTTGTTTTGTGAACCAATAGGTTTTTGTTTGTTCTATTTTTTGTTTCTTTGCTTGCTTCTAAATCTCCCTCATCAATTTCTATTGCATGGCCTAATGCCTCCCCTATTTTAGGTGTTTGTCTTTCTATTTGCACACCTCTATCATGGATCTCGGTAGCAATTCTAATAGTATTCTTCAATGCTATTACCTCTATTTCTAGCTTGATGGTCTTCTATTCCAAGACATATGCTTTCTTCATTTATTCCTCATAACTCCTTCTAGTTTTGATGAATCTTTCATAAGCTCCTTCCAATTGTGCTTTCAAAGTATCCATTTTATTTTTACCCAATAGGGCCATTGAAGTATACATTCCATAGATCTAAACACTAGAAGTAGAGTGCAAATTCCAAAAATTAGCATTCCCTCTATGACATTCTTTGATCTCCATCAAAGCAGACTTACGGTCTTCTGGAGTTAGCCACCATATTGCCATTGTTTGGAAATCTATGTTATAGTGAGAACCTCTCAATTCACCAAGTTGGCTTTCATCCTCAAATGATATAGACTTATCTTGTCTTCTCATTTGGTCTAATAGGAAATAAGAGATGATGTATTATCCTAGGAAGACAATCATTCTAGTTCTTCTTACCAAGTTCTTTCTTCTTCTATGGTAAGGGTTTCATAGGCAGGGTCATAATCTTGTAATTTTTGAATAAGATCAACGACTACCTTATCAGAGTTCCCTAGATTCATCTGAAAATATAATTAATTTTGCTTCAATTTGAAGAGGAAGCTCTTAAAATCTTCTATTTTGATGAAATTTTCATCATTCATGAAGTTACTTGCTTCTATGATTCTATCATTAATCATCGAAGCTTGCAACTACAAATTCCTAGCCCTTTGTTCATCCTCTAATGCTTGAGATACCAAATTTTTTGTTCTAATGTTATCAAAATATTTATTGGCCCTTGGAAGAATTTGGAGGGCCTTTTGTTGAGCCTTTTGTGGCACTTCCACCATCTTTTCTCTTTTATTTCTTTGCTGTACCCATTTAGAGTTTTTAGGAATGTCCTCTTTAGGTTGATCTCTTTCAGGCTGATCCTCATCATCAATGACCTCAACAACAATGTCACAATCAAAATATTTGGGTCAATCTTCTTTCTAATTTCTTTAGGGACTTGTGATGCTAACTCTTCAAAATTCTCCACACACTTATCCAATCTAGACTAGTAGTCTTCCTCAAGATAGAATCCCTTGAAGGATGGATTTGATTTTCTCATCTCCTATTCAAAACTAACAGTGTCTCTATACTTTATCATCCTTTCCCTATAGACATATTCATTCAACCTATCAGCAATTACATCTTCTTCCCACATGGATTTTGTAGGTGGAAAATGATATCCTCTCATATTTTCAATGCATGTCTAATTACATTGCAAGGGTCATATGTTCTAACTAGTGTAGTTGGAAATTTGTACACTCTTAGATAAGCATCAATCTCTTCTATGGAATTCTTTCCTATTTCAAAATGTCCCACCTTGGTGCATCTACATAGAAAGGTCCCTTTCTTGACCAATTTCCCTAAACACTCTCTATTCAATAAAATTAATTACCATAAAACTTCTATAATTCCTAGCCTCTTAGGGACACATCTAGGGAAGATGTGGGATGGTTGAGGGCATCCATAGATTTAATAATAGTATACTCTTGGAAAAAAATGCACTTCCCCAATCATGTGTTAATTTCTTTCTAGCATCATAGCACATTTTAGGTTTAACAACCTTTCTAACACTTCAAGGAATTCTTTCATTAGCTAATCCTATCATTTTCAAGATAAGATGAATGAAATCATTATAAAAGGAAATAACATTGGAGTATGGATAAAACCTTTGCCATACTCTTGTCCACCTTTTCACTTATAGCCTTTCTCCCCATTTCTTTGTAGACTCAAAGAAGCTTTAATCAAACACATTAGCATTCTTGAACATGATAAAATGCATGATCCTTGAGTAATATAGGAATCTAAAATTCTCCAGTTGACCTTGCTGAGAAAAAATGATCTCCTCGTGCATCCTATCAATTATGTATGCTACATAATCATACCCAATATTTGTGTTGGGATCTTGAAAATTTAGAGCCATGACATAATGTCCACCCAAGGCATTTATGGTTCCATCTAAACCTAGGACCTTGTTCAAGCCATAGACAGTATTTTGTAAATACCTTTGGCAAAATTCAAGAGGCATGATCCTCTCCAATTCCTTCTTCTTTGGAATCTCTCCCTTGTCTTTATGAAATCAAGGGACATCTCAAAATTATTAGTTATCTCATCCACATTAATAGGTAATGCCATTGGGCATCCTAGGTCAAATGCCTCAATGAACATCTCTTTGTCTAGCGATAGGAAGATGCTTTTGTGTCTCTTGTGAAATGACTTTTTGGCTGGATTATAGCATTTAATTAAGGCCTTCACCATGTTTACATCCACAAAAACATCTGGCATGATTAACTTGCCCAAATTTCTTACCCAAGGATTGCTGACTGGTACCTTCTTTGTTCTTTTTTTATAAAAATACTAGAACAATTCATATCCATTCTTGCCATGAACTTTTACATCTCTACAATAGACATATGGGTCCTTGAAAGTGTTCTCATTTGTAGCTTGTACATTTGTAGAACCTAGAAAAATGTGTATCCATTCTTCTAAGTATGAGCTAGGGCCTTTTTTTGGTGATGGTGGTTCTTCAATTACTGCTGGTGTAATCAACTCTCCTTTCAAAGCCATTCTTGCAAATAGTTCAATCAACTTTGTATATTAAATGCTGAAAATTTATTGAAAATCACTCTACAACACAATTTTTCTTAGAAAGCTCAAAAAATTATGAAACTAGCAAAGTAAATATTTGTACCCTTTAGAATCTATTTGTTTCTATAATAGGAGCCTGATATTAATGGCATTTAAGATCAACACACTTGAAAACCTATCAATTCTTGAAAAGCTAGAAAAATCTACAATTTTTCACATTTGTACTTCTAGCTCATGTTATTTTTGTCTAGCTTAGACATGGCCATTAAAACTACTTTTATGCCTTAAAACTGATAGCTATGATGATGAAAAGACCACCTTATCACCGCTTCGCCACATTTTCTTCTCTTTTCTCTTTTTTGGTTGCAACCATGTGAACATAGGTATTTTTTACTATCTTGCAGTTTTACATCTTATTTCTCTAACTATTAAGTTTGGTTTGTGATGGTGTGATTTCCCTTTATTTGCTACTTTGTAGCTTTTTTTCACTTTACCTTTCTAACCACTATGATCTGGCGATGACTACTTTATTGACCACTTTGCATCTTCGTGGCAGCTTGCAACTTAACACTTTTCTTGCTTGCAATGATGCAATGCCTTTATTCACAACCTTATCACTCCCTCACAACTGCCAAGCAGGATAATTGTTTTAATCATTTGATGTTGTGCTGGCCTCTTTCTTTGACTTTAGTTGTCATACTTTGGTTATTTGTAAGCTCACAACTTCATTTTTTCATCCTTGCTTTTGACCTGCAAATATGTGATTGTTGTTTTGTGTGATCATTACCCCATTTTAGAACTTCATAGCTAAGATCTTAAATATTACTATGACCCTTGTGACCTTTCGCCAACCTTTAACCTTAACTATTCTGAGTCTACTTCAAAAGTTCACCACTTCAACATTGTAACTGTAGTGAAACCTTATGATCTTGCGATCCTAAGCATTCGTCACTTTGCAACCTTTACTCTGAGTCTATCACTAACTCAAGCAACATTGTGATAGTATAAAAAATTAACTATATGATCACTTGATCACTCCATTGTAATTTAATTTATCACTTTGCTTCAGATCTTTGCAAGCTAGTGACAAGCATTGCTTCTAATTGTTGGGAATCTTTTTGTAGTTTTGCAACTTAAAACTCTCCTTCATGACTTAACCTTGCGATCATGCAAACAAGGCTTTAACTTAGCTGTCTCCTTTTCATTTTTATTTCATGACTTAAACATTTAACTCAGCAAGTGACCTTATGAAGCCACGATTATAAGATTTTGCAACCTCTCTCCATTAACCTAAGGTTTTCTTAACTCACTTGCAAAGATTCATTTTCTCTTAACTCTTAACCATCACTACCTTTTTGTATCCCAACAGCTTAATCTTCATAGTTTATCTGACCTTCTATGATGTTGAGATCATATTTATGCTAACTGTTTCCTTCTATTTACACAATCACAACTTAAGATATCCTTAATGCTTTCTAACTTGTGACCTTGCGATGACTGTTTAAACTTAACCTTTTCCCTTTATCGTAATATCATCACTTAAAATCCCTTAAGTAAAATATTTCGTGCAATCATGCACTCTTCATTAGTTCTCTTATTCATTCCTCTAACATGGATGTTAACAATAATTGCTATGAAGTCGTATTGAGCTAAGAATAGATCTTTTTGCCTCCTCACAACCTTAAAAATGGTTAGTGAGAAGAATGGAGCGATGTTGGGATCATAGAGACTTTGCAACATCGTGACTTAAAAAACATAAGAGATCATGAAATATATAATCTATATTAGCTCAAAACTTAGGAGTGTAAAGGTATAACATAAAAGGTTTTACACATATCCCTTTTTGAATTGCAAATTGATTTCAAATGAAATTAGTCAACCTTAAAAGACAAGATTTTTACCTTAGGGTTTTTCTATAAGGGTTACACAAACTTTAGAAACCCTAAGCAAGGATAAACACAACCTTTTTTTCTAGATTTTCAAATATTTTGACAAAATTTCAAGCAAGTGAAAATTCAAGCCAGCACTATGTACTACATATTGCAATTTTCCAATCATATACCTATACAATGTTTGATTCACATTAGATGAATCATCATTCTTTGACAACTTGTGTCATGTCACAATATGTGTGTTAACTAGTTTTGAATCATCCAATCCAAAAGTTTTCAATATTTCCTTCACATACTTAGATTGAATAATGTATATACCAACTTTCATCTAATATACTTGCAAACCAACAAAGAACTTGATCTCTCCAGACATAGAAATCTTAAAATTTTCTTCATTTCATTTACAAATGCCTTACATAATCCATCTTGACCTGCAAATTTGATATCATCCACAAAAAATTCAGCTAGTAAAATACCTTCACCTCCTTCTGTTTTCAAGTATAGATTATTGTTATCATCAGTCTTCTCAAATCCAATCTTCATAAGATAATTGTGAACCCTTTCATACCATGCTCTTGAGGCTTTCTTTAAACAATATCAAGCTTTGTGTAGTCTACATACCATGTTCTTGTTGTTAGCATCAACAAATCCTTCTAGTTGTTCTATGTAAACCTCTTCCTCTAATATGTCATTCAAAAATGTTGACTTCACATCCATCTAATGAACTTTGAAACCTTTGTATGTAGAGTAAGAAAGTAGAGTTCTTACTCCTTCCAATATTGTAACAAGGGAAAATGTTTCTCCAGAGTCTATTCCTTCTTCTTGTGCATACCCCTTGCAAACTAATCTTTTCTTATTTCTTGTGACTTCACCATTTTCATCTAACTTGTTTTTGTACACCCACTTGGTTCTTATCACATTCTTGTCCTTTGGTCTAGGAACTCGAGGCCATGTCTTGTTCTTCTCAATATGCTCAATCTCTTCTTTCATGGCTTTACTCTAGTGCTCGTTTTCTAAGGAGTCTTTCACTATCTTAGGCTCATGCATGCTCAAAAACCATGTATCACTTCTTAGTATGTATCTTCTCATTGGTATAGCATTTTTATCTCTAATAATTTATTCAGGAGGGTGATGTCTTTTCACATACTTTGACAATCATGGTTCTACTCTACTTTCTTCATTAGGTCTATCAATTGCTAAATCACTATGCACTTCTCTATTAGGTAATTCAACATCTCTTTCATGTACACTTATCTTAGAATCAAAATGAGCTTCAACTTCTATCTGCAACTTGGTTCCTGACTATAGCTCAGCTCCCAAATGCAACTCGACATTCATTGTATGTGACTTGGTAGTCACTAAAACTTTTTGTTTATTTGTAACTTAATTTACAACATCTTCATCAATAGGCATAACTTCATTAAAGTATACAAATGATTTTTACTCATGTGGTTCCTTCATAGGTTCAACTTCATGTACTTCTATATATTCATCAAACTTCACATTTGCACTTTCCACAACTTTGTTAGTGTTAGTATTTAAACACTTATAAGATTTACTTCTTGTAAAAGATCTAAGGAATATACCTTCTTCACTTTTAGCAACTAATTTACCATTCCTGAAATCCTTAAGAATGTAGAACTTGCTTCCAAATACCTTAAAATATTTTACATTGGGCAAGTATCCATACCATAATTCAAAAGGTGTAGATTGAATACCTTTCTTGACTTGCACATGGTTCAAGTCATAGATAGTTGTACTTACAACCTATCTCCATTATTTCAAAGAAACATTCTTCTCCATCATGAGTTTCCTAGCATAGTCCATTACTGATTTTTTCCTCCTTTCAGCAATCCTATTTTGTGGAGGGGTCCTAGGTGCAGATGTCTATCTTTTGATTCCTCTATCATTACAAACATCTCAAACTCATTTGATGTAAATTCTCTACTTCTATTAGATCTCAAACATTTCAAGGTTTTACATGTCTCCTTTTCAACTCTAGCTAAGTACTAGTTAAACATTTGGAAAGCATCAAATTTTTGTTTCAAAGACATACCTATCATCACCCTATAATAATCATCAAAAAATAGGATAATTTACTGGTCACCCTTGTAGCTTTGCACATCAATTGGTCTACATAAGTCAGTATGAAAAATCTCAAGAATTCCTTTAGAAGTGTGAGTCTTACTCGTAAAACTAGATTTCATCATTTTTCCTAACTAACATTGTTTGCAAATTATATTTTCAGGTTTCTTCAATTTAGGAAACCCTCTAACTCTTTTCATGTTACTGATACTCACTAAGATATCAAAATTAACATGACATAACCTCTTGCTCCGTAACCACACATCATCAAATTCTATGACAAGACAAGTAGCATCATTCATATCAAGATGAAATAGATTACCTCTAGTCTGATCACCTTTCCCAATAATTTTCCCATAAGTGTCATAGATCTTAGCTATCTTTTTCTCAAACTCAACTCTACAATCTAAACTATTCAATTGTGACATACTCAACAAATTATAGTTAAGTGCTTCTATATAATAAGAATTGTCACACATGATCTTTTCTATGAGTTTGATATATCATTTTCCTTTTATCAGATAGGGTGCATCATTGCCAAACCTTACACTATTTCCATCATAATAATTTAGGGTAATGAACTTACTTTTATCTCTAGTCGTGTGATGTGAACACCCACTATCAATGACCCATCTATCACTCTTGTTCACATAAGGCACTAACTTGTAGTTGCTTCATCCTCACCAGAATCATCCTTCATTGCAACATACACCACTTCATCATCATGGTCATCAGATCCATCTTTGGTTTCATCTTCTACAATGGAGCAAGACTTCTTACCTTTGTCTTTGTAATCTTTGATGTCCTCATCTTTTTTTCTTCTATATTTGTCTCAACTTCTATTATTCTTCTTCTCTAGACATCTAGCAACAATATGACCAACCTCATTGCAATTAAAACACATGAAAGGTAACTTACCTTTAAATTTGTCTTTTCCTCTATAAAATATCCTTGCTAGTAGTGCTTCAAGTCGTTTTACATCCTCCTCATCTATATCACCATTAGTAGAAACATATTTGACCTTTTTCCTCTTCTCTTTAGGTTCTTTTAATGATAGTTTAGCTTTGAAAGAAAACTCAATATTCTCATATTTGACATTATCAAATTTAGAGAGTTCAAAGGTAGTGAGCCTACCTACCAAACCTTCAAGAGTCAGATTAGAACTTGGTATACATCTTAATTATTGTATGGAAAAAAATCTAATAGCATAGATGGGCAACAATGTTCTCAATACTTTTCTTAATATAGTTTCATCATCAATTTTACTAGTATCTCCTCTTATAGCATTAACAACATCTTTTATTCTACAGAAATATTGAGCAACATTCTCACCATATTGCATACTCATGTCATCAAACTTACCTCTAAGACTTTCATATTTGGCTCTCAAAACATTTGCATCTTCTCCATAAATGGTGTGAAGAGAATCCCACTTATTCTTTGTAGTATCACAACCCTTGATGTCATCCAACTTAGAATAACTTAGGGCAGAGACAATCTCCAACATTGGTTGATTATGTTCTATCTTCTTTCTTAGATCATTAGAAGTTAGGGCTCCAATAGGATGGTAGATTATGCATGGTCTCCAACACCTCCTAGGTGTAGTTTCATCAAACTTTGTCATGCAAGGAAGATCTCCTTATTAAGCTTGAGTACCTCTCTTTTAGACATCTTTATCTTTTTCTTCTAGTACTTTCAAAAAAGTCCTCTTAAGCACTATGGTGCTCTAATGCCAATTGTTGGAATTCCTTAGAATAACTAAGAGGGAGGTGAATCAGTTATCGAAGGTCTAGATGTATAAATAAAACTTTTCAATGCTTAGTAGACCCATATCCATAAAACCTTGTCATGCATGCATCCATTAGATCATACAATACTTAAACTTTGTAGGTTACTATCCTAGGTCAAAACAACTTTGGAAAAATGTAAGCATGAAACATAATAGATTCAATAACACATTTGGCACAAGGATTTTACATGGAAACCCAATTTGAGAAAAACCACCAGTAACATGGTAATAATTCTCACTCCTTTGAAGTGATGCCATGTGAAAGGTCAACCCTATTTAAGGTTATAATACACAGTGTTAAATGTGACCTGGTTAGAGGATTTCAATCACCCTATTAGGAGTGAGCCTTGTTAGAGGAGTTTAGACCATTCCATTAGAATTTCATTCAGTTAAAGGATTTAGAAATGATTATTAGGTCAATCTTAATCCAAAGGATTTACCTTAGGCTGATACAATGATCAGAATGTAACAGTAAGGCTTGATCTAATAACAAATTACAATTCACTTATAGATTATAGATCTCTATTTCAGTCCACCATTCTGCTTGGTTTTCACACACTTCAGCTCTGATAGCTTGTTCACCCTGTAAGAATTCATACTCTTAAGTATTCTTGCTTTGCATGCCAATTGTAGTCACTTCTATTTAGCCACTGAATGAAGCAATACCCTAGAATCCCTTTCTTCGTTAGATTCTCACACATGACAACCTTTTCTTCTAACCATCTCTCTCTATAAATAGAGAATTAAGATCTCTCACCAGTTAAGCACAATCACCCATTTTAGGGTTAGGTAGGATAAAGTAGGATACAATGAATCTACCCACTTTTCCATTTGGTTCCTCTATAAAATTCTTTCTTAATCTTCCCTAAATTCAACTCAAAAAGGTTTACCTTGAATTCTATTCCACTAGCTCATCATAGTTATCTTCCACACAATTTAGACAATTCAAGAAAATAAAATAGTTAGCTCAAATTTATCAAATCTTTGATTTAACATGAATACTAGCACTTGACATCTATATGTTGTTACTCGATGCTTGTATACTATTCTTCCACTCGGCCAACACTAATTCACTTGGTGAACACTAAATTTTACTGATGCTTGGTATCAACTAAACTTTATGTGACATATATTGACAATCACTTGGCTTGCACTAATTTTTTCCTTTTATCAGTCCACCTCTTGTTTTTCACTCAACTTCCACTAATTTCTAGTTGGCTTGCACTGATTGCTTGGAAAATCTTAGTATACACTTTTCATACTTGATCTTCTACTAATCGTATCTTCAGTAATCTTTCATTCCATGTCAGAGTTACCTTGATAAGTAAATACTTCAATGCATCAATTTTGGCAATCAGTCGCATAGTGTGAACAAGCATGTAGTCCCTTAACTTTTGAGAAGTGAAGACAACTACCAAGCAATCATTTTCAATAATGTTATAGTTCATTTCATAAGAAATCAATGTGTGAATGAGATAGTAGATAGCCTGTTCCTTGTTTTCATTGTCCTCCTGAGCTAATAAGCTACAAGATGACTCTATTGCAAAGATATACAAAATGAGAGGCTTCCCATAAATTGGAGGCATTAGGATCATTGGATTGGCAAGATACTATTTTATCTATGTTAAACACTAATCAAAATATTTGTTTCAGTCATAATTTACACCTTTATGCAAAGTCTTAGTAAAAAGATGTGACCTATCCACCAACTATGAATGGATTGAATTCTTCCTTGTAACCCCCTCATTTGACTAATATTATAGGGTGGAGGCATTTCCACTATTTCTTGAACTTTTTCCAGGTCCACTTTGATTCCTTTTGTAGATACAATATAACCAAGTAACTTCCTTGATGTGGCACCAAATGCAGATTTCTTGGGATTTAACCTAAGACTAAATTTCACCATATGATCTAGAATTGGTCCTAAATCTTACAGATGAGTGTTGAACAATGTACTCTTGACCAAGGTTTCATCGACATATATATATGTACATATATGTATATATATATATCTATACACACACACACACACACATCTATATATGTATGTATATACATACATATATATATATATATACATATATATATATATATATACATATATATATATATATATATATATATATATATATATATATACATATATATATATCTATATACAGATATATATATCTATATATGTATATATATATATATATATGTATGTATGTATGTATGTATGTATATATATTTACACACACACACATGTATCTATGTCTTGTGTACGCGTCTTCAATACAAGGCAAGGAAGTCGTAGCCACTTCAAGAGAGATCTAAATGAAGTCATACTCATTCCTTTCTTGTCCCTATATATATATATATATATTTGTTTATTTATTTATTTATTTTCTTGTTGGTTTCTGATATAGGTGTATGTAGTACATGAATCAACTCCTCTTAGCTACATAGGTCTGAGCATAATTCAAAATCCTCAAACCAATTGTATTTAAAGAGGAGATGGAGCTATGATCCATATAGGAATCCTTATATCCTGGTAAATTTAATTGGAAGAAAGTCACCTAAACCATGGTTTATACTTTATGATTTATTTTGATGGTTTGATCGGTGGATTCTAGTTTAAAGAATTATGTATTCATGATTTGGATATTTTTATTTTCATATAAATTGTCTATGATATATTTTGGTATATTATATAAGAATATATGGGTGCACATATATATACCTATATAAATATACATTGTTACATAGTTAATGCATTTAAGTATTTGTATATGTTATAAACTATATGAGAAATTTATTTATACACTTAGATATAAGAAAAAATTTAATATAATATAAACATAAAGAAATTAAAAAGAGGCAAAATAAAAAGCATAAGTATTTAGAAGAGGAGTAATACCATGCATTCAAGAGAAAAAGGTAATATGTGTTACACATGTGGAAGAATATGAGACAAGAACATAAATCAAATGATGGACATAAAAAAATGGGTTGCAAAGAATTAGAGAGGGTATGTAAATCATTTTTGGACCATTTATTCATTATATACCCCTAAGATAGCCATAATTTACCCTTAATATGCCTAAAATTTTGTAATATTGTAGTTAATTGCATAAACAAAGGCAATTTCATATTTTGGAATTACTTTTATTTTAAAGGGTGGTGTCTTTTCACCTAAAGGTGTATGAAAGCTATTCAAGAACATATATATGTGGTGTAAAATGTAAACATAAAGGGGGAGGATTGTTGAAAGATAGATGAGATATTGGTGGTACTTTTCATGGATATTTTTATAGAGAAAAATAAATGATATGTTAGGGAGGGTTTATGAATATAGTTCTTTAATGATTTGTAGGTTTCCTTCCTTTTATGAAGATATTTATATGTGGGACTTTCAAGGGCTAAGAGAAGTTTTTATCATTGTGAAATTTATTATACTTCTACCATAGAGATTTATAAAATTCAAAAGGGTTTGAATGATGCATCTTAAGTTTATTTTCCTCTCTTTGTGTCCTAGTTCCTACTTCCATTGAATCTTCATAGGACTTGAGGTATGGATTGAAATTATTTCTTTCATTATTTATTTGATTAAAAATAGATATATTTATATGTTCTCTTGATGAATTATACTTGTACATTGAATTCCTAGAGTTATGTAGGTGTTTAAGTTTCTATTTTTGATAATTTCTATGTATTTTCCTATGGTATTAAGTCATTGGTTTTTAAAATATATTATTTTCTATTCACGGGGAGTTAGTAATTAGAGTTAAGAAATATTGTATTGTGATATCTTCCATATTTTCTTATCCATCCTTTCTTGTGGATGCTACATGTTTTTATTATATGTTTTGGAATTATAAATGTGTGATTTAAGGGTTTTAAATGAGTTTGACCTCCTATTTGAGTTATTATGCTCCCAATTGTTGTTTAAGATACTAGAGGCATGTCAATTTTTTATGTGATGTATAAAATTTATACTTAGTATTGAAATTTCTTGTAAAGACATATTCTTAGTTTATTTGTGCTTTATGAATATTTATGTATTATGAATATTCTTAGATGGATAAGCTAGGGTTTTTGGAGTAGGGTTATGTGTCCTTAAGTTACTATGCCCTAAAACTCCTTATGCTTCTAGATTCTTTTGATGAACAAGGTAAAAATCCTAGGTGAGTGGCTCACCATAGGTATTGGGCCCCACAAGTTTCTGCCAAGGATCTTATGTTTGGAAGCCAGATCCCTATACCCAAGATGGTTCTATTTATGAGTTAGTGAATAAGTAATAGTTCATGTAATAATACGTGAACTTATGGGTTTTTTTTGGGATTTCACACACTGAATAAGATATTTGTGGAAGTATTATTGGAGTACTCAGGGAAGGGACATCTTGCATATCTTATAGGTCCCTAACACACGTGTTTGATACCAACATTACTTGGTCGGGCTCATCCAAGCTAGAGTACACAGGGAAAAGATGTTATGTGTGATATAATGGTCTTAATCACATGTGATTAATCCCAAAACCTTAATAAGGTATGATGACACTCACCTAGATGCGGTTGAACCCCTCACTCTTCTTTTTCCTTTGGTTTTCCATTTTCTTTGTGATTACATTTTGATAATTATTCTTTTGTGTGGTTTTATGTTACCTTTGTACTTTGGTTTTGAGGTATAAGCATTAGATTACCCTAGAACCTATGTGGATCATGGCCGTATCTCCTAGATCAGGGGGAGTAAACCAGTGATGGCTCCATATGGTTGGGTGGTAAAATATTTTGGAGGTACTTATCAAGTTCTCATGGATCCTTGTTGAGCAACTGTTGAAGATTATTTCTTGAAGTCTATCTATTTTATTTCCTTGGTAGAAGTCTATGTAATGTTGTAATGTGAAGTCTTAAATAAATAACAAGTTAAAATATATGTATCATAAAATGAAAAGATATGTAACAAGGGTAAAGGTATCTATAGAAGAAATCAAGGGAAATGTTAACACATTGTATTATTTCAAAAGAAGAATAAATTTATCATGATGAAATGACAGTGTATATTTCCTTCTATTTAGATGAATGTATGATGAAATAAAAAACCATGTACTCTTCATAATGTTATTAGTGAATAGAAGATTATTTGGTTTCCATTTATGGTTGATGGTCTAAATCTATTTCATGAATCTTATTTGGACATGTTAAGTAGATACACTAGATTGTATGGACTAGGACATTAGTTCCTAACTTGGAAA
This sequence comes from Cupressus sempervirens, assembly GCA_028749045.1. Taxonomy (NCBI): domain Eukaryota; kingdom Viridiplantae; phylum Streptophyta; class Pinopsida; order Cupressales; family Cupressaceae; genus Cupressus; species Cupressus sempervirens. The sequence goes on along the minus strand of CM053790.1, from coordinate 553,000,572 downwards.
TGGATAATGTATCAAACCATACATAGACATAAAAATAATAAATGATTTAACTTAAGTAATAAGGATAAAATGTTAGAAATAAAATTAATTAATTTGTTTAAACATGATATTAGGGAATCTATTAGGAACATTACATATAATATATAGTAAGTGAAAGAAATTCAAAAAACAATTATTCACCAAAATTTGTATCGATTTGTCTCATCCTCTTGAGTTCCCTGACGGTCATTACAACTTCACTCACTAATGCACTCAAACTATATGTGTGTGTATGGAATGAGAGAATCTATAAATATGATTACTCTTTGAATCCATATTAGATTAGCAAGATCCAAAAGGAAAGGATGCCAAAACTAAATTGGAATTGTAGAAAACAATAAAATATAAAGAGAGACTCTCTTTGGCCTATGTGTGATAATGTGCATGGAAAATTGAAGCAATTAATTAAGAAATATAAATCTAGATGTCAAGTGTATACAATCAGCCTAATTAAAAAATAGAACTATGCAAAATTTATGAATGCAAATGAAAGATAGAATACTCACCTTGAATTGCATAAAGAAAGTTTTTTTTTTTTTTGAAAAGTGTATATCTAGAACTATAGTTAAAAATATGACTATAGATCCCTAAACATAATGAAAAACCCACAAAATAAATTTTATGACCAAGAAGCATACAATAGGTCAAGTTGGTGGCAATTGTTCTAGAATGATTCCCATAATGTTATGATGTTTTGAGGGCACTATAATAAGGTCAAACCAGATTTGTCAAAAAGATTTAAGATAGTTTTCCCAAATCCACAATCATAAATTTTTTATCCTACTCCTACACACATAAAATTGAGGATTTTTTTGTTTGACGGATGAGAGCTTTCCTTTGTCAAGCCCTACATTAAGGAATCAACCTTAAATATAATTGAAAGAGGAAATACTAACTTGTAGAATTATATAAAATGAAAGATAAAACTACCTTGATATATGTGATTACATTTGATGTGTTCTCAAGTATGTTAATATAATATCCTTAACTCAAAGATTCCAAAGGAAAATCAAAGAAACCAAAACATCATCAATAGAATGTATGCAACATTCCATGGATGAATGATGAAAGATATTGAATGGATTGGGATGATAGATCTATTACTTTGAGGCTATAATCTAGTACTACCTTGAAGGAAGAAGCTTGATGCAAAGAGAAAATATGTGGACTTGATGAATTCTCAAAATTATTCGCTTTCTTTCTATAATTCTTTTCCTTAATTTCTTAATTTCTTAAGGAAGTCTTATAAATGAATGCTATGAAAATGATTCCCCCAAGCCTCCTTATATACTATTATCTAGGAAGGACAATAATACATGCCAATTAGGAAGAAAAGAATAAATAATTGAAACCTCAAAGAATTTTTGGCCCTTGGCCCCATAATCACTAGCCAAGAGGTCGACCTGGGTTGACCTCTTCTAAACTAGGTTGACATCTTCTATAATAGGTCAAATTGACTCAACTTGTTCCCAAACGAGAGTAGAGATAATGCCTTTAGAAGTTTTAGAGGGAGTGCAGATGGAATTTTGAGATATAAGGTCTACCATAAGATATAACCGAAAAGGTGGCAAAGAAACACTTAAATAAACATATCAAAATGCAATCTAGATGATATACAAGTGTGAGAAGGACTGAGGAGGAAAAAGAGTGATCAAATACACACTAAAAAGGACTAAGAGGTCTCAAAATTAAGTGAATTAATTTTAGGAGGGTACATTTAGCCTCCACTTTAGTGAGAGTATAAGGCAAGTCATACTCTTGGTAAAGGAGGAAGAGAAAATAAAAATGTCACAACGAGATAGAACATCATAAGCTTAAGGACACAATCACCCAAACATAGCATGCTAATTCCATTCCCATGCATAAGAGCATAAAAAAAAAAGAAAAGAAAAAAGAAAATGAAATAAACACAAAAAGATGCAAAAGGTGTTAGCACTAAAACCAAAATCAACTAGTGAGGGAGACCTTAGCTAAGGAAACATCTCACCCATTAATATAGTTGTTGGAAGGATATGACAAAGAGTTGAAGGTCACATAAGAAACACAAGAGAACCAGAAAGGACTAAATCCTTCAAGGTTATATCTGAAATGTCCCTTCTCTGATTTTGTATGATATTTCCAACCTCTAATCAGATTTTCAAGATCAAACAACTAATATCACAAAGATCCACCAAATTTCTCAAGAAACCCCAAATCGGGTATGCCGAAAATAGTGCCAAAAAGCTTCACAGCTTCACCTGTTATTAATAAATATGAAATTAGAAATTTTTACATAAATTTGAGCAGAATACAGCCTATAAAATTTCATTTCCAGATCTTTATAACACGCACACAATAGCTCCCAAATGGAGGACAAAAACAATGCTCATTGGGCTCCCGAAAATAGCACAAAATAGCTCGAAATCACCACAAAAACTTAATAATCTATCACAAAAGTATAATCATATCCAAATACATATTTTTAGCTCTATTTTAACATCTAAAAGTCTGATATACAGCAGCAACCCAAACTGATATAAAATACTCAACCGGAAACACCAAACTCTTACAAAAAATACACCCGAAAACTCATAAATCTGCATTGTTTAGCACAAAGGAAAACTCTGTATGAACATGCACATGGAATCGCTTCAAACTCCCATCCTTAGCCTTCTTGGAAACATGCAAACTCCCATTCTTGGGTCTCCCTAGAAACCTGCAAACTCCCGTTCTTGGGTCTCCGTCTCCACAGGTTTGGCAGCCTCTGAAGAATAACAAAGAATGAGCAAAATCAAGTTCTGGAATGAGCCCAAAATGCCTGCAAACCCCTTAAAAGAGGGCATAACCATAACTCATGTCCAAGAGAGGTTAATGAAACATATTTTAATAATAATTTTCATTTATTAGTCCAACGGTTTCCAAAGATTAACCCCCCCTTTTTTTGAAACTTCACTTTCTTGGGCCTGCCTGCCTTAGCAAAGATTATTATTTTTTAATTATTTGAAAAGGGGACATGACAAGTCCTCCCCTCCGAAAAATTTCTTGTCCTCAAGCAATGGCTGAACAATAAACCAATCAATCCACCTGGATCTCAAATGTAGTCATGAACTATACTACTACCAATTAACACAGGGTCCTGCAATATCCTTTGCAATATGACCAAAAGGAATCCATAATCAAACTAGCAATTATAGCTCAACCAAACTCCAAAATCACCACTACCACAGTCAAAAACCCATGAAACACAAACTCTTTGAACATCAGAACCCAAGTAAAGTGGACAAATCAAACTACCAACACAGTAAATACCATCAACGCATCCCACTGGCCCATATGGAATGTACAATCCAACTCTGCAACAATGGTGAATGCTCTCAAATGAAATTGTACCAAGTATGGAGAATCCACACACTATACAGCTCCTATAGTCAACACAACTCTACAAATCATCGGCCATTATCTCATAACCATAACTCCCATGCATTGCTGATGGTGAAAAAGCATTACAAGATAAAGAGTAAGAAATGGAATCCAAACCAAATTTTCCTGCCATCAACTCCTCAAAACAAGGATCAAATGCTAACTGATGTACATACCCTGCAATATAATGTTGATTAAAAAAACCAACCTCAGTCAACAGCTCACCATGAACAAGTGATACAACCCACTGTCACTGATCACTAGCTAAGTCAGGAGATGTCATAGCCAAAGGAGTAGAATCAATAACAACACCCACTGAAACATCACTCCCAAACTCCTACTCTAAGTCACATATTATCAAGCTATCAACTGCAAAACCTATCACCATGTCATGCCCATCACAACTCTCATCGTGAGGCATCAAACTGTCCCATAACTAATGATAAGCACTAGGAACCAAAGTACATCTCTGTATCATCATCTCATCAACATGGTCATCAAAGGTAAATTGATGAGCGTACCTCATAGTGTAATGCCGATAGAATTCACCAATCTTAGTCAGTGGCTCAGACTGTAATCTAAATGAAACTAACTGCAAGTGATCAGGAACCATGTTGGAACTGACTACTACCTCCGAAGATATCACCAAGGGAGTAGTATTACTAGCAGGAACCATGCCAACTACAGACTCACCAACATCACACATGATCTTTGATACATCTCTAGTCTCCGTGCCATTAATACTAGAGGCCACCACCATGTTAGGCATACGAAAATCTGCTACAACACCCAACTCAACTGGACCTAACTCTAGTGGGAATGAACCTGATATGCCAATGTTAATATCAAGGATGGATGCATCCCCATCTCCACTATCTTTAACAATCTTGGCCATGGACATCCTCGGATCACCAAACACCATAGCTTGTGACTGTATAGAATTAGGTAAAGACTATGGTCGCTCTAACTCCATGGTCACCTTAGCCAATTGAAATTGTGACTCCTTGAAAGCCAACTGTGTACTCTCAAGAATCTCACAAGTCACCTCAAACTGCTTAGTAAGCTCACTCACCTCATCTTCCTTGGCCAAGAATGCATCATATGCTTTACTGCCCCACCCCATAAGATAATCTCTGTCAGCTACCATCTACATATAATTCTGTCTCAAAATCCGAATAGCCTCCCATAAAGAGTGGATCTCTGTCAAGGAAAGATAACTTCCTTCCTGCTCATCACTAGTAGGAGAACCCCATCCATAAATTGCTAACAACTGACGAGTAGCATCGAAATGCTGGCAAGTGATAGCAATGTCTCGGTCACTAACTCTCAACTGACTAGATACATGATGGCACTGGCTTGACTGTCTCCTACAAACCTCCTCTGATGCACTGTCTAAAGGAGTATCCTCAAAGTTACTAGTCTCTAGAGTATTACCATCCCTGTCCTATGAATCAACTCTAAAGCTCATATCAACATACGGAGTATCAAAAACTGTAGCACTACTATCCAACTCCTCTATACCCAAAGAAACTAAGTCTTCAAAATTGCCCACTGCATCCTCCTGGATGTCATCAATGCCATTATGATCCTAAGACTCATCTGTACACACTACCAAATATGAAAGATCATCAACACATTCCAGCAAGTATGGTCGACTGGATATATGAACAAAGCCCAACACCGGTGTATAAAAACTAATACCAACATTGGACAAGCTGCTACCACAAGAAAAGACAACACCGTGCAATCTGCTAATCAAATCCATGATAGCACCCAAACAAACACTGCTACCAAAAAGTGTTAAAGATCTCCTGTCAACTGAATCCCAAATGCCAATATAACAATCTTGAGTCCATATCTGTAAACTAGAATCAGCTGGTAACTCAAGAAAAATCCTCACTTGAGTAATATGACCAATACCAACTAACTCCACATACCTATCATGATGAGATAATGAAGTCCAAATACTATCTTCATTCACCTTCAGCTGGCGGGATAAATCATGTGAAGTACTACCTGCCTCAACCTCATGTGATGAAGCATCTAACTGTGCTTGGTACTCTTTCTCAACAAAGTCATGAATGCTCAATGTCTGCTCATCTCTACTAGGTATCTCACCATCCTGCACAACAACATCCTCATAATCATCATCTGAACCCACTACACTATAGTCACTGCCTGTTGTAACTATACCATCATGAATACCTGTGGCATCACCCTTTGACGACCTGTAAACAATTGTCTCAATTTGAGTATCAAGTTGACCGTTACTATCAATCTGTGTAATATCCTTTCCCACCACCTCCTATGGAAAAGTAGAATCTGAGACCTCTACCTAGCTATCAGCTAGTTTCTCAAACTCCTCATGCAAGTTCTTGGGAATTGTGTCATCTGTCCTGTGAGAAAATCTGCCAAATAGAAATCTTGTCAACTTATCCACTTTAGTTGGGTCAGACAACATGTCATTCATTATACGGTGGTGCTCAACCAACTGTTCAGACATGTCATGGCTTATTTTCATAAGTTTATCTCGAATGTCTAAATAACCATCCTTTCTACTGTTTTGACTCTGGATATCAATTGTCCAAGATCGTGTCCTCTGAGACTTTGTACTATACCTGTCCATTCTGGATAAAGTAGAGTGTAACCCCAATAGGATATAACTTCTTCAAACGCCAAGAACTAACATGCAAATGATTAGAAGTAGCATGCAACCATAGATTTTGACATGCAACTGATTAGAAGCAACATGCAACCACCAAATTATGACATGCAAGATCTGGGTAGTTTTCAAAACTGACATGCAAGATCTGGGTAGTTGTCAAAATTGACATGTAAGATCTGGGTAGTTGTCAAAACTGACATGCAAGATCTGGGTAGTTGTCAAAACTGACAAGCAAACTTCTACAACCAGTAAATTCACCAAGAACTAACATGCAAATGATTAGAAGTGGCATGTAACCATAGATTTTGACATGCAACTAATTAGAAGCAGCATGCAACCACCAAATTATGACATGCAAGATCTGGGTAGTTGTCAAAACTGACATGCAAGATCTGGGTAGTTGTCAAAACCGACATGCAAGATCTGGGTAGTTGTCAAAACTGACATGCAAACTTCTACAACCACCAAATTAACCAAGAACTAACATGCAAATGATTAGAAGTAGCATGCAACCATAGATTTTGACATGCAACTGATTAGAAACATGCAACCACCAAATTATGACATGCAAGATCTGGGTAGTTGTCAAAACTGACATGCAAACTTCTACAACCACCAAATTCAACAAGAACTAACATTCAAATGATTAGAAGTAGCATGCAACCATAAATTTTGACATGAAGCTGATTAGAAGAAACATGCAACCATAAATTATGACATGCAAGATTTGGGTAGTTCTCAAAACTGACATGCAAACTTCTACAAACCCTCAGGCTGGCAAGATCATGGCTCTGATACCACTGAAATGTCCCTTATCTGATTTTTTATGATATTTCCAACCTCTAATCATATTTTCAAGATCAAACAACTAATATCACAAAGATCCACCAAATTTCTCAAGAAACCCCAAATCGGGTATGCCGAAAATAGTGCCAAAAAGCTTCACAGCTTCACCTGTTATTAATAAATCTGAAAGTAGACATTTTTACAAAAATTTGAGCATCATAACAGCCTATAAAATTTCATTTCCAGATCTTTACAACATGCACACAATAGTTCCCAAATGGAGGACAAAAACAATGCTCATCGGGCTCCCAAAAATAGCACAAAATAGCCCGAAATCACCACAAAAACTTAATAATCTATCACAGAAGTATAATCATATCCAAATACATATTTTCAGCTCTATTTTAACATCTAAAATTCTGATATACATCAGCAACCCAAACTGATATAAAATACTCAACCGGAAACACCAAACTCTTACAAAAAATACACCCGAAAATTCACAAATTTGCACTGTTTAGCACAAAGGCAAACTCTGTATGAGCATGCACATGGAATGGCTTCAAACTCCCATCCTTAGCCTTCTTGGAAACCTACAAACTCCCGTTCTTGGGTCTCCCTGGAAACCTGCAAAATCTCATTCTTGGGTCTCCTTCTCCACAGGTTTGGCAGCCTCTGAAGAATAACAAAGAATGAGCAAAATCATGTTCTGGAATGAGCCCAAAATGCCTCCAAACTCCTTAAAAGAGGGCATAACCATAACTCACGTCGAAGAGAGGTTAATGAAAAATATTTTAATAATAATTTTCATTTATTATTCCAACGGTTTCCAAAGATTAACCCCCCCTTTTTTCGAAACTTCACTTTCTTGGGCCTGCCTGCCTTAGCAAAGATTATTATTTTTTAATTATTTGAAAAGAGGACATGAAAATATCTGAGAGAGAGAGAGAGAGAGAGAGAGAGAGAGAGAGAGAGAGAGAGAGAGAGAGAGAGAGATTCTCATGCAATAAGGTTTGTGTGCATTACCATGAATCAAAGAAAGGGAAGATTGAATGGTCTAATAGGCTATATATGCCTAATAGCTAATCCCAAAAATAAGAAAACAAGAAATTGGGATAAAACGGTCTCGTGGCTTGGTGTTCTTGGTAGTTAGTCATGTGCACTTGTTAGAAACTTACAAACGCATATGTATGTGTATGTGTACCCACTTGTGGATCAATTTTGTGGTATCACCATAGAGTGTGTATCTATGTTTTCCTAGGATTGTGAAGCTTTCCTGATACTTAGTATTTAGCAATGCATTTCCTTAGGGTGGAGAAGTATCACTAATACTCATTCAATATTTAACAAAAAATAAAGGTAAAAATGAATTTCCTCAAGATGGAGAAATATCACTAAACCTTTGAGGATTTATGAAAAAATTTATGTGTTTCCCAGATATGATATTTAGTAAATGTGCTTGTGTATAAAAAAGAGATGAAGAAATAATGCATAGATTTTAGAATGACCTAAAAATCATACCAAATAAATAAGGCTAAAGGGCTCCAAGCCATACTCAAAATTTTTATTTGCCACCCCATGATTATTGGTAGAAAATAAGGAGGGCATATGTATGCCCCCTACTTAGGATGGCTATGTAGCCATAGACATTGTAATATATGATAATCAAGGATAATCACTTCTATCAATAAGGAGATATCCTCTATCAACAATATGTGCCATAAAATTAGCAATGATAATTGACTAGTATAAGCTAAGGAAATAGATAAATTATGAAAGGTTGTAACACTTATGAGATGATACCCTTGTAAGAAAGAGATCGTGTGTGAAAGACATCTACTTTTGAGAGGATTTTCATGAATGAAGATGAAAACTTCAAGAAAAATGAGGAGAAGAAGAATAATAATTCACCTATTGAACCCCCTATGTATAAATGGGATAGAAATTCTTGGATAAATGATTGAAAACATCAAAGCGTGTAATAAAGAAAAACGTTAATAATTAACATAGTGTTGCAAATAAAGAAGAGGTTCAATGATCAAGGACATGCACCTACTGTAGAAGAGAGATTCATTAATAATATATAATTCCTTATAGGAAATTAATGTCACATGATAAATAGATGCCATTGTACTAAGGAAAGTGGGTCCTTGGACAAAGGGAGATAGAGAATGTATGAAAAACCTTTCCCCCCCAAGTATGAGGTAAGAGAAATCTACAATGGATTATATAAAAAAATCTTTCCAAAAATAAAGATTGTTCATAAGAAAAAATTGATATCCATGCACAAAATATAAACACTCCATATCCAACAAGAAGTATCATAGAATAATACAACACCATATAGATCTAAAGGAAGAAGCATTATAGGATATCGAATTTCAAACATAAGATGTTAGAAAAGATATCATATTAGCCACAAACTATAGATGATTACTAAATGAGAAATATTAGAATCCAAGGTATAAGAGGATATTTGATAGGCATAGACACATAATCTTTTATGTAACAAAGGTTTTCATAGCCAAAGAATAGAATATACCTTAAAATAATGAAATCTATAGAGGAATGAAGTAGGAAGATGAAAGGACATCATGTTATGCCTACTTAGTTATCACAAAACAAACAAAATGGGGAAAATTAATCATTTAAAGAAAGGAAATGGAAAATCTAATATATGCCCTACATGAGAGATTATTTATAATAAAGACACACTTAAAAGCATACGATTATATCTAGCATGATAATCCCTATGTAACACAATAAATGCATGCAAGAGAAAACATCAAACTAAAAGAAAATACAAGCTCATAAAGGATATTCAATGCACTAAAAAATAAAAGGACATATTACATCTCCCTAAGTAGTTTAAATTTGTACTATACATGCGATTTTAAGAAAACATAACATTGCACTTAGGATGTTAGCCCATAAGCAATGATTGTAATCCCCAATTGATAATGCAATTAAGAGTGGGAGATTGTTAACTAATTATTATATGCATGTATGTAAGAGATTCATATTATTTTTTATGTTGTTATTGATGTCAAAGTATTATTGTGTTAGACATTATGCTAACTCGGTAGTATACCATATGATTATATTCATGGAGAGCATTTGAAGAAAGTATGATGAAGATAGAAGTGATAAATAAGGTATATAATGGGTACTTGAATGAGTAATAATAAGATAATGCAATATTAGTTTGATTAGTTTACAATCAATTATTATTGTAATGTATTAAATAATACAAGGTTAATGAAGTGAGATTGTATTCACTGAGTGACTACAGTATTGCCTGAGTAGTTTGCAAAGAAAAAGAGGAAGACAATATTTCCTAAGCAAATTAGTATTAATTAAGTACTATATTACCCAAGTAAAAGTAATACTTATTGAATAACCGCTAGATGAATTTTTTTAGAGGATTGGAATATGAGGCTGAATTTTGATGAAAACATGGAAAGTTTGAGATGGTATAAGGAATGAGTCAAAGCTTGTTAAAAGATATATATGGCTAGGAAATTTCAAGAAAGATCTGATGATGGAAATTAAAGAAGGATTAAATGATGGAAAAAAATAAATATGAAAATTATATTTTATGAGTGTCTAAATTCATTGTATGAAGGAAATTTGTTATGAACCTAAGATCAATGATTGTGATTAATTAGAAAAGATGGAAGGATCTATAGGCCCATTGAGAAATCTATCTAAGGAGGAGGTTATGATAGTTATAGGTTGCTAGATAAGAACTGATTTCAGGTTTTCGATGATAATTAGTTGTTGAATGTTTATGAATAAAAATTATTGTGGAATAAAGAGTTGAGCTAGGTGAACTATACATAGAAGAGGAAAGACAAGAAGCAGAGTTGGGAAAAGAGTTAATCATTTGAGTGAGAAAAGGAAAGAGAAAGAGAGAGAATATAGATCTAGAAAAGAAAATGTAGTTTCTATTCTTAATAGATCATTTATATTATTAATATTTAATCATTTTAGAAAAAAATCTCAAAATAATTGAGTGGACCTCCCAAGTCTATGAAATCCTATATGCTAACATTGATTGTGTGTAACTCTATTAAATCAAATCACTCTTTAGTCAGGAAAAAGGAGTGATAAGGTCTAGATGATATTTTGGTGAACATTAACAATGTGTACAGGTATGTGTAGGATCATGGTGGGCCAAACTATGGCATTAAGTGGCAATAAAAAATCCGTACATCAATGTTACTCAACTTGATGTCAAATCTTTAACTAGTTATGAACTTATGAACCTTATATATATATATATATATATATATATATATATATATATATATATATATATATATATATATATATATATATATATATATATATATATATATATATATATATATATATATATATATATATATATAAGAATAGAATCTATAGTAAATTGAATGTAGTTTCTAAATACTAGCCTCTTTCTAAAAATAATAATAATTTAATTTGTGTAAATTTGGAATTTCAATGCAGAAGCACATAAAATTTCAAGAAAAAAATGATAAGTAGTTGTATGTTTGACCATGTTAATCAAAATCCCATGATAATATGCTTTCTTAAGATTTTAGATATTTAAACTAGAATCATACCCAGATGTGATGCATACTCATACTCTGATGTCTGACCACCTTAACTCATTCAAAATTATACAATTTTTATCTTAAAAAATTCCTCAAAGTAGGAAAAATATGGAATAAATACATCTTTTGAATTTTTAGAACGTTATACCATTTCAAAGTTATAACTTTTTGACAATCTGTAGTTCCTCTCGTGTTTGCAGTCTGTACCTTGTCTATTTTTGATTCGAGAGATACTTGATACTCTTTCGATATTTGTACCTTGAGACGACCTGAGGGTCGAATGTTATATTTTGATTTCCGTACCATAGATGCTTTTTTACTATGCTATTCAGTTTATCATATTTGCATGTTGATGTTATTTTGAGATGACAGTAGATCTATGATAACTGATTATCTGGTGATATGATGTATTGGACCTATTTGTTGACTATGCTATGAGATGGATTCTATACTATGGTTATTTACTTCATTCTCATCTTTTACGCTTTCTGTGAATGTGAGTGATGTAAATGGATTAAATAGGTAATTTAATACATGTTGCTTCGGCTATGATATTATTTTCCATTGCACTTGATCGTGTGTTTTAGTGTGCAAGAATTATATCCCTGGCAGTGGCCTATGGAGTTAGTGATCCAGTTGTTCATATTTTGCCAATGTCGCTCCTATATGGTCGACGTATCCTTATTTATTTGTTTTATATTAAAGACCTTTCGTTGATTAGTAAATCCGAACTCATTGCATTATGTGATTAGACCAGTGAACATGTTTGTGCATTTAGAAGTTCGCATTCTTCGCGAAAGTGTTAAGTGTTTTTCTATAATTTTTGGGTTTTTGGGTTTTTAATCTTTTGGATTTAATATCTGGCAGCTTTGCCTTAGGTGAATTTCCATTACGGATAATAACATGTTTTGGTTTGGGTTGTTTCAGAGTTTAACTACTCCAACAAGCTATTTTCCATTACCAGTTATTCACTCAAAATGAATAAATATTGGAAAAGTGAATTCATTATTCACTTCTCACATTTTGGAAAAATTGAGTTTGGAGAGCAAATTTGGAAATCCTCTTCTGAAGGATTATTTTTTTCCTCGTTGCGAGAGCTGTGAGCATGGGATCTTTGCGAGGTTGGTCTCATTGGATTCGGCTCGAGGAGTTCTCGCTTTGTCGACAGTTTCAGCAGTTTCGGCGGAGTATTTATTTTATTCTACAGGTTTCAGTTTCGACCCTTTTTGCTGTCAGGTAGGGCCTTCCCGTTTTAATGTTTTTTCTCTATTTCTGCTTCCATTTCTTGTAGCAATATGTTAGGAGGCTGTGAACTAGTGTTCCCCTCCGTTTCTGTTTTCTAGTTCTGCCCAGTTGGTTGGGTATGAACGTTTTACCTGTTTTTGAAATCGGGGGTTTGGGTTTTTGGGCCGTTATGTTGGCCGTTTTTGCATACGGTGTCCGTTTTTGATTATTTTTGGATTTTTGGGGTTTTTGAACCCAAAGGCCAAATGGGTTTTAATTTTTGAATTTTTCCAAAATTTGGAGTTTTTACCTCATTTTGCGTGTCGCCCTATTTTATCGGGTTTTCTTGGCACATTCTGGTTTGTGGACTTGGATGATCCATGTGGATACCAGTCCGAACACTTTTGCATCTTTTGTTGCATTGGGATGCGTGTAGCATCCGTCATCCCGATTATGTTTTCGGTCGATTGACTTTTGCTTGCATTCTCATCCTGTCCTTGTGTATGATCTCTGTGATGGTGGTGCGCCACCCACATGTATATTGTCGGGTGACTTGCGGGGCTCGATCTTCTGTGGTACTTCTGGAAGTTGTGATCATTGGGGTTGGGTTGGGAGTTTGCATACCTTCGGGCACTCATCGTTGGATGAGCATGGGTAGGGTAGGGTAGCATATGGAGCGGGCTTCTATCCTGTAACTTGGTGACTACTTCCCGGTTGGCAGAGGAAGTTTTATATAAGTGATAATTAAATTAAAACTTGGGGTGGTAATAACATTAAAGATAATAAATGGTACTTTTTTGTATTGGCCTTCCGTTGAGGGAGTTGAGCTACACAGTGTATTGGCCTTCCATTGAGGGAGTTGAGCTACACAGATCTGAGCTTGGGCTTTGATGCCAAGCAACTCTCCATGATGTCAGTCCCTATGTAGTAGCCCATTGAGGTGTTTGACTAGGACCTGTAGTTTATGCATTGTCCTTGTCTTGGATTTAGTCATCATACTGCTTGGCATGTGTGTTAGCCATGGTTGTTGTTTTGTGTATGTGTGGTTGGATCATTATCTCCATCAGCACGGCGGGTGTGGACCTATGGGTGCCACATGGTTGGGAGGCGTAGCTACCGTCACCACTGCTAGGGACCGGTGTACAGAGACGGTCTTTTGTTCTAGCATGATCATTTTTGGATGTGTTACTTGGTACTTCGGTATACGGAGTATGCTTCTTGTGATTTGTACTCTCATTATGATGTTATCATGCTTAGATGATGTTAGTTTTAATGCTTTCCTCATTATGATGATTAGCATGTAGTAGATGATGTTATCTGATTACAGGGTTATCTTATGTTACTACTAGCATGTTAGATTTCATTACTTTTATTGTAGCATGTTTAGTAGTGATGTCCCTATCACGACAGCACCGATGATCTAATCAGTGGCTTGGGATGTTATGCGCAAGGGATGGCTAGGGCCCACAATGGTTCTATGATGCCATTGATGGTTGGGAGGAACCGCGTACTTAGTTGGTTATTTTTCTTATTGCGATGTTATTTCAGTTGTCGTGATGTTTCCTTTCTGTACTTTCCCTTCTTTGTTTGATAGATGGTTAGATTTCATTTTCTGTTACTCAATTTTGGTTCGAGTGTTTTGGCCTCGAGATGTGGATCCGGTACTCCCCGGTGTGGAGGTTCTTTTATCGTTTTATCCCCGTTTTTGAGTTTTTGTAAGTGTTTTTATTTTCTATGGGCGACATTTGTTCAGCATTGTGCGACACTGATAAAGTATTGCACGCCCATAGAAATAATGTCGCATGAAAATAAAATGTGTCGCACGCAATACTGAAGAAGTGTCGTACGACACTGGAAGAGTGTCGCACGGCTTTATGAGAAATGTCGCGCAATACTTTTCCAGTATCACATGCCTTCTTGAGAAGTGTCACACGCAGTAAGGGAGAAGTGTCGCCCTCCCTTAGTGAAAAGTGTCGCACGCCTTTTGGAAAAAACCTGTGCGTGCCAACAGCGGGCACTTTTTGTAGTGTTCTAATCTTTTTGAGAGTTGATCTGGATACCCTTTTGGGCGTTCTTCAAGCCTATGTTGTTGCATTTTGAATTCAGGAGGTTTCTTTTGAAATTCAATTTTTGGGTTTCTATTGTAGTCCTTCGGGGTTTAAAATATATCATTTAAGTATAATTCCTTATACTTAAGATATATTTTAATATATGCGATGATTCATTTGAGATGGGTTTCAGACCTCTACGAGCTAAGGTGTAGATTCTAGGAAAAATCAGGCCTTCAGGATTTCAGACTTAGCCAGTTTCCAAGAGTCAACTTATGTCCTTCAGCTTGGTAGCCTTTTGTGGTTTTCATGATTGTGTTCTAGTTGGTAGCATTTGGAGATCCATTGGTGGTTGGTTGTCTTTCAGTATTCCGTTGCGATCTTTTGGTTTTTGTAGGTTGTATCATGTGCACTTACACTTGTAAAAAAAAAAAAATTATTCTGACTTGTTTTTCATCCTTGTTTCTAAGGATCTCCGGGCGGGGCATTACATCTAGTATCAGAGCCCATGTTGCTACATTGGGATCTCTGTGTTATGCTTCCACTATGGTTTTGTTTGTTGTTGCGTGATTTCTTTGTTATGTTATTTATTTGTTACCTTGCTTGTTCATGGTTTTTACTCTTATGCTTGTGATCCGATTGTTCTGACTTGGTCTTGTTGCTTCCTTTCAGTGATGCCTCCTGCACGTAGACCTGGTGGCCATAGTGGTACTCATAGTGGTAACCATGGAAATGAGCACCATGAAGAGGAACGTCAGGGAGGAGGGGGAGAGCATGGTAATATGGGTGATCAGAATGGTGGAGGGGCGGTGATGCCTATCCTCCAGTAAATTCTTGCTCTTTTGGGCCCTCGTGTTGAGGAGCGACAGCAGAATCAGAATCAGGAAGAGGGATCTCATCATGGAGATTCCCATCACTCTGAGCATAAAGAGGAGGAACGTGAACGTGAGCATTCTCTTACTCCACCGGGTGGCAGAGGACATCGTCGGGGTGGTAGAGACAGCAATAGTGAGGACTCCATCAGGTTGGATATCATGAAGTCCCTTCAGAGTTCCAAACCACCACCATTTGATGGTAGGGGAAGTGGCCTCAAGGCTGAGACTTGGTTGTTGGACATGGAGTGCTACTTCACCATGTATCCATATTCAACCAACATGAGGGCTCGTTGTGCAATTATGCAGTTGAGGGACCATGGATCCATTTGGTGGAATATTGAGAGTCAGAAGCTTCAGCTTAGCATCACAGATCTCACCTGGGAGATTTTTGAGGAGAGATTCTGAGAGAGGTTCTTATCTCCTCAGTACAGGGAGGCCCGTGCTGATGAGTTCCATGCTATCCATCAAGGGAATATGACTGTGGAACAGTACGAGATCCGGTTCTTTGAACTTAGGTAGTATTCATGCTACAACAATGATGATTTGCTCTTAGCGAATAATTTTATCCGAGGCCTTAAGGATTCCCTCATTGGAGAAGTCTGAATGCATCAGCCCAGGACTCTTGTGCTCGCAGTAGAGAAGGCACGTATTTCGGAGGAAAATCTTGCTAGACGTTTTAGTAGTAGATCTAGTTCTCAGAACCAGGGTGCTAGGAATGCAGGGCAGGATGCACAGTTTACCCAATCCTCGGGAAAGGGTCAAGCCCTATTACAACCGACTCAGGGTGGTAAACGTAATGGCCCTTGGCAGAAGTTTTTGATTAAGGGAGGTGGTCAGTCTTCTGGTATTTCAAGGAAGAAAGGAGATAATCAGAGCAGAGGACAGAAATCTCAACAAGATCGTCCTCCTCAGTTCAGTCAGCAGACTTCCAGCAGAGGTAGTGCACCATATCCTAGTGCTACTCAGAGTGGTCATGGGACAGGACCCAACTTTTCTGGGAATTTTTATTCTTGTGGCCAACCTGGCCATAAATCTTATGATTGTCCCATCAAACCATCTACAGGACCTGGTAAGGGCGCAGCGAGATCTGAACCTACTATAGGAGATGCAGGTCGAAATCATAGAGTCTTTGCAGCAGTTGACAACCATCAAGCTAAGCATCAAGGTACGGTAGTTGAGGCTACAAGTATGTTGAATGGTATTTCAACTTCAATTTTGTTTGACTTTGGTGCCACCGATTCTTTCATTTCACCATCTCTTGTTTAGCGATGTGGGCTAGTGGCAATGCGTCAGGTTGATAGATGGCAGGTTGAGTTGGCCACGGGTTCTAAGGTGGTTGTTGACTCATTGGTTAGGAGTTGTTTGGATTTGGGAACCTTCACCACCACAATGGATCTACGCATTCTACCTATGGGATCATATGACATTTTGTTGGGCATGGATTAGTTAGCTACCCATCAGGACAATATCGATTTCCATCATAAGGTGGTACAGTGTGTGGATGACACAGGTGGATAGGTGGAACTTTTGGGAGTTCAGTGACTAGTCTCGCTTCGTATGATCTCAGCTAATCAGCTGAAGTGGAGTGTGGGAAAGGGCTGTCAGTTGTTTCTTGTATCTCTTAGTGATCTTGAGGAAGCTGAGAGCCATATGGTAACACTCGATGATCACCCACTCCTTTGTGAGTATGCTGATGTGTTTCCTAATGAGATTCTAGGTATGCCACCACGGCGTGACATTGATTTTCAGATCGATCTTGTACCAGGAGTAGAACCTATTTCACGAGCTCCTTATCGCATGACTACTCAGGAGTTGAGTGAGCTCAAATTGCAGTTGGAGGAATTATTGGCCAAGGGCCATATTCGTCCTAGTGTATCCCCATGGGGTGCACCAGTCATCTTCGTGAAGAAGAAGGACGGTTCTTTGCGTTTGTGCATTGACTACTGGCAATTGAATAAGGTGACGGTGAAGAACCGTTATCCTTTGCCAATGATAGATAACCTGTTTAATCAGATGAAGGGAGCATGAGTGTTCTCAAAGATTGATCTAAAGTCAAGATACCATCAGCTTTGTATCCAAGAGGCTGATATTCATCGAACGGCATTTCGTACACGATATGGGCATTATGAGTTCATAGTTGTACCTTTTGGGTTCACCAATGCACCATCAGTGTTCATGAGTTCGATGAATGGGGTATTTTGCATGTACCTCGATTAGTGTGTCATTGTGTTTTTGGATGACATATTGATCTACTCGAAGACTGTGGAGGAGCACGAAGTCCATTTACATTAAGTATTATAGTGCTTGAGAGACCATCAGCTGTATGGAAACCTGAGTAAATGTGGGTTCTTCCAGTCAGAGGTGAAGTATTATGGACATATCATCACTGGTGATGGAATTACAGTGGATCCAGAGAAGATTTGTGCTATCATGGATTGGTCGGCACCCACTAATGTCTTAGAGGTTCGTAGTTTCATGGGATTAGCGGGTTACTACCATCGCTTTGTGAAGGATTTTTCACGAGTAGCCCATCCCATCACTTCTCTTCAGAAGAAAGGGAAGAAGTTTGTTTGGTCAGACCAATATGAGGCAGCATTTGTGGCTCTTAAGGGGTGTTTGACTAGTGCACCAATCCTTGCAGTGCCTAATCCTGTAGGTGATTCCATGGTTTGCACAGATGCTTCGTTGGAAGGCGTGGGTGCGGTGTTAATGCAAGATGGTCGAGTGATTGCTTTTGAGTCTAGAAAACTCAAGGACCATGAGCTAAACTACCCCACTCATGATTTGGAACTTGCGGCCGTAGTGCATGCCCTTTTCCGTTGGAGGCATTTTCTTTTGGGACACAGGTTTCAGTTGCATAGCAATCATAGGAGCTTATAGTATATCTTTACTCAACCAAACTTGAATGCACGACAACGTCATTGGATGGAGTTCCTATGCAAGTATGACTTTGATGTTCATTACATCAAAGGGAAGGAGAATGTTGTCGCAGATGCCTTGAGCAGGAGGTGATATGAGGTATCAGTGATGTCATTGGGAGTGGACTTGCAAAGCTGTATTTTGAAGGCTTTGCCTAGTGACTCTTGGTATCAGGAGGTGAGGGTGGAGATTGAGTCTGGACGTACCCTTGAGGGGTGATTTTTAGGTTATATGCTTGAGTCAGATGGATTATTGTGACACTCAGGGCGTATTTATGTACCCTTGTCGAGTGATCTTCATACCTTAGTTTTGTCAGAAGCGCATCGTGCACCATATTCTGCACATCCTAGAGTCAAGAAGATGCACGCTGATCTCAAACAGCTGTACTTTTGGACAAGGATGAGACACGATGTTGCTGACTTTGTTGCTAGATGTCTCAAGTGCCAGAGAGTGAAGGCAGAGAATCAGCATCTGGCAGGTCTTTTGCAGCCACATACCATTCCAGAGTGGAAGTGGGATACGATATCTATTGATTTTATCATAGGGTTGCCTATGTCATCGTGGAGACATGATTGTATCATGGTGATAGTGGACAAGTTGTCCAAGGTAGCACATTTTTCACCCATGAGAGCATCCTACACTGCTTCTTTTGTAGCGCATGATTTCATGGTGGATATTATTCGTTTGCATGGGATCCCTCATTGTATCATTTTTGATAGAGATCCAGTGTTTACTTCTGCACTATGGACGTCTCTACAGCATGCATTGGGCGCTCAGCTCAATTTTAGTTCAACCTATCACCCAGAGACCGATGGTTAGACAGAGAGAGTAAATCATGTACTTGAGGATATGCTTCGCATGTATGTTATGGATAGGCAGGTGAAATGGGAGGACTATTTATACCTTGTTGAGTTTACATACAACAACGGTTATCATAGTTCTCTTGGCATGTCACCTTTTCAGGCCTTGTATGGTAGACCATGCCATACCCCTTTGAGTTGGGATCGTTTGGATGACCATGTTCTTTTGGGTCCAGAGATGCTTCAGGATATGGAGCAACAGGTTGTTCGCATTAGGGAGCATTTGGTTACTGCTCAGGACAGGCAGAAGAAGTATGCAGATGCCCATTGGTTGGATCATCACTGTTCTGTTGGGGACAGGGTGTTTTTGAGAGTGCGGCCGAGGAAGAGCCCTATCCGTTATGGGAAAGGCTCTAAGTTGGCGCCACATTTTTTCAGACCTTTTGAGATCCTCGAGAGGATTGGTCCTGTTGCTTATCGTCTAGCATTGCCACCTAGCCTATCACGCATACATGATGTTTTCCATGTTTCTGTTTTGCGGCAGTATATCCCTGATGTGACCCATGTTCTTGATTGGGATGCTTTGCAGGTAGCGGACGGGCAGCTTACTTTGGAGCCCATTCGTATCCTACAGCATTGGAGGCTGACCTTGCGAGGTCGGTACATAGAGCAGGTAAGGGTCCAATGGGACCCGAGCGATGAGGCCTCTGCGACTTGGGAAGATGCTACATGACCGAGGGGATTTTACCCCTACCTTTTTGCTGGCTTCCAAGAGTAAGCCTATGCTAGTGGGGGAGGATGTAGTGCCTCTAATGTTTGCAATCTGTACCTTGTCTATTTTTTATTCGAGAGATACTTGATACTCTTTTGATATTTGTACCTTGAGATAACCTGAGGGTCGAATGCTATATTTTGATTTTCGTACCATAGATGCTTTGTTACTGTGCTATTCAGTTTATCATATTTGCATGTTGATGTTATTTTGAGATGACAATAGATCTATGATAACTGATTATCTGGTGATATGATGTATTGGACCTATTTGTTGACTATGCTATGAGATGGATTCTATACTATGGTTATTTACTTCATTCTCGTCTTTTACGCTTTCTGCGAATGTGAGTGATGTAAATGGATTAAATAGGTATTTTAATACATGTTGCTTTGGCTATGATATTATTTTCCATTGCACTTGATCATGTGTTTTAGTGTGTAGGAATTATATCCCTGGCAGTGGCCTATGGAGTTAGTGATCCAGCTGTTCATATTTTGCCAATGTCGCTCCTATATGGTTGACGTATCCTTATTTATTTGTTTTATATTAAAGACCTTTCGGTGATTAGTAAATCTGAACTCATTGCATTATGTGATTAGACCAGTGAACATGTCTGTGCATTTAGAAGTTCGCATTCTTCACGAAAGTGTTAAGTGTTTTTTTGTAATTTTTGGGTTTTCGGGTTTTTAATCTTTTGGATTTAATTTCTGGCAGCTTTGCCTTAGGTGAATTTCCATTACGGATAATAACATGTTTTTGTTTGGGTTGTTTTGGAGTTTAACTACTCCAACTAGCTATTTTCCATTATCAGCTATTCACTCAAAATGAATAAATATTGGAAAAGTGAATTCATTATTCACTTCTCACATTTTGGAAAAATTGAGTTTGGAGAGGAAATTTGGAAATCCTCTTCTGAAGGATTATTGTTTTCCTCGTTGCGGGAGCTGTGAGCGTGGGATCTTTGCGAGGTTGGTCTCGTTGGATTCGGCTCGAAGAGTTCTCGCTTTGCCAACAGTTTCAGCAGTTTCGACGAAGTATTTATTTTATTCTACGAGTTTCAGTTTCGGCCCTTTTTGCTGTCAGGTAGGGCCTTCCCATTTTAATGTTTTTTCTCAGTTTCTGCTTCCATTTCTTGTAGCAATATGTTAGGAGGTTGTGAACTAGTGTTCCACTCCATTTCTGTTTGCTAGTTCTGCCCGGTCGGTCGGGTATGAATGTTTTACCTATTTTTGAAATGGGGGTTTACGTTTTTGGGCCGTTATGCTGGCTGTTTTTGCATACGGTGTTCGTTTTCGATTATTTTTGGATTTTTGGGGTTTTTGAACCCAAAGGCCAAATGGGTTTTAATTTTGGAATTTTTCCAAAATTTGGGGTTTTTACCTCGCTTTACGTGTTGCCCTATTTTCTCTAGTTTTCTTGGCACATTGTGGTTCATGGACCTGGATGATCCATGTGGATACCAGTCTGAACACTTTTGCATCTTTTGTTGCATTGGGATGCGTGTAGCATCCGTCATCCCGATTATGTTTTCGGTCGATTGACTTTTGTTTGCATTCTCATCCTATCCTTGTGTATGATCTCTGTGATGGTGGTACACCACCCACATGTATATTGTCGGGTGACCTGCGGGGCCCGATCTTCCATGGTACTTCCGAAAGTTGTGATCATTGGGGTTGGGTTGGGAGTTTGCATGCCTTCGAGCACTCATCGTTGGCTGAGCATGGGTAGGGTAGGGTAGCATATGGAGGGGGCTTCTATCCTGTAACCTAGTGACTACTTCCCAGTTGGCAGAGGAAGTTTTATATAAGTGATAATTAAATTAAAACTTGGGGTGGTAATAACATTAAAGATAATAAATGGTACTTTTGTGTATTGGCCTTCCGTTGAGGGAGTTGAGCTACATAATGTATTGGCCTTCCATTGAGGGAGTTGAGCTACACAGATCCGAGCTTGGGCTTTGATGCCAAGCGACTCTCCATGATGTCAGTCCCTACGTAGTGGCCCATTGAGGTGTCTGACCAGGACCTGTAGTTTATGCATTGTCCTTGTCTTGGATTCAATCATCATACTGCTTGGCATGTATGTTAGCCATGGTTGTTGTTTTGTGTATGTGTGGTTGGATCATTATCTCCATCAGCACGGCGGGTGTGGACCTATGGGTGCCACATGGTTGGGAGGCGTAGCTACCTTCACCACTGCTAGGGATCGGTGTATAGAGACGGTCTTTTGTTCTAGCGTGATCGTTGCTGGATGTGTCACTTGGTACTTCGGTATACGAAGTATGCTTCTTGTGATTTATGTTCTCATTATGATGTTATCATGCTTAGATGATGTTAGTTTTAACGCTTTCCTCATTATGATGATTAGCATGTAGTAGATGATGTTATCTGATTACAGGGTTATCTTATTTTACTACTAGCATCTTAGATTTCATTACTTTTATTGTAGCATGTTTAGTAGTGATGTCCCTATCACGATAGCATCGATGATCTAATCGGTGGATTGGGATGTTATGCACGGGGGATGGCTAGGGCCCACGACGGTTCTATGACGCCATTGACGGTTGGGAGGAACCGCATACTTAGTTGGTCATTTTTCTTATTGCGATGTTATTTCAGTTGTCGTGATGTTTCCTTTCTGTACTTTCCCTTCTTTGTTTGATAGATGGTTAGATTTCATTTTCTGTTACTCAATTTTTGTTCGAGTGTTTTGGCCTCGAGATGTGGATCCGGTACTCCCTGGTGTGGAGGTTCTTTTGTCATTTTATCCCCGTTTTTGAGTTTCTGTAAGTGTTTTTATTTTCTATGGGCGACATTTGTTCAGCATTGTGCGACACTGATAAAGTATCGCACGCCCATAGAAATAATGTTGCACGAAAATAAAAAGTGTCACACGCAATACTAAAGAAGTGTCGTACGACACTGGAAGAGTGTCGCGCGAATTTATGAGAAATGTCGCGTGATACTTTTCCAGTATCACACGCCTTCTTGAGAAGTGCCGCACGTAGTAAGAGAGAAGTGTCGCCCTCCCTTAGTGAAAAGTGTCGCACGCCTTTTGGCAAAAACCTGCATGTGCCAATCGCGGGCACTTTTTGTAGTGTTCTGATCTTTTTGAGAGTTGATCTGGATACCCTTTTGGGCGTTCTTCAAGCCTATGTTGTTGCATTTTGAATTCAGGAGGTTTCTTTTGAAATTCAGTTTTTGGGTTTCTGTTGTAGTCCTTCGGGGTTTAAAATATATCGTTTAAGTATAATTCCTTATACTTAAGATATATTTTAATATATGCGACGATTCATTTGAGATGGGTTTCAGACCTCTACGAGCTAAGGTGTAGATTCTAGGAAAAATCAGGGCTTCAGGATTTCAGACTTAGCCAATTTCCAAGAGTCAGCTTATGTCCTTCAGCTTGGTAGCCTTTTGTGGTTTTTGTGATTGTGTTCTATTTGGTAGTGGTGTTTGGAGATCCGTTGGTGCTTGGTTGTCTTTCAGTCTTCCGTTGCAATCTTTTGGTTTGTGTAGGTTGTATCATGTGCACTTACACTTGTAAAAAAAAAAAAATTATTCTGACTTGTTTTTCATCCTTGTTTCCAAGGATCTCCGGGCGGGGCATTACACAATCAATATGTAAATCAATACTTTATAAGTACTTCTATTAGAAAATAAGTAATAATTACTTAGTAAACTCATAATTTGATAGTAATTATATCGATGGAAATTTGATAATTTCCTTAAGAAATGCTTTTAATTTCATCAAATTCAAATGAAAAGTATTAAAAAAAAAAAATTCATATCACCACTTTTTGGTCCATCATGATCTTGAACATGCCCATATGTAACCTTAACAAGGTTGGCTCATAGAAGATCTCATTTTAGAAAAATATATATATTTGGCTTGCTAGTCCTAGGTGTTTTTTCCCCTCACATGGTTTTCACTTTATAATCATGGTGTTAAGTGTGTAAATGTAATTTGTGTTGCAAGTTATATTATATTGAAACTTAGTAATAACTAAGTAATCACTAGGTAATAAATGAAAAGCTTACTATTAGTTGGTAATGTAAGAAACAATTAGTTAATAGTTTGCATAGACATGAATCAAAGAGTTAAGTTGAATGGTTACACCAAGTGATTGTTGATAATGTTTTGTTGGTACTGAAATGTTTGAAGCAACTGCATGATAACTAGACATAATTGACTTTCCCCCTCCCCATCTCCTAGTTATCTAAAAATTCATATCAGAGCATATTGCTTAGATAAGGAAGAAAATGAATATACTACCCCTATTGGTCCCCTAACCATGGAACAAATAAATGAGAAAAGAAATCATAATATTTTGGTGATTAAGATTGTATCTTCTCTCAATGATGTTGAGTTTGACGATATCAATACTATGAGAATGTTAAATAAATGTGTGATAAACTGAAACTAATACATGGAGGAGATGATAATGTAAGGAGAGACAAAGTTGAAACCTTGAAAGGTAAGTATGATGATATGAGAATGAAAGAAGGTAGGAATGTTGTACAATATGTGAATTGAGTCAAGGATTTTGTAAGTGCAATCATAGTTGTTGGAGGAGATATAATTAATTGTGAAATTGTAAGTAAAGATCTTAGAACTCTTCTACTTGTTTATGCTATCAACTTTTCACTATAATTCAAGAAGTAAGAGATATGCCTAAAAATGATTTGACACTTGATTGTCTAGTTGGTCAATTGACTACATTTGGGTTGAGTATTCATGATAACAGTATGGTTATAGTGGGATATGCATTTAAGTCTTCACAAACCATCAACAATTAAAAGAAGAGAGAAAAGTAAAGAAGAAAGTAAGTCTGAAACTGAAGATGATTTGGGCAAGATTGAAGTATTTCTTGCAAGAAGATTATCAAGAGGTAAAGGTATATTCAAAGGTAAACTGCCCTTGATCTGTTTCAAATGTAATGAGGTTGGTCAATTTGTTGCAAAATGTCCTAACATAAACATGATTGATAGAAATGATAGAAATGACAAGAAAGATTTCAAGTAAAAGAATAACAAAGATTACAAAGATAAAGGCAAGAAGTCATGCTACATTTTTTAGAAAGAGCATAACGATTCTAGTTCTAATGATGATAAGAAAGTACTCGAAATAGTTTATGTTGTAATCAAGGAATATAAAAATGCTGAAAGGTATTAAATTTAAACTACCCTTATTTCATGTGTTATTAAGAATGACTTATGGATTATTAATAGTGGTTTCCCACGTCACGTAACAGGTGATCTAAGTCAATTTGATAAATTTGAAGAAATTGATGATGGTGGAATAGTTAACCTAGGAAATGATGTTCCATACCTAGTGAAAGGTAAAGGATCAATAATATTGAGTGGTAAGATCAGATGTGTTAATGTATATTGGGTTCAAGGACTTAAATATAATCTTTGAGTTTTTCACAATTGAATAACTTAGGCCATAAGCTAGAATTTGAGAAAAGAAAAGTCAAGATATTTGATGATGAGGGTAATATGATTGGAATAGGAATGCAATCAAAATGTAACTTTTTCTAGCTTGATCCTACAATTGAGACATATTTATCTTCTAGAGTTGATGATGTGTGCTTATGACATAAAAGGTTGTGTCATGTAAACTTTGAGAACATGGTGAAAATTAGTAGAAAGAAAAGAGTAAGAAGCTTACCTAATCTTAAAAACCTGAAAATGCTATGTGTAAGGAATGTCATCTCAGTAACATGAATAAGTCTAGTTTTTCTAGCAAGACACACACTTCAAATGATATTCTAGAATTGGTGCATATTGATCTATGTGGTCCAAATGGAATTGACAATTACTACGATGATAGATAATTCATATTTTTTGTGGATGATTATTCAAGGATGATAACTACAATGTTCGTGAAAGTCAAATCATGTGATTTTGATATGTTCAAGTGGTATTTAAAGCTAGATATTCAGATATCTTAAAAAAACTAAAGATAATGGCGTATGGTATAGACAAGAGGATGACTTTATTCATAAATTCTACATTGATGCTAATTAGGCTAGTAACGTTGATGATAGAAAAAGGATAAATGGTGGAGCTTTCTTTCTAGGAAAGACATTGATAACATGGACAAGAAAGAAACAAAGTTGTATTTCACAATCTACTATTGAAGTCAAATATGTTGCTACTGCAATCAATTGTTCAAATATTATATGGATTAAACAACTATAGGAAGGAATGCAAGAAGAGGTAACCAAGCCTATTAATATTTAATGTGATAAAACTAGTGCCATAAATATTTCAAAAAATCTAGTGATGCAAGGAAAAATAATAATATATCATTCAAATATCAATATTTTAGGGAGCAAGTACAAGAGAAACAAGTGAGGCTTGAATATGTGAAGTATAAGGAACAAATTTTTGACATATTTACTAAGCTATTACCTAAGGATTCTTTTGATTATCTAAGAGGTAAACTAGGGGTCTTGTCACTAGTGAAGATGCATATTGCATCAATTCATCATTGAATTGTAAAATGTTTATGGAGTTGATGTAGAAGTGTTGACACTTTAGGTTATGAAGTTGTGAAGTTGACTATGATGACACTGATAAAATTAGTACATGCAAGGTACAAGGATAAATATAAGGTTTAATAAGTTTCATCTTGAAATTTATAATGACCTTTGGAATTATTGTCAAAGGGGGAGAGTAACTAAAGGGGAGAAAATGAGTAAGAGACAAGATAATCAAAGGGGAAGTAAAGAGAGAGAACATAGTGAACATAGACAATTTCAGATTGAAGCTAAGACTAAACTAAGAGATCGTCATATCCTAAGGGGGAGAAAAATTGAATATGTTGAAGAAATTGATGTTGCTAAAGATACAACTGAATAGCAGATTGAAGATAGAGACCTGCAAAGTTGTATTGTTGACAATACATACTTTTTATTATATTATGTAATGTAAAATCTTATGTTAAGTGTTGCCATCAATGCAAAATAGGGAGATTGTTAACCCAAATTAATAATGTAATTAGTAGTGAGAGATTGGTAACTAATGTTGATGAATGTATATAAAAGGGTCCTATCAATTGCTATATTGTCAGTAATCAAATTCTTAGTTGGCTAGATATTGTTCTAAAGTTGTAGAGTACCACATCATTATATTGATGAAGATGATTTCAAGGTAATGCATGGTGGAGACATAAGTGATATTTAAGGTATACAATGGGGGTACTTGAATAAGATGGGAAGTGATAATGTACTATTGGTTTAATTATTTTACAATCTAATATTTGTTGTAATATATTAAAGAATACAAGGTTAACTGAGTGAAAATTTTAATGAAGGGAGACTATATTCTTCAAGTGACTACACTATTGCCTATGCGATTAGCAAAGAAAAAGAGGAACACAATATTACCCAAGAAAATCAATATTAACCGAGTACTATATTACCCAAATAAATGTAATGTTTACTGGGTAACAATTGGATGAAAAAGTTTTGAGAATTAAAATATGAGGCCAACTTCTAATGTAAATATAGAGAGTTTGAGATGGTCTAAGGCATGAGTCAAATTTTGTTACAAGATCTATGACTGGGAAAACTCAAGAAGGATCTGTTGATGGAAATTAAAGAAGGCTTAGGTTGGACACAAAGTCCTATGAAAATTATATTTTCTGATTGTCTAAATTCATTGTATGAAGGAAATTTTTTATGAACCTAAGATTGATGATTTTGATTAAGTGACTAAAGATAGAAAGATCTGGAAGCATTGAGAAATCTATTTAAGGAGGAGCTTAAGATAGGTTTAGGTTATTGGTTAAGAACTGAATGAAGCATACCAATGATACTTGATTAATGAGTGTTGATGAATGTAAAGTATTGTGGAATAAAGAGTTGAGCTAGGTAAAAGTTGTATAGAGAAGAGGAAAGATAAAAAGTAGAGTTGCTAAAAGAGTGAATCAATTGAGTGAGCAAATGGAAGACAAAGAGAAACAAAAGAGATCTTAACAAGAAAAGGTAGTTTCTATTCTGAACAGATTATTTATTCTATTACTATTTAACCATTGTAGAAAAAATCTTAGAAGAACTGAGTGGACCTAACAAGTCTATGAAATCCTATATGGTAACATAGATTAGTTGTGTTTGTAAGTCCTTTAAATCTGGGTAGTCTTTAGTTAGGAACAAGGAGTAGTAAGGTAAGATTGTCTTTTGGTGAAATCCTCTAACAAGGTTACATTAATAATGTGTATATAACCTTTAACAAAGTTGGCTCCTAACAGAGCTCACTTTAGAAGAGTGAAATGTTTTGGGTTGCAGATACTAGGTGTTTTTTTCCTTAATAGGGTTTCCAAAAATCATGGTGTCAAATGTGTGAATGCTATTTATGTTGCAAGTTTTTTAATATCATTTTACATTATACTACAACATGTCAATAACTAGGCAATCACTAGGTAATAGTTGGAAAGTTTTTTATCAATGGTAATGCAAGGAACAATTAGTTAACAATTTGCAAAGATGCAAAATAAAGAGTTAAGTGTTTAATTGAATGGTTATACTGAACGATTGTTGATAAGGTTTATGATGTTTTGATGGTACTAAATTTTTTGAAGGGACTTTGTGATAATCAAACATGATATAGATGAAAATGGGAAATTGGGCCCTTGCATGCCCCCACCCCCCCGCCAAGTGAGGGGACAAGGGAAATGACTATTATATTCCTCAAAAAGTAGGACAAAGATCCATCAAGAGACAAGATAACAATGTTACATAGCTAGGATAAACATAATTGAGATGTAGATGTATCAACTAAAATGATCATGAAAAATATACCATTCAACATTTTAACTCATATAAAACATAACATAAGCAATGAATGAAAATTAAGGATACATAATAGAAGAAGATCTCTTAGGTGTAATGAAATTTAAATTTTAAGAGAAATATTTAATATGCATAGAATCATTGAATAATGGTGTTGGGTGCACAAAGTCAAGAATGCAGGATGTTGGTGTGTAATCTAGGCTTTCCAAATCCTAAAAGTTTGAGAAGCTACTTGCAAGTTTCATGTGAGGAGGATCTTTGTGATCTAAGCTTGAATTTGTAAAAATGAGGTCATAAGAATAATATTTTTCAACAAGACCTAAAATAGAGTGAGACATATTGTGAGAGGAATAAGAAGGAACACTAAATATATGGTCCTTGAATACTAAGGTATTCTTAGGAGAAGGACAATAATAACTCAAAATAGGCTCATCTATAGAAGGAATACAATGAAATGCACAAAAGTGGTTCATAATTAAGAGTAGTAATGCTATCATCAAAGAGTGTTAAATTTGCCTCATCAAGAAGAGAGTAATCTATTTCCTTAGCTAAGTGTTCACCCCAAATATCAGAATTATCATCCAACAGTTGATTAACATCATCTTTGAAAAGGCATGTCTCAATATAAGATCAAATTGAAATATCATCATATGCATAAATGTAATGCCTTGAAGATCATGTAGATAAGTTTAAAATAAAGATAAGGATGATACTAAAAGGAAATGCAATGATTATCAAATAACTAGATGCAATTATTTTTTGTATTTTCACAATCCACTATATGAAATATAATCTATATGAAAATAATGCAAATGCAAAAGGAGATCTTAATACCACTAATGCAAACAAGTAGATCTAGATACATAAACAAGAGATAACTCTAAAATTAAATAAAGGATGGAAGCAATGTGATTTCACTAAAAGAAGGTAAACACCCAATGTAAACAATCTAATTCTAATAAGAAAAGGGCATGAGGTTGAGTTCACCAAAAAAATTAGGTGAAATCGATGTGAACTAAGAGAGATCTCAAGAAAGCGTGTAAGATATCAAGTTCACCAAAATGTTTAGGGAAAAAAGGGAGGAGCTTTAATAGGAAGTAGGCCTCTAATTCAATTGCTACAGAATTCAAGATTTATGTCTGTGTAGGAAAGAGACAATTTCCAAATATGATTCATCTTTGAATCCAAATTAGATTAGCAAGACCCAAAAGGAAGGGATGCCAAATTTGAATATGTTTTGTGGAAATGAATACAATATAAGGAAAAACAATATTTGGCCCATGTGTGATAATGTGTATGCAAAAGTGAACTAATTGATTAAGCAATGCAAATCTAGATGTCAAGTGTATACAATCACCCAAATTAAGATAAAAAATTATGCTATATTTATGAATGGAAATTAAAGATAGAAGACTCACCTTGAAATTCATAGAGGAAGTTGTGTTTTTTATTTGAAAAGTATAGATTCAGAGTTGTAATGAAAAATCTAACTATAAATCTCATAAGATAATGAAAAAACTAGAAAAATTGAGAAACTAATTTTTCATAGCATAGCAAAGAAAAAATTGATTGGGTGGTAATTGTTCTAGAAGGATTTCTGTAATGTCACCATGTTCTCAGGGCACTGTAACAAGGTCAAACCAGATTTGTCAAAAGGATTTGAGAGAGTCTCTCTAGATCTACAATCACAATTTTACTATCCTACTCATCCACACATGAAATTAAGCCTTTTTTTGTTTGGTGGATGAGGGTTTACCTTGATCAAGCTCTGGAGTGAGGAATCAATGGATTGAATTGAAAAGTAATTGAAAGAGTAAATGATAATATGTAGTAGGGATAAATGATATCAAATGAAAGATATAATTACCTTCATAGATACAACTGCATTTGAGTTGTGGTCAACTATGTAAACATATTAGCCTTGACTCAAAGGAACCAAAGTGAAATCAAAGAAGCCAAAACCTCATGAATATATGTGATATGCTATAGAAAAATGATAAAAGAACTTGAAATCATTGTGATGATATATCTATTTTTTTGAAGCTAAATTCCACTACCTCCTTGAAAAAAGAAGCTTGATGGAAGGAGGAAATACATGGACTTAATAAATACGTGAAAGTACTCTCTTTCATGCTTGAACTCCTTCCCTTAATTACTTGATTTCTTGTGAAAGCCTTGTAAATTCATGATGTGAAATGAACCCCTTAAGCCTCCTTATATACTAGTTTTCGAGTAGAAAAACAATATAGACCAACTAGGAAGCAAAGAACTAAAATTGAAACCCTAAGGCATTTCAGGCCCCGAGCCCTAGAATCATTACGAAAGAGGTCGACCATAGTTGATTTGTTCCTAGAGAAGAAAAGATATAGGACCTCAAGAGGGCTTAGAGGGAATGCAGATGGAATGTGAAGATATAAGGCCAACTAGAAGACATGACCAAAAAAGGTGCAGGGGCACCTAAATTAAAAGAACAAAAGGAGGCTAAGAATCATAACGTGAGAGATTTAAATACATTTGATCCATTTATAATTTATTTGAGTCCATAAGTTGAGACGTAAATGCTAGAGAAACCATTTGTAATAAGTTGTCAAAATTGTGCAAGGAGGTCTTAAAGTGGTCAAGAATGTAAAAATATGAAAGAATGCCTTACAAAGGCTAAAATTGATGTAAATTTTTCATTTAAGTCCATTTTAAGGTGATTCAAGTATCCATACAAATATTTGTCAATTTTAGAGCTAAAATTGTAAAAGTTATAATGCAAAATGCATAAAATGTTGTCACAAAAATGCACCATGATTAAAAGAATGTAAGGAGTTGGTTCAAAATGTAGTTGGGAAGTTTTAAACCACCAAAGAGTCTATGAAAATTGATGTATTGTCGAACCAAATCATAATGGAAAGGAAATAGTTACATTTGAAACAAATTTGGAGTGATTGTAAGTTGTTATTTTTATTGGTTTTACAGTTTTTGTGTTGGTTTTAGGTCTTGTACAACCATGTATAGCCTAAAAACCATGTATAATCTATACATTTTGATATTAAGATGAATAATCTTTCTTTTGGATTTGTTTTGGATTTATTTCATGAAGAAATGAATAAGTTATGGCAGTTTTGGTAAAATTTATTATTTGAAGATTTGAATAAGTTATTCTTCTTAAGAATTTTAAAAGTAGCGAAGTTAAAATAGAGCTTGAATAATGAAACTCTAAGTTATGTCTCCAATTCATACTTGTAATGAAGTTTATTATAATGTTTAAACATTATAGCAAAGGGGGCTTGAATAAATGGACATGGCTATCCTCCCACAAAAATTTATAGTTGACCAATTTTCAAAAGATTGAAAACATCATTACTTATTTTGAAAATTTCGGCATAGTTTGTAGTCAAAAATTTTAAAAAAAAGTTTTGGAAAAAAGTTCACTATGTTTTGATGAATCTAGAAAAAACATAAATTTGACTTTATTTTGTCTTTAGTACTTTTTTGTAGGAGTTTAGCCTTACCCGAATTAATACTCCTAATTTTAGCCTCAGCATCAGCATCAGCATATTGCAACTAGGGATTCATAAGACAAAATTTAAATAAATATATGTAGTGTTACTGATGAGTAATAATAATTACTTTCTCTTTCCCAAGAGTCGTTATTTGAGCTCTCTTTAGCGAGTTTCCCTTAAAAGAATTTGTCTACCAATGATTCTTGTAATGTCTGCCTCTTTCAGTTTGATACCAGGCGAAGAGGATCGATAGGAGTAAGGTTTTTCAATCATAGAAATGGATATGGTGGATATTAATTACTTTCTCTTTCCCAAGAGTCGTTATTTGAGCTCTCTTTAGCGAGTTTCCCTTAAAAGAATTTGTCTACCAATGATTCTTGTAATGTCTGCCTCTTTCAGTTTGATACCAGGCGAAGAGGATCGATAGGAGTAAGGTTTTTCAATCATAGAAATGGATATGGTGGATATGTCATATGAGCCCCCTGATTTTTATGAGTTCGAGGTCTCCCCTTATCCCGTCAACAGTCCTCCCAACGTGTCTAAAACGCCAGCGCCTATCGCGCTTGTTTCATTTCTAACGGTGCCACAGGGTGGTGATCCGGCTGTTGATCATCTGAAGACCGCCTTAGTGGCAGCAGCTGTGCTTTCATTATTTTTTCTAATTGCAAAGGATGCGCACAAGGCTTTCACAAGAAGGGCACACTGGATTCCCTGTGACTTCCTTGTTCTCAGCGCTTTCTCGATCCAAATGCTCAACATGCTCAACACTCAGAATCAGGCGTTGGAGAGTTCCCCGAACAATCAGAATCAAGCGGGCCATTGGATGGTTAAAGACCAAGTCACAATTGCTCCACAGTATGCCGGTTGGAAGGACATTTTGATGATACACAATAGTCGAACCATATTGTGTGTATTTACAGCCTATGTCATGCCAGCTATGGCAGATCGCGGCATGGAACATGCCTGGGTTAGGTGGGTTGCTCTGGTCATAACTGTCTTTCATCATGTAACCTCTCAGTATTATAGTGCAAAGGATAAAGGTAGAGCAAATGGCAGCCCTATCGTAAATGGTACCCTTCCTGTAAAAGCAGCCTTTAGCCTGATAGATAACCATCGTACGGTGTCCACTAACTTCCGTCGTCTATGGCCTCAACCAAATAGTGACGGAAGCCCTGAGGCTCCCTATTATGTGTGTGCTACCATAATATCCCTCTGCTTCATTCTCCTCATTCTTCTGCTCGCCAACGCTACCATTGCTGGCCGAAGTATTGAGTGCATCGTGTCCAAAAAGATATCTTCAGTTCTTAGAGGCGAAGGGGAATTCTCTGCTGCCTTATTTGAGAAGGGGCAACAGACTCATCCGCAGCATCCCCGTCACCATCACTCCTGCTTGCAAAATGTCAAGTCTGATGTTAACGAAGCCGATGAGCATATTTATCATCTCCACCATGTTCATGATCATTCCTGTTGGCGGACAGTTGAAGATGGTGTGGGGGAGGAGGAACAGCATCGCCGTCATTGTCGCTACTGTTGGCGGAGAGTAGAAGATGAGGTGCTCAAAGCGTGGATAATTGTGCGCGCCTATTCAGTTCAGCCTGTCTTGGCCAGATCAGCTTTGACGGCCGCCTCTGCAGTCATAGTTACGGTTCAAATTGCGATTACGCTCGTCGGAGGTTTTACCAATGTGTTTAAAAAGGAGAAAGGACAAGAGCAAGACACTACTTTCAAGTTGGTTGCCACTATTGTGCAATCTGTGTTCATCTTGATGGCCTGGGCGCTTATCAATTTAAGGTGGGCTACTGGAGTGGCTTATCACCGAAGACCCCAAAAGGATAAGTGGCGCAGTGGTTTAAAGATGGAGGATTTCTGGACAAGGTACCTGAAAGAACTGGAGCACGCTGGGGAGTTCCAGCTGGAGGAGGCGCAATCGCTCGATAGGGAAATCGAACGGCTGGTTTCCAAGAAGCAGATCACACCCACTGTTCCGAGAATCCTTTCGGCTGCAGTGATTGGGATGCAGTGGCTTATCGTTTCATTCAGCAAAGCTTGTTTGTTTGTCTCTTTAATGATTTTCCACAACGAATTGATGCTTAAATTGTTTCGCTTCATGTTTGAAGAGCACATATTGTTTGTATTTGAAGACTACAAAAAATATGAGAAAATATTGGAGGAAGTGCAGATGTTAGGGGAAACCCCTGAAAGCTTGTGGGTGTCTAATCGCAAGTCCATTGAACAGGCGAAGATGCTGAGCATACAAGGTAATCAAGAGGGTGAAAATTGTGATCATCTGGTTGAGTATCTTATTGACAAGAGAACGGCCCAAGGTGTAGGATTGAACTGTTTGGAGCCTTACAAGCCTCAAACAGGATTGAACTTCCTCTGCAAGAAGAAGCGGATTCTGCAGCCACAAGAAAAAGAGAGAGACGTGGAAAAGCAGCAATCAGTAGGAGGAGAAAATTCACACGTCACAGACATGAATACGAAGTCGTGGAAAATGACTGCAGTGTCCTTGCTCACTATAATCTTTCACTTGTATCCGTTTTATGCAGAGCTTGATAAGAAAAAGTGTTCAACATCTCAAGATTCTCATCCAAATACAGTTAAGGATTGTTTCAAGACATATTCTCAAGCATGGGAAATTGTAGATTTTGTCGAGGCGGCAGCTACTGAAGCTGATAAAATCACCAGTGAAGCAGCCGACAAGCAGTTCAAACTTCTGCAAAAGAAAGTGGATGAAGAAGACTTTCCTGCAAGCGATCCCATTCATGCAACCCCTGCGAGGGTGCGTAGAGAATTGGACAGTCTCAAAGAGAAATGTAAAGGCCGTCCAAACAGGTGGCAAGGCAAAGACTCCATGGACTGGAAAGCATCAGCATTAGACAGTGCCGTGTACAATTTATGCGCCAGCATTGAGTGCAATGATGAATCTAATGTGACTGGGCTACTGAAGGAATTAGAAAGCTCTTTGGCAGATGTAATAAATGAATGCCTAGCGAAAACCCAGAACCTCCTGCTATTGAACTCAAGGAAATGGGCTCTAAGAAGGGATGAAAAACAAATGGGGAAAGCACTCTATACAACAGGAAAAGCTAAGGCGATCATGGAGAAGTTAGCGTGCAACAAGTTGGCAATAGTTTCTTATCATTGATTGTTGGCTTTTTTATATTTATGCTATAGCTAGTATTTAGCTTCGTATTTCTAGGTGTGGTTTGCAGGGAAGTCCTATGCACTTCACTATATATCGATTTGGTTACGCTGTGGTTAGAGAACATTATGTGAATTATGTGTGTATAACTAAATAAGTTGGGGTATGAATCAGCCCAATGGATAATTTATTCAGATATCGATATTGTTCAACAGAATGACCTGAATTGAACTTCTTACTATAGTATACATCTATAGATTTATAAATACTGCAAAATTCCAATCTACTATAAGAATGCTTAAGTGACTAGTATGTGTTCTAGTTTGAGTTTTATAAGTGCTCCTGTTTTCAATTTCATCTAGTAGCACTCTTCGAATTCAGTTGGCCTAGTGGTGGAGAACTTTAAAGAGAGGTCACAAGTTCAAATTCTACTGGGGGTAGGGTATGTATGCCTCGTTTGTAGCGCCAAGCGCCTCTCGAAAAAGAGTACGAGGTAGTCCCATATCACTGTCACCATATGTAAACCCAAAAACTATGGCATAGTGTCGTGGACTATAAAAACACCTTTCCTTTTTTCCTTTTCGAGTCAATGTGGCACTATGTGATTTCATTGCTTCTCCCATTAATGTTATTCTAGTTTTTCTTACCATTATAACAAGAGTTCACTTTTCACTTTTACTTCAATAAAAGCTGAAGAGTCTTTAGTTGAATACTACTTCTCACAAGGTCTTATCTTCAGCAATAATGCAAATGACTATTTTCATTGATTATGCAAAACTCAATCAATTATGTTATCTATTTATAGATCTTTTCTAAAGAAGAAAGGAATGGAATCTCTTGGAAGTTTTATATATATATATATATATATGGAACTTTATGACAAAGTTAATAAAATAGAAAACATAATCATTTGTCAAAAAATCTATTTTTTATTGAATTAACATTTCAATTAAATTTTTTTGATCAAGTCTAATAGGTATAAAAATGATATACTATGATGCTTGTAAAATAATAAATCTATTTTGTTCTATCTAGTGAGATTTGACTCAAGAAGATTTGATTAAACTCTCACTATTAAAATTAATTAGATAGAATCTTGAAACATCTAAATAATTTGTATTTTGACAAAAATATGTGATTCAGACACAATTTAAACAATGGTGTTCTAAAAGTGTGATAAATTATTGTAGAATTATTCACAACTTTCTTATGATATAAGGGTTTCATGGATTTAGATGCTCTTACTCCATATATATTTATGCTTATCCTTTTTTGGTACATTTAGAAATACCTATCTTTATATACATATAATGTTTCTACTATATGATATTAATTATTGATTATTCACTATATATCTTTTGTGCATGCATGATATATCATGCTTATTTAGTTAATTTCTTACATTATGAATAGCCCTAATTTCATTTGTGTCAATACACATTTCCTATCATATTACCATTTGCCTATATTAAGAGTCAAATTATAATTCTTAGTGAGCACTCTACTATCTTATTCATATGGTTACATAATTATTACCATATTTTCTTATTTAATGTCATTTATAATTCTTTGAAGAGCAATTGAAATGAAAGTCAGACAAATAGTTATCTACTCCTTTAGACAAATCCTAAAATACAATAGTACTATGCGTGCAATATAAATTTGTGCCCATTGACTACTTAATGAGTTATAAACAATGTAAGTGCTAGATCTTCTTTTATAATTCCCTTTACATACTAAATATATGTATGTTTGCCCTTCACAACATAAAACTATCTATTAATATCGTATACAAATATATGTACATTAGCAATTGTTACATGTTGTAATAAATATTATAAATGACTTGTCAAATTAATAATGAATGATTAATTTTAAATATTTTTAGTCACTAATTTTATATTTTAGTTTTAAATAAGATCATTATTTGTTATTAAAATATGTTTATAATTCATTATTGTTCCATTTAAATGAATGGAATAGAACAACTTTGTAACTCTTAAATTATTTTAGAATTTCACATGGTAAAATCTAATATAAATATTGATAATCTTTATAAATCAAATTAACAATAGTTATCAATAAAAAAAGACTATTCATAAAG
Source organism: Cupressus sempervirens (assembly GCA_028749045.1). NCBI lineage: Eukaryota > Viridiplantae > Streptophyta > Pinopsida > Cupressales > Cupressaceae > Cupressus > Cupressus sempervirens. The sequence continues at coordinate 552,962,901 of CM053790.1, read as the reverse complement.
GGCAAAAAATGAGCAACATGTCCATAAACTAGTCATGCTAAATAGTTTACTTTCTCCAAAACCAAAAAGGTACATTCAGTACTTTCCAACATTTTCCCACCGTGTAGGATCCACAACATTAAAAATATTATAGAGATAATCAATTAAATTGACTGTCATTAGTAGTCTAGTACCCTTGTGGTGAAGATTCGTATGACTGATTTCCTTATTTTTTCCCTCTACATAAGTAACTATTGCGCTTTTCCAAAGAGGTTCCACTTAAGTGGTCGTTCAGAAAACTTTATGTCATATTCATGTAGTGGCATAAATCACGAGTTTTGAAAAAATATGGAAGGATGATGAAGCGTGTTGCTTTACAAGATGCGAAACTGAAGTGATGTTTAGTTTCTACCATTGCTGACGACAGGTTGATCAACGGTAGAAAGCAAAACAAAACATGAAGTCTCTTTTATCCAACTTTTATTTTTTGATAAATCATGTCATTCTCGCACAATAGATTTAGGTAGCAATTTGTGAATATTAACTTTCGATTTTAAATTTGTCATTTAAATATTTTTCAACGATTAATGTTCACCTTTTAGATGTAATGATAATATTTTAAATATAATTATTAGTTCTTGCCATGGTAGGATACTATTGCATCCATTAGATGCCATATTAGTTGTTATAACTTTTTAACTAGTCAATGAGAGTCAAGAATTTTTAACACATATGTCTATCAACTATAGTTTAAAATTTTCCATCTATTTAAATGATTTAAACAAAATAATATATCTCTTCTTTGATTGGCTTAGAGCAAAAATAGTAAGAAGTAAAATTAATTTTCTTCATAGAAAATTAGCATATTTTGTACACTCTACTTTTCATACATTAATTATAGCTTATGTCATCTTTGCATTAATTATTCATACAAATCTTCTTTTATCATAGAAAATCAATTTTACAACTATTTTAAACATAAAGTAATTATATCAATGACATGACATGTTGACTATTTTCTTTATATAAGAAATAAAACTTAAATCTTAATATTTTTCAATATAGTTTTTATTTTATTTTTAGTATTTTATATTATTATGTTCGATTTTCTATTTTACTTTTTCAATTATTGACTGTGAACTAGAATACTTATATAAATATTTAATCACAATAATTTAATATAAATATATGAAATTTTATTTTTTTCACAATTATTTATTTATTAAAGTTTATTTAAGAACATTATAAAAACTTGAATTTGGTGCTATTGAATTTGGTGCTAATATACTAGGGCACCATCTTATCTCAAGTTAGATTTTCTATCTAATGCCAATAAGCTATTTTACACTATTCAAACCATAGCAAGTAATTATCAATGTTTCAATGGGAACATTGCTTCTTCTATTTTGTTTAAACTAAAAATTCAAATGGCAGGAACTATGATGCTTGTGTCACTTGTTTTAAATAAATTTTGAAGAATATATATATAATGTTAGCCTTTTAGATATAATTAATATAACTATTATCAATATTTTAAAAAGAATTATTTTAAATAAATTTTGAATATTATACATACACACACATTTTTCAATTAAATAAATTTAAAATAATAATAAAGTTAGTAGTTGTGATATAGATAATGTTTTGTATAATATTATAAAGGTACTTAGTGAGTTTCATAACTAATATGTGTGTGTATGTGTGTGTGTGTGTACACATGTCTACTTGATGCTACATGACTTCATAGAAAATTCCACCTTTTTAATTTCATTACACTTTTGAAGATATTTCAATATTCTATCTTATGCTAGTTACATAAACATTATTCTCACTCTATTTTAAAATTTAGACATTGCTCTTTCTTTTCCTACACCAACCTCTATAATGTTGGATTTTAAATATATATTCCTTTTCCTATTCTAATTTTTCTTCAAACATAGAGGTATAAATGAAAAATAAGAAATATCTCTTGAAAGTACTAGCACTCTCATAAATGACATCTTTAATTCATCATATATGTATGCATGCTTTGTGTTTTCATATATACATGTACATGTGAAAAATTTCATGAAAGTAGTGGTACCTTAATAATGTTATCGTTATTTCATTAATATTCTATATATATATAATATTTCTCAAAAACTATAACATTCTAATTATTGCTGTCCTAATTTCATGAAAAGAAATTTCTAAGGGTCTATTTGGTAGTGGGAATACAAGCAGAATAGGCATATGTAAATTCTTAAAATTTTGAATTTTTTGTTTCAATGCACCAAATCGGAATTGGAATAGGAATAAAGTAGGAACATGTATTCCAATTTGGGTCCAAAAATGAGCATTTATTATTCCACCAAAATAGGTGGAATTGGAATACGTATTCCTATTCCAATTTTATTTATTTTAGAAAACATAAATTTTTGAGTCCGTCAATTCTCTATTAATTTTGTTTGGACCAAACAAGAATAGGAATACGTATCCCCATTTTCTATTCGAAAATAAGTATTTCAGAATACATATTCCTATTCCCACTAAAATCATTATTTTCTATCACAAGGTAAAACACTTTTAAAAATGAATATCTTTATTCAACTTGTAACCAAGTGATAGAATAATTGTAGCGTGCATCTATGAAATGACATACATCATACTAATGCAGCTTTTGGGCGAACTGCATCATCCTTCGCTTCATGGCACAAGGACACACACATAGAATAACCCAGACTGAAGGGACACACAGAGAATAACCCACACCCCACACCGAGACTTATGAATGGATATTTCTTAACAGAAAACGCAACAAACAGAATTTTCTACATTTTTCTGACAGCTGATCTTACCAAGAAGAAATTAGTGTCGCCTCAACTCTCAAAAAATACCTAAAATATAGACTGGTGGTTACTGAGCTGGAGCAAGAGATACTTTCCACCGATTAGAAAAAAGAAAAGAAAACAGCCAAACAGAAGCTTTGTACATTTATTGACTCACAAATTGCACTTCTCTCCAAATCACGCGCGAGAATCAGGCGCTAAAAGAAAACTATTCAACGCTGCCCCTTCCTGCGCAGCCATGTTGCCTCTGAGCAATTCCATGATTTTTCTTGCCTTTCCTGTAGTATAAAGTGCTTTGGCAATCTTTCTCTCATTATTTTTTAATGCCCATTTCCTGCAATTGAGCAGGAGGAGAAGCTGAATCTGCTCTAGGCATTTGCTTATTATATCGGCCAAGCAGCTCTGCAATTCCATCAGTAGATCGTTCACATCTGTTCCATCATCGCACTGAAGGCTGTTACATAACTTGTACACGGCACTGCCCCACTCTTCTGCCTTCCAGTCTGTCGAGTCGCTGCCCGTCCATCCCTTTGAAGGGCCCCCTGTTGTCTCCCCGCTTTCGAACCCAAATTCCCTTTTAAGGTCCTCTAATGCTGCAACCACACTGCGAGGAGGTGTTGCTTCTTTGGAATTGCTTGTACTCTTCCTTCGCACCGCACCAAAGTACTTGTCTGCTGCTTCGCTGGTGATTTCATCGACCGCTTCTCTGGTTGTCTTGTCGGCTCTTATATCCGCCCTGTCAACGAAATCAATGATTTCCCATGCCTCAGAATATGCCTTTAAACAATCTCTTCTCACACTTGGAGGGACAGACCCAGAAGTGGAAGCTCGTTCCTTGTCAGTCTCAGCAAATTTTGTAGAGAGATGAACAATGATGCTCAGCAAAGACACTGCTGTCATTTTCCATTGTTTTGTACTCGCATCTGTCAACTGCTCTTTTTGAGCTTGCCTTCTCTGGCACAGATACTTCAATCCTGGCTGCGGCTTACTTGGATCCAAACACCCCAACCCTAGACCGCTACCAGTTCTCTTGGTACCCACAAAGTCTACCAAATGTTCACAGTTCCGTTCACCGTTTCCTCTGCCTTGCAAAATGAGCTTTTTGGCTAATGGAATGGAGTCGCTGTTTGATAACCACAGGCTCCTTGAACTCTCCCCTAACATCTTCACACCCTCCAATATTTCTCTGTAATACATAGAATAGTCCCCTTTCAGCCTTTTTGATAATATTGAGGACAGCAACTTACCAGTCAACGGGTTGTGGAAGAGTAACTTAGATCCTTTCAAACAGGCTTTGCTGAATGAAACCGCGAAAAGCTGGACCCAAATCACTGGATAAACCAAATACTTATTCAGCGTGAGCTTTGTCGACTGATTCACAACCAGCTTGGTAACTTTGCCCTGAAGCAATTGTGCCTGCTGCGGCTGCGTATCATCCACCTCCTGCATCTCTCTTAAGTGTCTTGTCCAGAAATCCTCAATCTTACAACATTTGCTCTCATTTCCGTAATAAGCCACTGCTGTAGTCCACCTCCACAAGATCATGAACCATCCTATCAAGATGAATACGCATTGCATCATGGTTATACTAAACCTTAGCTTATCAAGTGGAGTGCATATCAGCAGTTTGGGACTATTCCAGACCCCTGCTAGGATTGTAATAGCAATTTGAACTGTGACTATGGTTGAAGCGGCGGAGGCCAAGGCTGACCTTGCAATGACATAGTCAAGAGAGTAGGCGCGAGCAACAATCCACGCTTGCAGCACTGAGTCTTCCACTCTCTGCCAACATTCTTGACAGTGAGAGGGACAATGATCCTCCTCCTCTTTTCTCTCCCCCAGTTCTTTGTAATTCTGATGATCCTCTTCCACCTGTACCTTCACAATTAACGGAATCTTCTTTGCCACGATGCGCTCAACGCCCCTGCCAGCAATATTAGAGCAGGCGAGGAGGAGGAGGAGCAAAACAAAGGAGGAGAACATTAGCCCGGCCAATATATAGTAGAGAGTAATGTTAGTACCTTGCTGTCTGGGCCACAGACTCTTCAGAATTTCTCCCGCAGACTTGGGATTTATGAAATACAACTCAGATATTACATGAAGAAAGACAGTTATTGCCAAAGACGTGATCTTACCCCAGAAATCCTCAGCACCGGGATTCGCCATTGCGGGCATCAAATAACCAATGACAATACACAGCATTATTCGACTCGTGTGGATCATCCAAAACTCGACCAATAAAATGTCCCTCTTCTGCCAGTTCAATGGTTGGCCCTGAGTACTGATCAAGTTTAACAATTCGATTGTCAAAGCGCTGAGGACAAGAAAATCACCGGGAATCCAATGTGCTCTAATCTTCAAACCCGTCAGCCCATCCCTCAAAATGAGGAGAGTAAATAAAATAACTGACGACACCAGTAAGACTACAGTCAGAACTTGAATGGACTGAACACAATCTTGCTTGGACGCCATGATCACATCACAACTTTTCGATTCAAAGACCTTAGTGCAGTTTACTGGTGCCATGGTTCAGCACACTCGCACTCACTGATCGATGCTCTTTACCCGGTCTAAGCTAAAATAGTATATCAGCGGTGTGGGGACTGAAATTGAAACCGGGCGCCACTCTCCTTTACTTTCTAAACCTACTACGCCAGAGCATTATTGGGGTGGTTCTAAACCTCCTTTTTGAGTAAGGGTCATTTTGTGAATTTTTATCATTGGTTTTTATTAAGCCGAATGATATCTGCGTAGATGTTAAAAAGTTTTAACGGCACATTTCAGCTTGCATATCATCTTCCAACACTCTTATTGCGCCTATCAATCTTTCAAATTCCTAGTATCCAATGCGAAAGATAAATAAATAAATTGCTTCCTCTTTCAAATAATTACAAATTGGACAAGAAATCAATAATTACAAATTGGACAAGAAATCTTAAGCTTTGAAATTTTGATATTTAAATCTCAAATCAAACGAAGATAAAACACAATTGAAGTATTAATAAATTTAACTTCCTAGAACTGAGAAGCTTTGTGCATCATAATACTTTTCAATATCACCGAAAGTGGGAGTTTTCCGCTTGGATTTGATGTCGCATCCTTAATTTCCATAAGAAAATAGGACACTTGCTCTAGACCAAGTAATCAGACTTTCTTAAGTTGATCTTTTTCCCATTTAAAAACCATTTACTTGTTTTCGTATTATAACTTTTAATTATAGAATTTAATATAATTAAAGACATCTGAAATGTTTATTTTTTATATACAGTGGTATTTCTTCTAACATGCTAAAGTTTCATTTCCCTTAATTTCTGCCTATTTTATTGGCATGCACATCTTTCCTTGTATTTATACGTAGGTTTTAGATTATAAGTCCACAAGTTTGACTATTCTTATTAGCCAATTTAGTATCTTCTTTTTGGAGAATATATTACCTTCATGTAAAGATTGTATTCTGGAATAAACTTGTTTCAAAATACAAATGTTTTTGTTACGCAAATGCAAAATAGAATCTCAAATTTAGTTTCACATTATTAGAGAAAATAAGTACTAGATTATTAAATTAATTAAAATATGTTCTAAAATTTACTTTAAGGATTTTATGTCATACAGTTAGAGTAGAATGATAATTTTAAAAAATTATATGGTATGTTGTTAGTATTTTCTTTCAACACACTCATTTTATGAATCGTTTGGAGTTATATATGTTAGTCTACATATCCCATTTGTTATATGCTAAATCTGAAATAGATCAGAATATTTGTAGTATATTTAAACTTTACAATTTATTTTTAAATTTATTTTTACTTAGCATTCTAAATTGTGAAGTGTACTTTGAAAATTTAATTGATTTCTAATTGATTTTTAAAATGAATAACAAATTAATACAATTAAATAACACATTACCATTCATTGTACTTTCATTACAACTTTAATTTTTTTAAATTTTAAATTTCTTTTACTTATATTCTAAATTCTAAAGTGTGCAATTTAACAAATAATTTTTTTTTAATTAAATAAAAAAATAATAGAATTAAATTAAAAAATTATTACTATTTCATTTTAATATGATTATATATATATTTAATTGTTATATATTAGTATGCATCTATTTTATTTATATTTTTTTTTATTATATAGCGAAAAAGTATACACTTATAATAGTTTTAATAAAATAGGTTTTAAATTACATTTTGAATTTCTTATAAATTATCTTAATAATATTCTCCATAGTTATTTACATTTTAAAATTTCAATTATTCTTTATAATTTTAAAAAAATATTTCTTTAAAAAATTAATTGTATTATAATATGTGAACTAATTTAAAACTATACATTATATGAACATTTCAGTAAATATTATTAATTTGTATGTGACATAAATAAATAATATAATTATTATAAATGAATAGTATAGTGTAATTTTATTTTAAACTATGTAATTTTTGTAAATAATTGCAAAAGTGGTAGGAACCATTACTGATTTAACTATGTCACCTTTATTTACAATTAAGAGAATATATTACCTTCCTTTAAAGATTATATTCTAGAATAAACTTGTTTCAAAATACAAATGTTTTTGTTACACAAATGCAAAATAGAATCTCAAATTTAGTTTCACATTATTAGAGAAAATAAGTACTCGATTATTAAATTAATTAAAATATGTTCTAAAACTTACTTTCAGGATTTTATGTCATGGAGTTAGAGTGGAATAATAATTTTTAAAAATTATATAGTATGTTTTTAGTATTTTCTTCCAACACACTCATTTTATGGATCGTTTGGAGTTATATATGTTAGTCTATATATCCCATTTGTTCTATTCTAAATTTGAAATAGATTCGAATATTTGTAGTATATTTAAACTTTACATTTTATTTTTAAATTTTTTTACTTAGCATTCTAAATTGTGAAGTATACTTTGAAAATTTAATTCATTTCTAATTGATTTTTTAAATGAATAAAAAATTAATACAATTAAATAACACATTATCATTCATTGTACTTTCATTACAACTTTAATTTTTTTTAAAATTTAAATTTCTTTTACTTATATTCTAAATTCTGAAGTGTGCAATTTAATAAATAAATTTATTTTGTACTTTTTTATTAAATAAAAAGTTAATAGAATTAAATTAAAAAATTATTACTATTTCATTTTAATATGATTCTATATATATTTAATTGTTATATATTAGTATGAATCTATTATATTTATATATATTTTTATTATATAGCAAAAAAGTATACATTTATAATAATTTTAATAAAATATGTTTTAAATTACATTTTGAATTTCTTATAAATTATCTTAATAAAATTGTCCATAGTTATTTACATTTTAAAATTTCAATTATTCTTTAAAATTTTAAAAAATATTTCACTAAAAAATAAATTATATTATAATATGTGAACTAATTTAAAACTATACATTATATGAACATTTAAGTAAATATTATTAATTTGTATGTGACATAAGTAAATAATATAATTATTATAAATGAATAGTATGTGTAATTTTATTTTAAACTATTTAATTTTTGTAAATAATTGCAAAAGTGGTAGGAACCATTATTGATTTAACTATGTCACCTTTATTTACAATTAAGAAAGTATACTACCTTCCTTTAAATATTGTATTCTAGAATAAACTTGTTTCAAAATACAAATGTTTTTGTTATGCAAATGTAAAGTAGAATCTCAAATTTAGTTTCACATTATTAGAGAAAATAAGTATTAGATTGTTAAATTAATTAAAATATGTTCTAAAACTTACTTTCAGAATTTTATGTCATGGAGTTAGAGTAGAATAATAATTTAAAAAAATTATATGGTATGTTTTTAGCATTTTCTTTCAACACACTCATTTTATGGATCATTTGGAGTTATATATATTAGTCTACATATCCCATTTTCTCTATGCTAAATCTCAGATAGATTCAAATATTTGAATTATATTTAAACTTTACATTTTTTTTAAAATTTTTTTTTTTACTTAGCATTCTAAATTGTGAAGCGTACTTTGAAATTTAATTCATTTCTAATTGATTTTTTAAATGAATAAAAAATTAATACAATTAAATAACACATTATCATTCATTGTACTTTCATTACAACTTTAATTTTTTTAAAAATTTAAATTTCTTTTACTTATATTCTAAATTCTGAAGTGTGCAATTTAATAAATAAATTTATTTTGTACTTTTTTATTAAATAAAAAGTTAATAGAATTAAATTAAAAAATTATTACTATTTCATTTTAATATGATTCTATATATATTTAATTGTTATATATTAGTATGAATCTATTATATTTATATATATTTTTATTATATAGCAAAAAAGTATACATTTATAATAATTTTAATAAAATAGGTTTTAAATTACATTTTGAATTTCTTATAAATTATCTTAATAAAATTATCCATAGTTATTTACATTTTAAAATTTCAATTATTCTTTAAAATTTTAAAAAATATTTCGTTAAAAAATAAATTATATTATAATATGTGAACTAATTTAAAACTATACATTATATGAACATTTAAATAAATATTATTAATTTGTATGTGACATAAATAAATAATATAATTATTATAAATGAATAGTATAGTGTAATTTTATTTTAAACTATTTAATTTTTGTATATAATTACAAAAGTGGTAGGAACCATTACTGATTTAACTATGTCACATTTATTTACAATTATTAATTATTTTGTAAAAAATAAATTTTATTCTTTATTATATTATAGTAAATTAAGTAATTTTAAACTATATATTATATATAAATTTCAACACATATTTAAAAATAATTATTATTTGAGTATATAACCATCATTTCAAATCAATTAATATAAAGTATAAAATGATTTCAAAATATACCTTACAATTTATTGTAAAGATATACATTATATAATACATTGTTATACAAATTAAATATAGTAACTCTATATATCTATAAATTAATTTTTTAATTAAAAAATTTATATAAAAAAACATAAAACTAGACTTCATAATTTTGAACACGATAGGGTTAATTTTATTTATTAATATTTCAAACTGGATAGTTTTCATCATGTTTATTGACATTTTTTCATGTTGCTTTCCTATTTGTTTAGGTTACTATGTCGACACCTACAACCTCCTTCAATTCCAACCATACACTGACCATAAACTTGACCGATGAAGGAACCACAATTACTGTAAGTTATCATTTAATCTTTAAAATTATAATCTCCATATGCATGTCAATTGTAATTTCATTGAATTGTTTCCTTAAAACTTTAATATTCTTATATGTAATAGTATTTTCCATATGCATGGCTATGTCACTAAGTTTTGATGTCTTTGGTCTTCAATATCAAATACTCTATAGGATACAATGTCAAATGAGGTGTCAAATGAGGTCAGATCTATTCCTACAAATGAAACTGGGATGAATAATCTAGTGAATTTCCATTCACGTTATTTCAAAATTGCACTTACAACTTAAATAAATTTACTTCAAGTTCTCGTTTACCTATTTTGGGCACCTATATTTAAGCATCAATTTGAAATGTCTTCCCTCTTATCATTATTTCTCAATATATATTGATGTGACTAACATGCAAATAATTAAATCAATTTATATGTAATGAACACTTTTGTTGTAGACCTATTATGCTAATTATATAAATATTCAAATCATTTTTTTAAAAAACTATAGTTTACTGCTCTAGGAAATTAAAATGGAAGAAATATTGACCACCAATGCTATCTGATCCATCAATATTGGAGATCTGGTTTCAAATCCAATCCTTCAAATCTTATCTTTCAAGAGGATCATTGTTTTTGAAGATGACAAGGATTGATACAAGATCGTGTTATCAGATGGTGATTATATGCAATTAGCAATTTTTCCAGAGAAATTGAATGACCTTTTTTTCTCAAACACACTAAAAATACAATCTGTAGTGGCATTGACTAATTATATTTCTCGAGCCACGGGAGATTCCAGGTAGTCATTAAAATTTTCATACTTCACTGCTATACACATTTACATTAATTTATATCTAAAAATGATTACTAATTCTATCACATTTAAACTTGATCAATTAGGACCATCATCATCTTCAGCCTTTAAATCATCCATAGAGACTTGAATATCATCGGGAGACCCAAGTACCTATACAAGTCTCAAGAGAAGCAAATGGTGGAAGACAAAAAACTTGTTTCACCAAACAAGAGAATCAAATTTGGCATCCACACATCTCGCAAGGAACTACCACTACCTGAGAGTATCAACCCCATAAAGGATTTAAATCCATATCAAACAAGATGGACAATCAAAGGGAGGGTCACAAAAAAAAAGGAAATAAGATAATTTAACAACCAAAGAGGTAGTGGCCAAGTCTTCAGTTTTGACATTTTAGACAGTGAAGGCACAAAAACTCGGATTGTTTGCTTTAATGACATTGCAGAATTGCACTATGATAGAGTTCACATTGGTGGCTTGTATACTATTTCAAAAGGTTCATTAAAGCAAGAAAACAATATATACAACAAGTTGAATAGCAAGATGGAAATAACTCTTGACCATTCATCAATACTGAAATGTTGTAATGATGAATTAGCTGGTGGAACTATTCAATACAATTTTAATATAATAAATGACATTGCCAACATTAGCAACAATACTCTGATTGATATTATTGGTATTGTAGTTTATGTTGGAGATATATGAACAGTACAACAAAAGAATGCAACTAAGGTTGATCGTAGAACAATTAGGTTAATGGATTTCTCACTAGCATCCATTGATGTCAACTTGTGGGGGTTGATTTGTGTCAAAGATGGTGATCCCATCAAAACATTAAAGGCTACTAAACAACATGTTGTCATTGCTATAAGGAATGGGCATGTTTCAAAATTCAAAAGAAAGGTTATCAATACTACAATAGCAACATTAATAACAATTGAACCATCCATACCTAAAGCTGATGCACTACGATCCATGATGGAAGGAAAAGAAATTGACATTCCTTCATTGTTGTCATTTTCTACAGATACCAATACAGCAAATACTACCCATACAATTCTGTTTTCCTTGCAACAATGCACTATAATGAAGGGTCCCTTGTACACTACAATAAAAGAAATAGTCAAGTTCATGAGGCAAGATGGATTTTGTTATCCATCTTGCCCAATAGAAGTGAATGTCAAAGAATGCAAGAAAAAATGTGTTGAAAATGATGACAACACATGGTTTTGTTCTAAATGCCAAAAGAATATTCCTGATTGCAAGTACAGGTACCTCTTGTAAATAAATCCCCAAGATCATACAACTAATATTTGGGGTGTTGCTTTTGATGAAGTAGCAGAGTTTCTATTACACATGTCTACCACAGAACCATACATGGTACAATATGACACCCAAGCTATTGTAGATCCTAAAGACATCATCAAAGCTCAATTTTTCAATAAGCTTAGATTTTCCATTTTGATTACAACTGAAATCTAAAACTCTGAAGAAATATTTAAAACAACAATCTTGAAGGCTACAAAATTAGACTTGAGGGCTGAAAGTGAATATTTGATTGCTCAAATTGTAGATATTGGAGCTTCAAAATAATGTATTACCAACCATTTCTATGCATGCAGTACCAAGTCCTTAAAGAAATCATAAATAAAGTACACTTGTACTATTTTTTTTAAAGTTATATTTCATAGAATAATGTATTCCATATGAAAGTTACTATTACTTGGTTTTAAAATTTTGCCACTTTTAAATAAATTCATTGTATAAACGCTTTTCAATTTACCTAGCTATGTCTCATTTCAAAATGTTTATCTATTTCTCATTACTATCACTTCACTTTGAATTTTAATTTCTTACAAATAGATTTATACTCAATATTGAATTCTATAAGTTCTTTATTTAAATATTTATTTAAAATTACATTATATATACTATTTTTCATTTATTTCTGAAAAAAAAAAGATTTCATATGTGTTGAAATAACAATGCCTTAATCTATAGATTTTGATTACTATATTTAAATTTTCTATGGTTTTCAAGATTACTACTTTTGATATTAGTGACAAAATATGTATTTCTTAATACTAACCATGTCTTCAAACAATGCAGCTCACTCTTACTGATTTTGAAATAAAAAAGAGGAAAACAAGCGAGAAAAATAAAAAATATTACAATCGCCACAAAGAGGAAATTTCAGCAAGACGTAGCCTTCAAAGGGTACACCAAAAGTCCACTATAGAGAAACAAATATAACTTCAAATTTCACAATCCATACCATCATCAAATAATAAAAGAGACTTCACACAATGTCAAACAAAAACCATTGAACATTGTTTTGCATCATCAATAAACCAAGATAGAATAAATGAACTGAAAAAAAAAAACAAAATGAAATAGTACCACTCACACCACATATAAATAGCAATGATAACTTCATTAACTCAACACGACATATGATATCTATTCTTCAAGCACCTCCACAATTCACAACAACATTCAAGAGGTCAATGAAATAATTTTGACAACGCATTGATGCATTATTGGTAGTCATAACATGTAGCATATGTAAGGAATGATACACAGGAATGTCCATAAAAAAAAAATTTGCTGACATTAAATGCTGTTGATAGTTCTTAGAGAAAGAAATACATCAATTCTCTCTACAAAACAACATGGACCCAGGAATACAACCTAATGTCCTAAAAATACTCACCAACATCGAATAAATGTTAATTGCTAGAGTGAACCCAGTATTACAAGTCACACATGCAAGAGGAGGACAATATAAATATACTAGTCATACAATAAGCTTCCCCCAGGAAGTTTCAAGCATTACACGACTTTTACCAAGAAAACTACAAGATCTTGACCTTGTTATAATACGCAGAACTAATCTACAAGGAAACAATTACGATTGTTATGTCAACAAAAAAATGTTTTAAATGCATTACTATACAAAATAAGAAATGATCCATACTACAAAAATATTGAAATAGATCATTATGCCCTGAACTTGTTGCCAGAAACAACAACTGATATATCATACATGATTCAAAACTTACCTATCCAATGTCAGAATACTCAAGCAACAAATGATAATGAGACAACCCTTATTGATGACATGGACCTACAACATACTACATCATTCATTCCAAAATTACCTAATGGAGAACGTGAGTTATATACCATTAAGATACTCTTAGGTTTCACAATGAAACAACCAAAAATTCTACCATGGCCAAAAATTTATAACTCACCAATAAATGAGTACAACACTGAAGGGTTGTTAACCATGGTTTTCCCCACACTATTTCCAACTAGATGTGCACTACCACTTCAAACTAGAACTAAACAATTTTTCATGAATGAATATGCTTTGCACTTATTGAGATACTATGACAATAGGTTTGGAAAACATGTACGATTTCGCTACTACATTTACAATTTAATTATGTGACACCACAGCCAACAAACAACAGCTCTGTTCCTCAAATCCAAAATTCATGAACAAGTCTCAAAAACAATTCAAACTCTCTGCAAAAATCTACAAAATGTCCCTGAAAATCAATTGGCCAATCAACTCATGCGATTTGGAACTTCATTTAGAGGAACAAGAGCATTTTGGACCAAAATTCGATCAGACCTAACAACGATGATAGACCAACTAGGGACACCAACACTATTTTTTACCTTGAGTTCAGCTGACACAAAGTGGGCAAATTTACATTCATTATTCCTACAAAATACAAGTCCTATAATACAAAACTCAAGAAAACACTTGATAGATAACATTATTCAAAATTCACATATTACATCGCTATACATTCATCAAAGATTCACAGTCTTTCGTGAAGAAGTCATAGAAAAACAATCCATACCATCATCAAATAATAAAAGAGACTTCACACAATGTCAAACAAAAACCATTGAACATTGTTTTGCATCATCAATAAACCAAGATAGAATAAATGAACTGAAAAAAAAAACAAAATGAAATAGTACCACTCACACCACATATAAATAGCAATGATAACTTCATTAACTCAACACGACATATGATATCTATTCTTCAAGCACCTCCACAATTCACAACAACATTCAAGAGGTCAATGAAATAATTTCGACAACGCATTGATGCATTATTGGTAGTCATAACATGTAGCATATGTAAGGAATGATACACAGGAATGTCCATAAAAAAAAAATTTGCTGACATTAAATGCTGTCGATAGTTCTTAGAGAAAGAAATACATCAATTCTCTCTACAAAACAACATGGACCCAGGAATACAACCTAATGTCCTAAAAATACTCACCAACATCGAATAAATGTTAATTGCTAGAGTGAACCCAGTATTACAAGTCACACATGCAAGAGGAGGACAATATAAATATACTAGTCATACAATAAGCTTCCCCCAGGAAGTTTCAAGCATTACACGACTTTTACCAAGAAAACTACAAGATCTTGACCTTGTTATAATACGCAGAACTAATCTACAAGGAAACAATTACGATTGTTATGTCAACAAAAAAATGTTTTAAATGCATTACTATACAAAATAAGAAATGATCCATACTACAAAAATATTGAAATAGATCATTATGCCCTGAACTTGTTGCCAGAAACAACAACTGATATATCATACATGATTCAAAACTTACCTATCCAATGTCAGAATACTCAAGCAACAAATGATAATGAGACAACCCTTATTGATGACATGGACCTACAACATACTACATCATTCATTCCAAAATTACCTAATGGAGAACGTGAGTTATATACCATTAAGACACTCTTAGGTTTCACAATGAAACAACCAAAAATTCTACCATGGCCAAAAATTTATAACTCACCAATAAATGAGTACAACACTGAAGGGTTGTTAACCATGGTTTTCCCCACACTATTTCCAACTAGATGTGCACTACCACTTCAAACTAGAACTAAACAATTTTTCATGAATGAATATGCTTTGCACTTATTGAGATACTATGACAATAGGTTTGGAAAACATGTACGATTTCGCTACTACATTTACAATTTAATTATGTGACACCACAGCCAACAAACAACAGCTCTGTTCCTCAAATCCAACATTCATGAACAAGTCTCAAAAACAATTCAAACTCTCTGCAAAAATCTACAAAATGTCCCTGAAAATCAATTGGCCAATCAACTCATGCGATTTGGAACTTCATTTAGAGGAACAAGAGCATTTTGGACCAAAATTCGATCAGACCTAACAACGATGATAGACCAACTAGGGACACCAACACTATTTTTTACCTTGAGTTCAGCTGACACAAAGTGGGCAAATTTACATTCATTATTCCTACAAAATACAAGTCCTATAATACAAAACTCAAGAAAACACTTGATAGATAACATTATTCAAAATTCACATATTACATCGCTATACATTCATCAAAGATTCACAGTCTTTCATGAAGAAGTCATAGAAAAACTATTACAAGCAACAGATTATTGGTATAGGTATGAGTGGCAACATTGACGATCTGGTCATGTACACGGATTTATATGGCTTCCAAATGTACCTAATATGGACACATTAGATTGGAGTAACAAACATGAAATAGACACTGCCAAAAAATTCTCTGATAACTATGTCTTAGTGTGGAATCCACATGATCAAATAGAAACACAAAATAGATCACATCATACACCAAACGATGATCCATGCACACTCAACACTCCACAAATCTTATCATTATATCCTCTCTATGATTATGAATAGATAGTAAATACGGTACAAAGACATACAAAATGCACGGATCAAACATGTTTACGAAAATGAGGAAACACAATAGAATGTCGCTACAAAGCTCCATGGAAAGAGCAACCAACATCTACAATGACTTGTGATAATGACAAAAAAATCACTTACAATCCAACGAGAAATGATGATCTCCTAAACATCCATAATCCACAAATGCTTAAAATTTGGTGAGCTAATGTTGATTACCAACCAATCATGTCTCAAAAAGTACTTCTCAATTACATCTCAAAATATGCTTCCAAAGTAGAGAAAAAATCAAAGAGTTACAATACATATTACAAAACATAGAAAATGTAAGCTAAACAAATGATGATGCATTGCTCACATATCAAAGGTTCATGATGGGAATCATTGTAGATCATGATATTGGGGCTCAAGAAACATGTCATATGCTTCAAAAATTGCCCCTTGTAATTTGCAATCATTCATTTATTTCATTGAATGTAAGCAAAAAATGCCTTCATTGAATCAATAATTCAAACAATGAAGAAGAACTAGGTAATACTTATATCCAATCATAAATACAGTACTCCATAGAGATAGACTCATTATCACTCATTCACACAGCCTAAATGTACACGTTCTCAAAAAATCAAAAACAAGGTCAATGGCAAAAGAGAAAAACCAATGCAATCGTTAATGTCTAGCCCCTATTCAAGAGTATTCCAAATGAAACTGATGAAAACTTTGAAACATTTTGTTGAAGTAAACTCTTACTATACAAACCCTTTCATAATATCCTAACAAATATTGGCATTACAATTGAGCAAATAATATCAAACTGGAAAATGCTACGTAGTAATAATTACTCTCCTTGGCATGTAACAAGAATTGAAAACACACCAACAAATGAAGAAAATGATAGCACCGAAATTGATGAGCATGAAATTGACCAACAAATAGACCTATATGTGATGCAGGAGCATCTTGCATCCAAAATAAAGGGGAGACATGTAGAATGTAAAAAAAAAAATTAATAAAAAAAAAAAAACAAAAAATCTCCGGAGGAGAGAGAAAGTGACGAAAATTAGAGGAGAAATAATAAAAAATAAAAAGGAGAAAAGAAAGGAAAAGAGGATTTTTATTTTCGAGGTGCATAGGTGGCATAAATAGAAAAATAATAAAAAAAGTTGTCATTACATTAATCGAGGTGTGTAGGTGGCATCATAGAAGCTTGTGGAAAGTTTCTTAAATCTTGCATTTAATATTTGTTGTGATCCATAAAGGAAATGTAATTTTCTAATTAGGCCACATGGTGGTGCTTAGTTGTAATTCTAGAAGGTTATGGAAGTTTTAGAAGGTTGTGGATATTGTGTAGGAGGAATTCTAGAAGGTTGTGGATAAGCCATGCATGGGGTGGTAAGTACCTATTTAAGCAAGGCATATGAGCATTTCTAATCAAGTTTGAGAAGTAGAAGCTAGAAGGTGTGAATACTTCAAGGTGTGAAAGCTCTAAAGGTGTAGCTCTTGAAGTAGAAATTCTTGGTGTAGCTCTTGGTGTGCTCTTATTTGGGATTTCTCTTATGTTGAAGAATTTGTAAACTTCTTTTTGAAGAAGTCATATCTATCATATCATCTTGTGGGTGTTGTAAGGATTTTCAAGTATAATAAAATTGCTTGTGGAGCATTTTTTTTTATTTCTCTTGGTCTCCATATTGTTGCTTTCTTGATTGTGAGTGGGTAAGGGTGGTGTGGCCCTTTATCAAGTGGTATCAGAGTGGGAGTTCCTAAGTGTGTGGACAGATCACCGAACGTGAGGCAATTTACACCAAGATTTGCAAAGAAGGTTGATCTTGTGGCTGATTGATCTTTTAGATTGGTGGATTTGTTTAGGGTTTGCTAAATTTTTGGAAGATGCCTCCAAGAAGATTGGACCCCAAGGAAAATGATGACCTTAGTGAAGCGATGGAAGAAAAAATCTTAGAGAAGATAAGAGCAGAGGTCAAATCAAAAATTACATTGATAAAGAGTGACATGATTGTTGAAATTGTGAGTGCTTTGGGTGGTGTACCTAGGCATGTGGGTACTGAAGACAGATATGACGAAGTTGCTGAAGACTTTGAAGCTACTAGTGTGGATAGAAGTGATCATGAGGAGAGGCCTATTGGAATTAGGGCTAGTCAGTTTGCTCGACTTGGATCTCAGTTGAAGTTGAAGCATAAGATGGAGGTTTCTAATTTTTTAGGTACTTTGAATCCTGAAGATCTAATTGATTGGATTGGTGAATTAGAGGACTACTTTGAGCTTGAGGGTATTGAAGATCCATTGAGAGTAAGGTTGGCACAAACTAAGTTGAAGGGACATGCTGCTCTTTGGTGGAAGGAACTGCAAAGAGACAGAGAAGAGGAAGGTGAAATGAAGATCACTAGATGGAAATTGATGGTGACTAAGTTAAAGGCAAAGTTCATTCTGGCTAATTATGAACTTGAATTATTTAAGAGGTTGCAGAATCTGAAATAGAAGGATATGATTGTGAAGGATTACACTGAGGAGTTCTACAAGTTGACTATTCAGTTTGGGCATAGAGAATTTTCAAAGGAGAAGGTAGCACGGTATATTAATGGTTTGAGATTCAATATTCAAGATGAGGTTGGTATGCTGAATATTTCCACAGTTGAGGATGCTTATCAGTATGCTTTGAGAGCAAAGGAGAAGCTAAAGAGGAAGAATCAAGGTAGTTCCTGAGGGAAGGAGAAGCAGGATCGTTTAGTACAAGCTAAACCAAAAGTAGAAGGCGAACCAAAACCTATGGAACAAAGAAGAAGGGCAGAAGGAGGTGTATTTAGAGGTAATTGTTTCAAGTGTGGTCAAGAAGGGCATAGATCTTTTGAATGTTCTATTGGTAGGATAGCTACTATTGTGAATGAGGTTGAAGTCCAGGAAAATCAGCCTGAGGAAGGAGAAAGTTTGTTGGCTCGGCGAGTACTAATGGGTAAGAAGACATTGGATTCTTGTCAGAGGACTAGTTTGTTCAAAACTTGTTGTAAGTCTGGTGGGAAAGTTTGCAAGGTGATTATAGATAGTGGTAGTACTGATAACCTTGTTGCTGAGGAGATGGTTCAAAAACTTGGTTTGAAGAGATTGAGACATCCTTGTCCTTATAGGATTGGCTGGTTGCAAGGTGAGCATGCTTTGGAAGTGAGAGAGCAATGTCTTGTTGATTTTCAGATTGGGCAGTACAAGGATCAAGTATTGTGTGATATTGTGGATATGAACAGTTGTCATGTGTTACTTGGTAGACCTTGGTAGTATGATTGCAGGGCTATGCATGATTTTGTTAGGAATGTGTTTACTATTGAGAAAGATGGTAGGAAGTTTTCCTTGATTCCTTTGCAGAATGAAGTGCTCAGTAGGAGAAACCTGAGTGTTGGCAGTCGAGTTGAGTTGGCAGATTTTGAGAAGATTGAAAATTAGCATGGGAAGCAGACCTATAGAACACCTATGGTGGATGTAAAGGAGAAGAAGAAAAACAAAGGAAAGAGTGTGCAAGTTGAAGATTTGGAGGACATATATGTGAAGAACCAGTTTGGGATTTATGTACTGAATCTCGAAAGATGTTCTTCCAGCTATTAGAACATCTTTTTAGACCTGGGGAGTCTGATGCAGGAGCATCTTGCATCCAAAATAAAGGGGAGACATGTTGAATGTAAAATTTAAAATTTAAAAAAACAAAAAAAAAAAAAATTGGAGGAGAGAGAATTTGACAAAAATTAGAGGAGAAATAATTAAAAATAAAAAGGAGAAAAGAAAGGAAAAGAGGATTTTTATTTTCGAGGTGCATAGGTGGCATAAATAGAAAAATAAAATAAAATAGTTGTCATTACATTAATCGAGGTGTGTAGGTGGCATCTTAGAAGCTTGTGGAAAGTTTCTTAAACCTTGCATTCCCACATAAAAAACAAGAACCTTTTGGTGGCCTTTCTATCATCCTCATTGGTGATTTAGGACAACTACCACCAGTTCTAGACAAGCCAATATATGCCTCAAATTCAACAGCAATAATGTTATGGCAAACATTCACTACTATAATTACATTGGACACAATTTTTTGACAAGGACAAACCCAATCCCAACAACAATTTTGAAAAATCCTACAAAATATTCAAAATGCAAAACCACTAAAAGATGATTGGGACATACTAATGACTCGAACAAACAACTCCTTAACTCCCAAACAAAAAGAATATTTTGATAAAGCCACACATCTATTTGCAACTAATGAATTTGTGAAACTACATAACAAAAAAATGCTCAAACAACTGAACCTCCCAATAGCACTTAGTTCTGCAAGAGTTGCTACACAAAAATCATATGAACACAATGAAAATGATCAACTTTAGCAAGAGGTCCTACTCTGCATCAGCCAACAAATCATGTTAACAAAAAACCTATGGTCACAAGCTAGACTTCTCAATGGATCACTTGGACAAATAACATCAATCATCTATGATACAAATTCAAACCCTCCAGATCTACCAAAATATGTTGTTAATTTTAAAAATTACATTGGGATACACATAACCCAAACAATGTACCCATTACTCTAATTACCTGAAGAAATCGTATACAATTGCCATTGGCTATGGCTTGGGCCATTAGAATACACAAATCCCAAGGACTCACACTAGAAAAGGCTACAATAGACAT
Source organism: Cupressus sempervirens (assembly GCA_028749045.1). Taxonomy (NCBI): domain Eukaryota; kingdom Viridiplantae; phylum Streptophyta; class Pinopsida; order Cupressales; family Cupressaceae; genus Cupressus; species Cupressus sempervirens. The sequence goes on along the minus strand of CM053790.1, from coordinate 552,941,622 downwards.
TGGAAAAAAAGAAAGATAGGGATTGACATTTACAACAATATCGAGAGTCAAATTTATTGATGGCCTTCAGATTCAACCACCATTCTCTTTTGAAAGATACTGTAAAATGCAAAATATTTTTTACACACTTGCCAGAAAGAAGGAAGAAGCACGCCTATAGCTACTATTGCCACGTCAGCAAACAACACACTCTAAACCATAGAAACATTAACCAAAAAAGGTAACAAAAAAAATTATATTTATCATTTCTAAAAATTCTCAACAAATTTTTTTAAAAATAAAATTACTACACACATTTTATTCACTTTAGTTTCTAACAAAAAATATACTTATCATGCAGGTACAAAACATATCAGAATTCAAACACAACATATGTGGAATACAACAATCATTCCATAAAATCTACCAATGGCAAAAGTAAGTAAGTATATCCATTTCCAATTATTTCTTTCACTAAAATAGTTTCCATTATCCAACTATACTTTTCAACAACAAATATTTGATGCCACATTCAATTGAAAACAAATTCATCTGACATAATATGATTCTAATGTTTGTTTGCAGATCAAAGTATACTACTTCAACTATATGACATCGCCTTTCTAAATGGATCGCATGTGCTACATCAACACAAGCTTCAACACTACCAGCATATTTTTATTTTTTAAAGTTTTGCAGAGCCTCCTCCCAAGATGATTTCTAATTCTTTTTCTCCATTACATTACTATTACTAATGTTCACATTATCAATTCTGTTGGGTGATGCGACGTGCTCCCCTGCCCATAGGTGGTTAATTATGTGGTGTTCCATGTTCACTAACAGTCATGGCTTTTGGTGCAACGGAAAATGGGCCCAACAATTGGTATCAGAGCCTGGTTTTGGCTTGGTCATGGGTTCAAATCACCCCGGTGCCTTCCCGACCCGCGTAAGCACCTGGTATGCGCATTGAGGGGGGGATTGTTGGGTGATGCGACGTGCTCCCCTGCCCATAGGTGGTTAATTATGTGGTGTTCCATGTTCACTAACAGTCATGGCTTTTGGTGCAATGGCAAATGGGCCCAACAAATTCTTCATACATTTTACAATTACTTTTTTCACTCTCTTAATTCAATGAGCCATGAATTTAATATTACAATTTAGTCCCTCTAGCAATCTCTTGTTTTCAACATGACATTCAATCATTTCATTGGTTTTGATTTTTTATTATAAGAAAACATTGCGGTATGAAATAAGTTCTTCTTTCACCTTCTTAGAGAAAATTATCAACTTCTCACTATGTATTCATACCTTTGATATCATTTTAATTGCTCCTAATTTAATAGACATAATTAAAATTCCTATCAATACCAAATACCATGTTCTATTATTCTATGACTGTAAGTTAATGCCAACTTTCTTCCATTATCCATTATGATATTCTTTCCAAAAATACACCTATTGGCTAATCATTGCACGCACATAAATGTATAACTGATAGTTATAATGATAGGGAGAAGGTCCCGACAGTTTGAAAATTTTATATCATTTTTTATCTTATCAAAGTTTACCTCTTAATGATAGCTCATACCGTGCTAAAGAAAGAATAATACTATATTTAATATAAAAATAATAATAACCCTCAATGATTTCTTGAGAGTTGGGAAGCTTTCTTCTTTCAAGTTTTTAATTTTTAATTTTTTAATTTTTTTTTAATCATCATCATCATCGTAGAGTCATTAAACTTACTACAATGCCAGCTATTATCATATGTTTGCCATGAAAAATACTACATGGCCATCATACTTTAGTTGTGCAAGCAAATAGTACTTGCATAAGTTATTTGACTCCAAAGTAAGTATGTTTTATATAAATTAATATAAATTTGATAAAGTACGTTGTAAAATGTTTTATTTATATAAATCAATTTTATTAATAAAATTATAATTTTATATAGGTGTATTATCATTTGTTTGGTCTAATTAATTTAATTTTTAGTAGTCAATTCATTTTTATTATTACTGACTATCTAAATCAATTATTTGGAAATTTCATAAAAAAATTTGGTTCACGTTTTGGTTGATATGAATATAAATTGCAAAAAAAAAATTCAAGTAATAAATGAATATCGATATCTAGTTTTAGAAAACTACCTAAAATCTTAAGAAATAGAGCTTTAATTTCCGTTATCTACTCCTAGAAAGCATACAAGATAGATAAATTTTGTTTATAACAACATCAACTAACATGGTAGAAAAATGGACAAGACATGAACACCATTATCTAAGCTTAAATAGAAATCCTCCAGCTACACCATGAATAGAATCCTTATCCTCACTATCCTCATTTCTCACATAAATCTTCATGTCCTTCTTTTCTCTTTGTTGGTAGACAAGCTGACCATTACTTGCTTCTCTCCCTCATCCTAGTCTTATTATCTTCATTACCTTCATGAAAATCAAGAACTTTTCACTTTGAGATGTTCTAAAGGAAACTTACTAACTAATTGAGTTTATATACAATGTTTTTATTGAAATATTTATCTTTAAGTTATGCTAACTAGGGTGACCAAACCGTCACCACATAAATAATAAGAAATAGACAATGTTATTCTCTTAAGATGGTAATGAAAAGATTAGGGGAAGATATCTAATAGTAAATTGGGGTCCAATAATTGTTCAATATTCATTATAGTGACCCCCCAATAATAAATAACCCTAAATAGCAATACATATATAAAATTAACCTCAAAATAATTTAGACCCACAATACATGTTTAATATTATATAGGGGAAGATACCTAGTTAGCGACTATAGCTAATTTCACATGTTTAATTGGGGTACCAACCAATGTCAATATTATCTATTTTCTCTTGTAGTACTCATTTACGACATAACTACTTAAAGCTAGGTTTTGACTTCTGATCAAGAATGTAAATTGAACAACTAATTTTGGAGTTCTTAGTGTCTAGTATTGGACGACACATTTTGACCACTTTTGATCTATAGGCATGCAACAACTTTTATAAAATAGATCATTATTGACCAAAAAAAAAAGGTTTAAAAAAAAAACAAAAAAAATTGAGACATTAGCTTTAAGAGTTGAATCTTATACACATCACAAGTTTTGACATTAATAAACTTGTTCTTACACCCCATTAGTGGATGGGCCTCAACCTTTACTTTTTGAATGCATTGGGTGTTCACAAGGAGGTGGTCTATCTTTTACATCAGGTAAAGCAAAAGCTGCGACCTACGTACGTATGCAGGATAATCCATGAAACATGGGGAAAAGGGGCGAATGCTAAAGAATCATTGGTTTAGGAGACTACAATGCATGAAATTTAAGAAAACAAACATTATTAATAATGTTTGCTGAATTGATCTTGGGGATTAAAAAATACGGGCTATGTTCCGATAAATGTTGAAAATTCGTGATGAGATGAGTGAAAATTATAAAGAGGTGAAAAGTGCGTTCCAGGGAAGGTTGAAGTGATCTGATAGGGGGAGGGCCATGCTCCAGTACGCAGATATTCCATCAGGTTTGGGAAAAAAGGGGAATGGGGATGAAGTGTGGTGCTTTACGGGATGCCTATGAATGACGAGATAAGGATGTAATCGACAAGAAAGTAGAAGGAAAGAGACACGTACTACTTATTCATGATGTATGGTGGACTCGCCTCACAGACTATCAAGTGTGATTTAATTGAAACAAAATAAAGAGGAAGTTGTCATTTTTGAAAGAAATATAAGTGTCCTTTAAATATAAAAATAAATGAATAATTGATTTATCATTATTAAATGTATAATATTAATTAAATCAATAAAAGATATGAAAATAAAAGTTTATTATTAAAAGAAAATTGTTGTTTTTAATTGTAGAGGAAGAAAATTAGTCTTATATCTTTGTTTCATGACATATAAGAATATGTGTCTCCAATATAACATATTGGAAAAATAAGTGTCTTATAAATACAAAAATAAATGAATAATTATTTTATCATAATTAAATGTATAATATAAATTAAATCATTAATAGATATGAAAATAAAAGTTTATTATTAAAAGAAAATTGTTATTTTTAATTGTAGAGGAAGAAAATTAGTCTTATATTTTTATTTTCATGGAAAAATAATAATATCTGTCTCCAATATGATATATTCAATTATGTAATTTATTAGTAATTTTGTTTAAAAAATTAATAATAATTTTTTTCTATTAGATATAAGAGAATAAAAAATGAACCAAGAGTCACCAGTGTTTCATCACGAAAGTACAAAAGGAGGCAAAGCCTCACTACGACGGAATAAAATCAGCTATACATAAAAAGAGAGGCAAGAAGGAACAACAATCTAGCTGAGAACATCATAGTGAATATCGCCCCAGACAGTCCATCCTAAGGGACCCTCCATCCAAACAATACTTTTGTGCTCTTGTATCTGCATTAGCATAAAAAGTTCATCTTTTCTAGCAATCCCATTTTCTCTGATTTCTTAATAATAAATTTGACTAAAAAATTATATAATTGACAATAAACTAATACATACATACATACATATATGTATGTATGTATGTATGTAGATATATTATATATATGTATGTATATGTGTGTGTGTGTACACACACACACACACACAAAATGTTTTGAATTAGTGATAAGAAGGGTTTGTGCTTTTATATGATAAAGTTTATAAGTGAATTATTATGAACGTATTTTTATAAGGATATTGTGTTGAAAGAGGTTGAAATACTATAATATGGGTTTTGATAGTCTATTTGAAAATATGAATTAATTATAAAGTGTCTGGCTAAAGTTACTTCATACAATCTATATGTTTGAGATTTATTTATTTAGATGATTTTGACGAGGGAAATGAGACTCTAGGTATTTTGGTCTGATCATATTTGACACATGAATTATGCTTTTAGAGTGCAATTAATAACAATGACATCATATAATGTTGAATCAATCTTTTCATGCACCTTTTAAGAAATTTAATTTTGAGTATGACCTTGATAAGTTTTGCATGTTGAGAATGCAAATTTTGTATTTTAAATATTTATTTATTTATGTTGTGTTGCCTCTCTCTCTCTCTCTCTCACACACACACACACACATGTTGGATACAATCATTCAATTTTATGTTGTCTTTGATGTTACAAAAATGTCAAGCATATGATGAGTAAATTAGTGTATGCCAAGATGACTCATGAGCTAAAGGATGTTACAGTGTTAACCAAGACACACATACCCACACACACACACACACACATGTTGGATACAATCATTCAATTTTATGTTGTCTTTGATGTTACAAAAATGTCAAGCATATGATGAGTAAATTAGTGTATGCCAAGCTGACTCATGAGCCAAAGGATGTTACAGTGTTAACCAAGTTGGGTGTCGAAGAAAAGTTGCAAGGAACAAATGTTAACTGAGCTCACTTTGTTACCAAAGGAAGTTCACAGAATGATAGTGTCTATTGAGTTTGCTTAGTACCCAAAGGAAAGTTGGATTGAGCGAGTGTTAATCGAGCTCACTTAGCTACCAAAGGATTTTTGAAGAAAGTTTTGTGAGTTAGTGTCTATTGAGTAGGGTTAACTAACACAAAATTTTCTTAAAGAAAAAATATTGAATTTGAAAAATTTGTTTTTAAAGTCTAGCTAACTTAAGGAATCAATTTTGATTATTTGAGAGTGTCTTCAAGTCAACATAACAAAGTAATTGATATAAGTGCAAGGTCAACTTGTAGGATTTAATGTAAGAATATGGAAGAGAAGAAGATGAGAAGAGGAAGTGAATTTGAAGGATAATAGAGTATCCTAAATTGGTAGAGAAGCAAAGATTAATCTGATCAAGGAAGATCAAGTGTTCAATGAGCAAGAATTGAGATCTAAAATCAACAAAGATAATTTTGCATTAGCAATTAGGTCATATTACTCTTACTCTCTAACAATTGTATAAGTGAATCAAATCTCTAAATAGAGTTGGCTTAATTTTTATTTCCTAAATCCTCTAAGAAGGTGGCATTTCTATTTGAAGTGTCTAAAGACCTCTAACAAGGCCACTCCTAACAGGGTGATCAAATCCTCTAACAGGGTCACACCTAATAGTGTATAAATTCCAACCTTTAACAAGGTTGGCTCTTAACAAAGCTCACTTTAGAAGAGTGAAAATAAGTAATTAGTTGCAATTGTTGGTTGCCCAAATTAGGTTTCCATGTTAAATCTTGGTGCATCTTGTGTTTATGTTATTTACTTTCTATTTCTACAACTAAGTTAGTTTATCACACAAACCATCTAAAGAAGTAATATTTAGGTGCTTACTGAGTTAAAACAATTACTAGTGTTAAATGAGTACCAAGATTATTTTTAGTTTTAGAAAAGTTTGGTTTTGACTTATATTGACATCTAAGGGATTTGGGATTTATTTTTGTAGTAACTTATTCAGCCCTCCCCTCTCAGTTACTCCTCTTATATTTCCAACAATTGGTATTAGATCTTTTGGTGCTTACAGTGAAGGTTTCAAGGACCTAAGTTAAAGCTTAGGATGTCTTTTAGAAGAGAGTATCTCAAGTTGAACAAAGATAACTTCAACGCATGGCAAGACCTCATGAGACTACATTTGGAAACCATTAGAGACCTAGGCCTAATGTACCTCCAGATGATAAGTATGTTGCACCTTAGGAACCTTTGACCATGGATGAGATTGTGGAAAAGATAAATCATAACATCATGATGATTGAAATTGCTTCTTTACTTAATTATGTTGAACTTGATGAAGCCAAATATTGTGGTACTATTTATGAGACATAGTTCAAACTGGAAGACATCTATGTTAGAGATAACAATGTAATGAGAGGTAAGGTAGAAAGTCTTAGAGGTCAATTTGATCAAATGAAGATGAGACAAGATGAAAACATTACACATTATTGTCATAGAATCAAAGATAGTGTGAGTGCAATCAGTCTCAAGTGGAAAAATTAAAGATAGAAACACTAGTCAAAAAGGTACTTAGAACTCTTCTTCCTATTTATGCAATCAGAGTTTTAGCAATTCAAGAGATGAGATTTGATTCCAAAAATGTTATATCTTTGGATGCACTAGTGGGAAGATTGACAAATTTTGAGTTAGATAACTATGTTAACTATGTTCCTAACTCTAGTATGATTGAGTCTGCTTTTCAAGATAAGATATCACTCAAGAAGAAAGATGCAAAATCTTAAGGCAAGAAGTCTAAAAGTGAAGACAAAGATAGTTCTAATGAAGATCTTGAAGTCGTTGAAGCATTTCTTGCAAGGAGATTTCCCAAAGGTAAAGGAAAGTATAAAGGAAAAATTCCTTTGATTTTATTTTCTTGTGAAAAGGCTAGTCAATTGTTGCAAGGTGTCCAAATAGAGAAAACAAAAAAGTCAAGAAGCATGACAAGTACAAAGGTAAGAAGGATTACAAAAGCAATAGAAAATACAAGGGTAAAGGTAAGAAGTCTTTCTATATTGCTAAAGATTCTAAAAGTAGTGATGAGGATGAAATGGTTTACATTATTATTACATATGAATTAGATGATGAGAATGATAAGATGACACTTATTTCACATGTTAGCAAAAATGATACATGGATCATGATAGTGGTTGTTCATACCACATGACTAGTGATAAATCTAAATCCGAGCACTTAGAACACTATGATGGTGGAAGTCTCAGATTTGGAAATGATAAACCTTGTTATGTGAAGTGAAAAGGATGTATTTCTTTAACTAATGAACTTAGATGTGATAATTATTATTGGGTTAAAGGACACAAGTATAATCTACTTAGTGTGGCACAATTGAATAACATTGGATTCAAGGTAGAACTTGTGAACATGAAAGCCAAGCTGCTAGATGGAAAAGGAAATCTATTTGGGACTGACAGTCATACAAAGAGGTAAGCTATTCTATTTAGATCTAACTAAAATGTGATGTTTTATAACTCAATCAGATGAAAGTTGGCTATGGCATAAAAGGTTATTTCATGTGAACTTTGCTAACCTGGTGAGCATAAGTAAGAACAAAAGAGTGAGAGGCATTCTAAGCCTAAAGAAACTAGATAGAGGTATGTGTAAAAATTATCAAATTGCAAAGATGGGAAAGACTAGTTTCAATAGCAAGAACTATCATTTAGAAGAAGCTTTGGAGCTAGTTCATATAGATCTATGTGGACCCATTAGCACATAAAGATACTATGGAGATAAGTACTTTATATTTTTTATTGATGATTATTCTAAACAAGATGACTATTATGTACTTAAAAGAAAAATATGAATTTTTTCAAGAGTTCAAATGGTATTTAGCTAGAGTTGAGAAAGAGACATGAAAGAAACTCAAATGCTTAAGATCAAATAGAGGAAGTGAATTCATTTCTAATGAGTTCAATGTATTTTGTAATGAAAGAGGAATCAAAAGAAATGTATCTACAACTGGTACACCTTTATAGAATGGCATAGAAAAAATAAGAAGTAGATCAATCATGGACTATGAAAGAACCTTGGTGATAGAGAAAAATGTTGCAATCAAATACTAGAAAGAAGAAATCAATATTGTAGTTCATACATTGAATATATTTTAGTTAAATAAGGACACGAATAAGACACCTTATGAACTATGGTATGGCTATAATCCTAATGTTGGTTATTTCAAAGTATTTGGAAGCAAGTGTTATATCTTGAAAGAGTCAAGGAAAGGAAAATTTGATGTAAAAAGTGATGAAGGCATATTCCTAGGTTATTCCAGTAAGAGAAAAGCATTCAAACATTTGAATCTATCTACTCATAAAGTTATGGAAAGTGCACATTTGAAGATTGACGAGCTGTCATAATAGAGTATAGAGAAGTGCAGTAAAGAACCTAAAAAATTATGGAAGTTTTGTGTATTATGAACCTGATACATTTCCTAATATCCAAGAAAACACAATTGGAGGTCAGCAATCTTCATCTCCCGAGTCACAAAAATCTCTAGTATAATCCAAGTTGCAACTAGTGCAACCCGAGTTGTAGTCTAAAGGACCTTAGTCACTAGAAGGACCTGAGTCACACATAGTTAAATCAGAGAAATAAGATCATTTTCAGAATGGTGAACCTAGTGAGACAAGCTCTATATCTAGAATGAAGGAGCCTAGACTTGCTAGATATGTCAGGAGGCATCATGCACCTAAGAAAATGATTAGAGATAAGTCAAAAGGTACAATGACAAGGAACCAATTGAAAGGTGAATTCTTTCTTACTAGATTTGATCCCAGAGCTATTAAAGATGCTTTGGATAATGAAAGTTGGATTGAAGTTGTGAATGAAGAGATTGAACAAATTGAAAGGAACAAAAATTGGACTCTTGTTCCTAGACCCAAGGACAAAAATATAAATGGTACAAAATGGGTATTCAAAAACAAGTTGAATGAAAATGGAGAAGTTTCAGAAAACAAAGCAAGATTATTATGCAAAGGTTATTCTCAAGAAGGTATTGATTATGGTGAAAAAATTTCTCCTCATGCAAGATTAGAAGCTATAAGGACACTACTTGCATATGCTTCTCACAAAGGATTTAAGGTATATGAGATTAATGTGAAATCAACATTTCTGAATGGAATCTTGGAAGAGGAAGTCTACATAGAGCAACCTAAAGATTTTATAGATACTAACAAAAGGGATATGGTCTATCGATTACATAAATCTTTGTATGGTCTAAAACAAGCCCCTAGAGCATGGTATAAAATATTACATAATAATTCGATAAAGATTGGTTTTCAAAGGACTAACAATAATAACAACCTATACATCAAAGAAAGACCAAACAAGAAGATTGTTTGGCAAAAATATTTGTGGATGATACATTATTTATTCGAAATTATGACTTATGTAAATATTTTTTAGAGGAAATGAGAAAGGAATTTGAAATGTCAATGTTTGGAGAGATCAAATTCTTTGATGGCTTGCAGATTCAATAGATGAAGAATGGTATCTACATTACTCAATGTAAATACATCAAGGAGATACTAAAGAAATTTGTAATGGAATATTCATGACTAGTTGGAACATTGATGTCTATTGGACATAAGATTTCCAAAGATGGTGATTCCAAGGAGGTAGACCAAAGTACATACAAATTAATGATTAGAAAAATTTAATATGTAGTTCACACCAAACCTGATATAGCATTAGCAATTGGTATGGTGGAAAGATTCTCAATAAGTCTTAAGGAAAATGATGTGATGGAAACCAAAAGAATCATGAGATATTTGAAAGGTATTGAAGATTATGGTCTATGGTAGATAGGGAAGGAAGAAAATTTGAATTGAAAGCATTCACTGATGTAGAGTAGGCATGAAGTGTTGATAACAAGAAGAGAACTAGTGGAAGAGAATTCTCTCTTGGAAAGAGGCTAATAAATTAGACAAGTAAGAAGTAAAATAATATTTCTCAGTCTACAATAGAACCAAAATTGTATCTTTCAGTGTATAGAAGAAGCAAAAATATGTTGCAGTAGTAGTCAATTGTTCCAATATTCTTAGGTTCAAGCAACTGGCTAATAGACATGAGGATGGAGATCAAGGATCTAGTCATTATCTTCTATGATAACACCAATGCAATCAAAATATCTAAAAATCTAGTGATGAATACCAAGAAAAAATGCATTGTAATAAAATACCATTTCTTAAGAGGATTAGTGCAAGACAAGTTAGATTGGAATATATGAATACAAAGGAGAAGATTGCAAACATATTCACCAAGCCATTATCTAATGATGCATTCTTGTGTCTAATAGGTAAGCTAGGGGTCATTCCCCCATTTGAAGCTCACTAAATGAAGTTTAGTGATGCATCAACCATAGTATTTTGAAGATCGATCAATTTGATGTAGTGTTGTTAGGGTAGATTGCATATGAATTAGTACATAAGGTACATTGGAAACTACATTGATTATGGTCTTTAGCATAGGATGTCAAAGAGGGAGAGTTTTCTATCATATATTAGAGAAATTTTCCTGAATATTTGAAGCTGTCAAAGAGGGAGAACTTGGTCACAAATCTTCATAGATGATATCAAAGAGGGAGAGTTTGCTATATGAAGAAGAATTTGGAGATAGAGTAATCAAAGATTGATGACATATGGAATTCACATTGATAGATGGAGTTCTCATGGATGAGAATTAGAATGAAATTAAGGATATCATCCTTCTATTATCACTCTAAAATTTCTATGTATCATGGCATATTGTGTTGCCATTAATGCCAAAGAGGGAAATTGTTGGATACAATCATTCAATTATAATCAATGATTGATGACAAAGGGAGTTTAGATTAATGAAGGGAGTTCTCATGGATGACAATCAAAATTAAACTAAAGATATTATCCATATTTCTATTATCACTCTAAAATTTCTGTGTATAATGACATGTTGTGTTTCCATCAATGCACAAGAGGGAGATTGTTGGATACAATCATTTAATTAAATGTTATCTTTGAGGTTACAAAAATGTCAAGCCTTTGATGAGAAAATGAGTGTATGCTATTCTCACTTGGGAGTTGAAGGATGTTATAGTGTTGACCAAGTTCAGAGCAAGTTGCTACTAAGCTCACTCAAGCATTGAAGGGAAGTTATAATGAACAAGTGTTAATCAAACTCACTTGGTTACAAAAGGAAGTGATTCACAGAATGATAGTGTCTACTGAGTTCACTTGGTAGCCAAAGGAAAGTTGGATGGAGAGAGTGTTAACCAAGATCACTTGACTGCCAAAGGATGTCTGAAGAAAGTTTTTTGAGTTAGCATCTACCAAGTGTTAGGATTAACCTCAGACAAAAATAACTATTACATGCAAATATAACCAATACCGAAAAATAATAGATCAAATTGAAGAGAACATAAGACACCAATATTTAACATGGTTCACCCAATTCCTCAGCTATGTCTACCAACAACAAGTCCAATACTATTATTATCCAATGATTATAGTCCACAATCCCTTACAACTCAATACCACCACAAGAAGCTACAATATCACCATTAGATAATGAAATCACTAAACCTAATCCTTTTTATACAAGATTTTGTCACTTAAAAAATTAGGGCTAGAATATGTTGTCCAATAGGAAAAGTAGTAGTCAACATCTTTTACAATATAAGGGAGTGCACCTAGGGTGCTACCTTAGGACCCTGTAGGGGTGTTGCTCCTTGACCCCATCTTGGGAGCACTTCCCCCAAACCTTTGTAGAAATAATATGGGGAAGAATCTATGTTGAGTAAACCTTTGAGTCTAATTAGGCTTCATATCACAACACCGAGTAGGGTTGTTTCTTAAAGATAAAATATTGAATTTGAGGAGTTTGTTTATTAAGTCTAGCTAACATAAGGGATGAATTTTAATTATTTGAGAGTGTACTCAAGATGACTTGACAAAGTAATTGATATAAGCATATGGTCAAGTTGTGGGATTGAATTTAAGAATATGGAAGAGAAGAAGATGAGAAGAGGAATTGAATTTGAAGGATAATAGAGTATCATGAATTTGTAGAGCTGCAAAGATTAATTTAATCAAGGAGGATCAAGTGTTCGAGCAAGAATTTAGATATGAAATTAGAAAAGATAAGTTTGCATTAGCAATCAAGTCACATCATTGTTTCTCTCTAACAATTGTAGAAGTGAATCAAATCTCTTAATAGAGTTGGCGTAACAACCATTTCCTAGATCCTCTAACAAGGCAACATTTCTATTTGAAGTTCTATAGACCTTTAACAAGGCCACTCCTAATAGGGTGATCAAATCCTCTTACAAGGTCATACCTAATAGTGCATTTTGTAACCTTTAATAGGGTTGGCCCCTAGAAAGGTTCACTTTAGAAGAGTAAAAAATAGTAACTAGTTGCAATTGGTGGTTTTGCCAAATTTGGTTTCCACATTAAATCTTGGCATCTCCTATGTTCAAGTTATTTTAGTTTTGTTTCTACAACCAACTTAGTTTATCACACTAAACATCTAAAGAATTAATATTTTAGTTCTTACCGAGTTACAACAATTATTAGTGTTAACCAAGTGACAACAATATTTTCTATTTCAACAGAGTTTGGTTAATTGAGTGACAACATATACATATATACATACAAATCTGCATATAAATAAACACATACACACACGTGCGCACACACAAATATACATAGTTAGAATATTTTAAACAACTGAGAGTGGGGAAAGGGGGGTGAACCAGTTACTTAAGGTCCATAAGTAGCATTTGAACAATCAACCGTTAAACATTCACTATTCTACTTGTTGTAACTCACTCTCTATTTTATATTGATAAACACAATTACTAGTAGTTCACTGTTCTAAGATAACAAACTTAGTTGAATGTAAAACATCACAAAACATTCAACACAAGTTTGACACTAGGACTTAACATGGAAACCAAATTTGGGAAAAAAATACCAACAACATGTCAACATTTTTTCACTCTTTCAGTGTAAGCTTTGTGACGATCCAACCCCGTTAAAGGTTACAATACACACTATTAAATGTGACTTGGTAAGAGGATTTAATCACCTTGTTAGGAGTGGCCTTATTAGGGGACTTTGATCATTCCATTTACAATGTCACATTGGTAAAGGATTTAGATAGACTATTAAGTACTTCAATGACTCTTAGGTCAACCTTTGATTAAATTGACTTCAATAAAAATTATTTACAATTATTAGAAAGAAAATAGTAGGGTTTCATCGATTACATTTACAACTCACTTTTGTAGTTCCAAATCACTATTCGATTCATTTGGTAAATCTTTGATAAGTTCCCATTGTCATCTTTGTCCTTGATTCGCTTGGCAATACTTTAAGTAGTCAATCTTATCCTTCAAAAAATGTAAGCCTTTTGCTCATATTCATTTATTGACTTAAACATCTATTAAGCGTTCCTTTCTCTTTCTTCACTCTCACATTACTACATTTTCCCTTGACTTCATGCCTCCTTAAATAGGTAATTATGGCTTTGCCATTGTTATGATCACCATTGATCTTAGGGGTTATGATACGATTTATCAAGTTCATTCTATCTGCTCATCTTTGTTATTTTTTAGAAACTTCTCATCCATTGAATTTGCTCTTAGGTATTGCACCTAATCCTCTCCTTGAATACATTGGTCCAACTAATCAAGCTTATCTTCAACATGGCTTTCATATCCCAAGAAATCCATTGAGTTAGAAAGAAATCATGATTCCTCAAACACTTCAAATATACTATCACTTGACAATCACTAAGCTCTAACACTCGATCATCACTAAATTTACTTGGTAACTATAGAACTCTTTGCTCAGCATCAACTAGATTGCAAGGTCGATATTGATTCTCGATCAACACAAGATTTTCTTAGCTTTTACTAAAACTTAGTTGACACTAGAATCACTTGGTATTCCTTAATCTTTTACTTTATTTCTTAGTCAAGCTTTACATCAATGATATATCTTGATGTATATTGTAAAGACTTGAGCATCAACATGAGATAAATAGTCACTCTATCTTATCAAAGTCTAACTAATCAAATGTCCATTTTAGTTTCCTTTTCACAACTGAACCTTTCCTGTATGTGCTATTTTTATGAGTAACTTCTTAAATTCTCTTCATCAATCAAATAAATATGACATTTTGATTAGATAGAAACATGTCTCATCAATAGATTTGTATGTATGTATGTGTGTGTGTGTATACACACACACACACACACACACACACACACACACACACACACACACACACACACACACACACACACACATACATACATACATATATAAATACATGGATACATATACATATAAATTTATATATAATATATATTATTAGAAATAGGGATTACTGAGAGGGGTGGGGGGGGGGGAGTGAATCAATAATTTACAATTTTTTGTCACCAACTGGATATTATTACTTACTTTAAACCATGCATAACAAAGCAATAAAGTAATGCTAAACAATAACAATAACAATGCACAAAGATAATTCATAACACTATTTTTTTTAACTAGGGAAACCTCGGCCAAGGGAAAACCCCAATGGGGATGATTTCTACTAGATAAAATACTAATATATATGTTCAGTTGGGATGATACCCACTAGATAATATATTGATATATGTGTTCATTGTTAGAGGATGGACCTTGTTAGGAGTCAATAAGAAAATTCAGTATAAGCAGTCCCTATTAGGAGACTATGAATCCTTATTATATGATTTCAACCCTATTAGGAGTTGTAGTACAATGTATGCAAGAAGAGCCCACTACCCAAACATGGAATTTTAGCTACAAGAAGAGCTCACTACTCAAACAAATAGTTTACTGTTATTTTCTTCTTTCCTTGACTGGTCTCTAATCTTTAGCTTGATCTCATATCATGAGATAGCTCATATGAAACTTTTCATAAATTACTTTCACATATAGTCACAATTCATAATTCACACTTGCACTTCGCTTACATATAATATCAAGATAGCATAGTTCTTATTGCAAGAAGTCCTTTGCATAAATACTATGCCTTTACACAATTTATTGCTGGTTTGGCTAAGAACACAATTCACTTTTCCATGTTAGAGTAAACATCTAGGATGTTAGCCCTAATTAGGCAAGTAGTTGTTTTGTAAACAAAACAATTCTTTCCTTCAATTCCACTATCTTGCATCACCAAAACATGATTATCTCTATTCGACATAGTCCATACTTCTAAGGCTATACACATCATCACCAACATGCATACCTCCATGTAACTTCACTAGTCATAATATGACATCTACAACATGTTATAAACAAAAC
This sequence comes from Cupressus sempervirens, assembly GCA_028749045.1. Lineage (NCBI taxonomy): Eukaryota > Viridiplantae > Streptophyta > Pinopsida > Cupressales > Cupressaceae > Cupressus > Cupressus sempervirens. Next base: position 552,925,831 of record CM053790.1, on the reverse strand, counting down.
AATACATTGCAATAAACAAATTCTATACATAGATAATTTTCTTATTACCAAACACTAAGTATCTTTATTTTTGATGTTTCCTATCAGAATGTACATCATGTGTTGCCATTAATGATGATAATTACATATCACTATTAGCCAATTGTCAAAAATCTCCCCCTTTGGCATTAATGGCAACAAAATAGGAAAAATTAGCTAAGTGACAAAAACTTAACTATCAAATAAATATTACATCTATTATAACTTGTTCAACTTAACATATATTCTCCCCCTTATAATATACTTTGCACTTTTACAATCTTCACATTTATTTCTCCCTATTGTATCTTTCCCAACAATCTCTACTTTTGTCATGTATACAATTTTCACATCTCTCCCCCTTTGACATCAATAACAAAGGTCAAAATGTCAAGATAGTATCCAAAAACCATCAAAATTGTTGTCCTTCTTTATGCTAAAATAATCTTCATACAATCATCAAAGCTAGTCTTCAGATTGTCCATATCTTTGTTCCATGTCTCTTTGGTAGATTTAGCTAATGTGAGAACTGCACATAGAGCATATGATGCAACCCCGACTGCATTGATATTTGAGAACAAAAAGTTTGAATATGTGTCCTTTGTCTTGACACATTCTAGTAAGGTATGTGCATGATCATGGTGTACCAAACTATGGCCTTAAGTGGCAGTGAAAAATCACCAAATCAGGTTTATGTCAACTTGACACATAATTTTGAAGTGGTTATAAACTTTATATCAAAAAGTTGTAAAAAAATAATCTGTAAGAAATTGAATGTAGTTTCTAAACTACTAGGCCTTATCAGGAGAAAAAAATAATTAATTGGTCAAAAGTTTGAATTTTAATGCAGTACTAAGAAAATTTTAAGGCGAAAATAAAAAGTAGGTGTATGTCTGACCACCTTAATCAAAATCAAATCATAATATTTTTTTAATATAATTATAGATATGAAAAGTAGACTCATGCTCGGATGTGACGCATATTTTTTGGTATTTTTATTCTAAATAAATAATTAACTATGAATTTTCTACCAAAACTTTTTCAAAAAAAAAAGTCTCGTGTCTGACCACCCTAACTAATAGAAAATTTTACCAAATTTAAATTATTTTTTTCCTTATACTAGTCGAAGTATAGAATGTGACGCAACTTTTAGATTTAAAAAATGTTATACCGTTTGAAAGTTATAGCTATTTTTCAATCAGTATGTCAATCAACACTTTACAATTATCTTCATTAATAATTAATTCATAAATACTTATCGAACTCAAAATTTGACAGAAATTATATTTATGGAATCTAGAGATCCATATTAAAAAACCCTTTTCGTTTTATTTAATTTCGATCAAAATAACATTGTCAGACGGCTACCTGAAGTCTGAGTATCACTAAAATCCTCTTCAAACACGTCTTTTGGGTTGATCGGGTAGGTTTGGTATTTACCAAGCCTAATCAGATATCCGATTGCAAATTGGATATTCGATTTTAAATCGGATATCCAATTATAAATCGGATAACCAATTTGAAATCAGATATCCGATATGTTGAGGTGGGCAAATTTAAAATCTCAACCCATTTTGAAGGGCAAATTGGGTTTAAACGTCACAACTTATTATTTCTAAATTATTTCACTTATATTAATATGTAAAGATGTATTTTAATATATTATATATATAATAACGTAATGTAAAGATATAAGATATAATCTAACAATATATACTAATATATTATGTTAATCCTATTAAAATCTATAAATATAATTTATATTATTATTATTTTTACTAAATATATAAACGTAATTTATATATATATATATAAAATACGTATTATATATTATTATAGTAATATGTATGTTATTAATATGCATAATAATGTAATATTTTCATTAAATATAATATGTATTATATATTATTATATTAATATGTATTATATATTATTATATTAATATGTATAATAATATATTATATATATAATAACGTAATATATTAAATATAAATATATAATATGTATTATATATATTATTATATTAATATGTATGTTATTAATATATATATATATATAATAACATTATATTTTCATTAAATATGTTATTAATCTATATATAATAATGTAATATTTTTATTAAATATAATAATGTAATATATATATATATGTATGTTATTAATAGATATGTATATTATTAATATATGTGAGTCAAAGGGGGTCATAGGTCAACCATTGACCCCCTTTGATGCATTAAACGACGACATATGTCCTTAGGGGTCCTAAGAGCCCTAGGGACATATTAAAATGGTTAATATGGGTCAAAGGGAGTCATAAGGTGACCTATGACCCTTTTTGATTGATTAAATGATGATATAAGTCCCTACAGGTCCTAGGACCCCGAGGGACATATTTGAATTGTTCATATGGATCAAAGGGGGTCATAGGACCCATTAAATGATGACATATGTCTCTAGGGGTCCTAGGACCCTTAGAGACATATTTGAATGGGTAATATGGGTCAAAGGGGGTCATAGGGTGACCTATGACTCGCTTTGACAAATTAAATGACAACATATGTCTCTAGGGGTCATAAAACCCCTAACGACATATTTGAATGGGTAATATGGGTCAAAAAGGGGTCATCGGGTGACCTATGACCATCTTTGACCCATTAAATGACAACATATGTCGGTAGGGGTCCTCGGACCCCTAGGAACATATTCGAATGGGTTATATGGGTCAAAGCGGGTTTTGACCCATATGAACGATTCAAATATGTTGCTAGGGGTCCTAAGACACCTAGGGACATATTCGAATAGTTCATATGGGTCATCGGGTCATAGGTGACCTATGACCCCCTTTGACCAATTAAATGACGACATATGTCTCTAGGGGTCCTAGCACCCCTAGAGACATATTCAAATTGTTCATATAGGTCAAAGGGGGTCATAGGGTGACCTATGACCCCCTTTGACCCATTAAATGACAACATATGTCTCTAGGGGTCCTATAACCCCTAGGGACATATTCAAATCGTTCGTATCAGTCAAATGGGGTCATAGGGTGACCTATGACACTTTTTGACCCATTAAATGATGACATATGTCCCTAAGGGTCCTAGGACCCCTAGGGACATATTCGAATCATTCATATGGGTCAAAGGGGTTCATAGGGTGACCTATGACCCCCTTTGACCCATTAAGCGATCACATACCCCTTTGACCCATATCAACGATTTGAATATGTCCCTAGGGGTCCTAAGACTCATAAGAAAATATTTGAATCATTCATATGGGTCAAAGGGGGTGATAAGGTGACCTATGATGCCCTTTGACCCATTAAACGATGACATATGTCCTTAGGGGTCTTGAGACCTCTAAGGACATATTTGAATTGTTCATATGGGTCAAAGGGGGTCATAGGGTGAACTATGACTACATTTGACCCATTAAATGACGACATATGTCCCTAAGGGTCCTAGGGACATATAAGAATGGGCCATATGGGTCAAAGGCGGTCTGTCGTCATTTAATGGGGGTCATAGGGTGCCTTATGACACCCTTTGACCCATTAAACGATGACATATGTCTCTACAGGTCCTAAGACCCATAAGGACATATCTGAATCGTTCATATGGGTCAAAGGGGGTCATAGGGTGACCTATGACCCCCTTTGCCCCATTAAACGATGTCATATGTCCCTATGGGTTCTAGGACCCCTAGGAACATTTTCGAATGGGTAATATGGGTCAAAGGGGGTCATAGGGTGACCTATGACTCTTTCTGACCCATTAAACAACAACATATGTCTTCGACATCTTCAAATGGGTAATATGGGTCAAAGGGAGTCATAGGGTGACCTATGACTCGCTTTGACCCATTAAATGGCAACATATGTCGCTATGAGTTTTCGGACCCCTAGGAGCATATTTGAATGGGTCATATGGTTCAAAGGGGGCATAAGGTGACCTATGAACCCTTTTGACCCATTAAATGATGACATATGTCTCTAGGGGTCCTAGAACCCCTAGGGACATATTTGAATCATTCATATGGGTCAAAGGGGGTCATAGGGTGACCTATGACCCCCTTTGACTCCTTAAACGACGACATATGTCCCTAGGGGTTTTGGGACCCCTTGGGACATATTCGAATTGTTCATATAGGTCAAAAGGGGTCATACGGTGACCTATAACTCCCTTTGACCCATTAAACGATGAAATATGTCCCTCGGGGTTCTAAGACCTCTAGGGACCTATTGGAATGGGTAATATGGGTCAAAGGGGGTCATAGGGTGACCTATGACTCTCTTTGCCCTATTAAATAACAACATATGTCTCTAGGGGTCCTAGAACCCCTAAGGAGATATTCGAATGGGTAATATGGGTCAAAAGGGGTCATAAGGTGATCTATGATGCTCTTTGACTCATTAAACGACAACATATGTCGCTAAAAGTTTTCGGACCCCTAAGAACATATTTGAATGGGTCATATGGGTCAAAGGGGGTCATAGGGTGACCTATGACCCCCTTTGACCCTTTAAACGATGACTTATGTCTCTAGGGATCCTAAAATCCCTAGGGACATATTCGAATTGTTCATATGGGTCAAAGGGGGTCATAGGGTGACCTGTGACCCCCTCTGACCCATTAAATGATGACATATGTCTCTAGGGGTCTTATAACCCCTAGGGATATATTCGAATCGTTCATATGGGTCAAAGGGAGTCATAGGGTGCCTTATGACACCCTTTGACCCATTAAACGATGACATATGTCGCTAGGGGTTGTCGAACCCGTAGGAACAATACGAATGGGTCATATGGGTCAAAGGGGGTCATAGGGTGACCTGTGACGCACTTTGACCCATTAAACGATGACATATGTCACTAGGGTCCTCGAACCCCTAGGAACATATTCGAATGGGTCATATGGGTCAAACGGGGTCATAGGGTGACCTATGACCCGTTTTGACCCATTAAACGATGACATATGTCCCTAGGGGTTCTAGGACCCCTAGGGACATATTCGAATCCTTCATAAGGGTCGAAGGGGGTCATAGGTTGACCTACGACTCCCTTTGACCCATTAAATGATGACATATGTCCCTAGGGGTTCTAGGACCCCTAGGGACATATTCGAATCGGTAATATGGGTCAAAGGGGTCATAGATTGACCTATGACTCCCTTTGACCCATTAAATGATGACATATGTCCCTAGGGGTTCTACCACCCCTAGGGACATATTCGAATGGGTAATATGGATCAAAGGGGGTCATAGGGTGACCTATGACTCTCTTTGACCCATTAAATGACAACATGTCTCTAAAGGTCCTAAAATGCCTAGGGACATATTCAATGGGTAATATAGGTCAAAGGGGGTCATAGGGTGACCTATGACCCCCTTTGACCCTTTAAATGATGACATATGTCTCTAGGGATCCTAAAACCCTTAGGGACATATTCGAATTGTTCATATGGGTCAAAGGGGGTCATAGGGTGACCTATGACCCCCTTTGACCCATTAAACAATGACATATGTCTCTAGGGGTCTTATAACCCCTAAGGACATACTCGAATTGTTCATATGGGTCAAAGGGAGTGATAGGGTGCCTTATGACACACTTTGACCCATTAAACGACAACATATGTCACTAGGGGTCCTTAGACCTGTAGAAACATATTCGAATGGGTCATATGGGTCAAAGGGGGTCATAGGTCACCCATTAAATGACAACATATGTCTCTAGGGGTCCTAGAACCCCTAGGGATATATTTGGATTGTTAATATGAGTCAAAGGGGGTCATAAGGTGATCTATGACCCCCTTTGACCTATTAAATGATGACATATGTCCCTAGGAGTTCTAGGACCCCTAAGGACATATTCGAATTGTTCATATGGGTCAAATGAGGTCATAGGTTGACCTATGACTCCTTTTGACCCATGAAATGATGAGACATATTCGAATAGGTAATATGAGTCAAAGGGGATCATAGGGTGACCTATGACTCTCTTTAATCCATTAAATGAAAACATATGTCTCTAGAGGTCCTAGAACACTTAGGGACATATTCAATGGGTAATATGGGTCAAAGGGGGTCATAGGGTGACCTATGACCCTTTTTGACCTATTAAACGATGACATAGGTTGCTAGGGGTCCTTAGACCACTAAGAACATATTCGAATGCGTCATATGGGTCAAAGGGGGTCATAGGGTGACCTATGACCCCCTTTGACCCATTAAAGGATGACATATGTCTCTAGGGGTCCTAGAACCCCTAGGGACATATTTGAATCGTTCATATGGGTCAAAGGGGGTCATAGGTTGACTTATGACTCTCTTTGACCCATTAAACGATGACATATGTCTCTAGGGGTCCTAGAACCCCTAGGGACATATTCGAATCGTTCATATGGGTCAAAGGGGATCATAGGGTGACTTATGACCTCCTTTGACCTATTAAACGATGACATATGTCTCTAGGGGTCCTATAACCCCTAGGGACATATTCGAATCATTTATATGGGTCAAAGGGGGTCATAAGGTGACCTATGACACCCTTTGACCCATTAAACGATGACACATGTCCCTAGGGATATATTTGAATCATTGATATGAGTCAAAGAGGGTCATATGGTGACCTATGACCCCCTTTGACCCATTGAACGATGACATATGTCGCTAAAGGTCCTCAGACCCCTAGGAACATATTCGAATGGGTCATATGGGTCAAAGGAGGTCATAGGGTGACCTATGACCCCCTTTGACCCATTAAATGACAACATATGTCTCTAGGGGTCCTAGAACCCATAGGGACATATTCGAATTGTTCATATTGGTCAAAGGGGGTCATTGGGTAACCTATGACCCCTTTTGACCTATTAAACGATGACATATGTCTCTAGGGGTCCTATAACCCATAGGGACATATTTGAATCGTTCATATGGGTCAAAGGGGGTCATAGGGTGACCTATGACACCCTTTGACCCATTAAATGACGACATATATCCCTAGGTGTCCTAGGACCCCTAGGGACATATTCGAATCATTCATATGGGTTAAAGGAGGTCATAGGGTGACCCATGACCCCCTTTGACCCATTAAATGATGACATATGTCTGTAGGGGTCCTATAACCCCTAGCGACATATTCGAATCGTTCATATGGGTCAAAGGGGGTCATATGGTGACCTATGACACCCTTTGACCCATTAAACAATGACATATGTCCCTATGACTCACTTTGACCCATTAAACGATGACATATGTGCCTAAAGGTCCTAGGGACAGATTCGAATGGGCCATATGGGTCAAGGGGGTCATAGGGTGACCTATGACCCTCTTTGACCCAGTAAACAACGACATATGTCCCTAGGGGTTCTAGCACCCCTATGGACATATTCAAATCATTCGTATGTATATGGGTTAAAAAATGAAAGGATATATATATAGTATTTATACTATTTGATGATAATAATAATAATATAAATAAACATTAAATATTAATATTATCATATCTATAGTAATAATAATAATACTATTATAGCTATAATAATAATATATATATTAATACTATATTGTAGCATAATAATAATAATAATAATAATATAAATAAACACTAAATATTTACACTATTATATCTATAGTAATAATATTAATACTATTATGGGTATAATAATATTGATACTATAGCTATATTAATACTATATATTAATATTACTATATATTAATACTATTATATATTAATATCATTGATACTTTATATTAATACTATTATACTATAAATACTATTATATATTAATACTACTATACTATTAGCTTAGTAATAAACCAAAGTCAGAAAATTATAGCAAGTTTTGATTTTGATAATATTAATATAATTATGGCAAAAGAGAGAAATTTTAGCAAGTTTTCCATTCAAAAATTTACTTTGCAATATCGGATATCTGATTTTATTGGCACCAATTCCCAATAATTCCCTGTTCATATAGACCCGACAACATCACTTTTCCACTTTTTTTTCACGGGTTTTGAAAAAAGTCGCGTTTTGGGGCCCAACTAATCAATTTTTTTTGAAAATATAACCTTAGGTGTTCAAATTTGTCATCTAAATGGAGAGCTAGAGTCGTCGAAAGGATAAACACAAAAGGAAGATATCCAATGAAGACATTGCGACATATAGAGAAAGGGACAAAATGGAACACCGAAGAAAAAGACAAGGTATGCTAAATATCAGTCAAGTTGACGATGAATTAATTGAAGGTGAAATCATAGAATCAGATAATGAATATGTACAGTTGGGGAATGAAAATGTACCTATTGAAAACGATAATGCCAAAGTTGAAAATTTGGAGAATGAAAATTTTGAAGAAGAAATGCCACCAAGTCATAATCCAAATTGCATAATTGACCATGTCGAAGATGACAATGCACAGGAACCTAATGCGCAAGAACCTTACATATCTCCTAATTATAATCGACATGAAGGTTCTAAAACACCAAAATGGATAATTGAAATTGATGAAATGATTATTTCTAGTTTGGAAGGAAAAAAATCAGAAAGAACCATTCGATTATGGGCTTCAAGACTATATCAGATGTTTTTCAGCAACAAAACAGTGGTAGAGCAATGTTAGCTTTTCATGCACTTATTAAAGATGCAAAATATGAGACCTATGCTTTCCAAATTGAAGATTCATGTTAATAAAAAGTTGGAAAAAAATGCCATTATCGTGAAGAATCTTTTCAGTGCTCTCAATAGCATTGGAAAAAATAGAAGAGAGAAGGATAATAGAGCTGCTCAAAGGGTCATTACAACTTCTTTGGTATGTCATCATTTGAGAAAGGGTAGATATATGAGACAAACTTGTATTGATTTGAATCTAAATCATACTACTTTGAGAAGAGCACTTAGTCGACGAGAGAAAATTGATGATCCTCTTCAAAATGAAATATGGGCATTTGGTGGGAGACTTCCATGTTTTGATAAGAAGCTATTCGACGATGTGAAGGAAGAAATTACACAATTTTGGCACTTTAACTCACGAGTATCACCCAATGCTAAAGATGTCTTAAAGTTGAGAATTGGCATCAGAGATCGCATGCCACATCCTAAACACCATTTAGAAGTAAGTCAAACTATGTTGTTCAAACAATTTAGAGAGAGTCATCCAAGTATTCATATATCACAAAGGGCTTTTGAATCTTTGAAGCTATTTTACTGTGTACCACTCAAAATTTGAAATACATGTTGTTGCAAATATCATGTTGAGTTTTCTATGCACCATGAACTATTACGCTCCATCCGTTGTACTTTTCATAGTAAAGAAATGTTGGAGGATTGTGGAGCTAGTGGGCTTCCAAAATCATCAAGAGACTTGCTAGATCAACTCTTATGTCGTAGAGTTGATGGTTATTCCTTTTATAGAAATGCTTGCTTAAATGAGAAGTGTTCAGAATGTGGTGGCTTATCCAAGTTTGACACATGTTTCCATGAGGGGTGTGAACAAGATCTTGGAAAGACAATACTAAAAAAAGAGGTATATGAAATAGTGAAATACACATTGAAGAGTGGGAGTGAGAGCTCTAGATGTGAATTGGTTGGAAAAGATATCAGTGTGGCTAATTATATTTCAGATTTCAAGGTAAATCTTTTTTACAAGTATGCAAGACATAGTCACAGGTCTTAGTGGTTGGATCAACAATTTAGAACGTGTAAGGAGACTTTTCCAATTGACACTATTATATCAATTGTTGATTTTGCTGAGAACTACACATTGCAACCTCAACATGAGAAACAATCTCAGTATTACAACTCCATTAAGATTGCAATTTTTGTTCACATAACATATAGACATGCCCCTAATAGTGCAGAAGATAATTGAAAGATTATTAGAGAGTATCATTTTTATATGAGTGATGATAGATCTCACTCTCACGAGTTTGTGCAATATTGTTTTGAGAATTTTTTTGATTTCTTACATGAGCATGCAATTGCTATGGATAGACATATCATTTGGTCAGATAATTGTACAGGTCAATTCAAGAATGCTCGCATGTTTTATTGGTTGTGTAGGATGCACGTAGAGAGAAGGGTGCCTCATATTTGGAATTTTTTTGAGTCTGGCCATGGAAAAGGGGAACATGATGGAGCAGGGGCATGTGTGAAGAGAGCTCTAGTTAAGGAGCAACTGAAAATTTCAACAATAGAGCTTCTTGATGCTCGTAGTATTGTTGATTGGTGTAGTTTAGCATTATCACAAAGGGGGACTCTTGATTCAGTGGTATGCAAGTTCTTTTGGTTGGTTGAGGAAGGGTCCATAGGTGATAGATCAGATTGTGCTATAGTGAGAGACTCATAAAAAATGCATTCATTTCGGAGCTCTAATTCTAGTACATGGACCATTTGGATATGACAACTAGCTTTTTTTTGTCATACTTTTTTTCAGTGTGATTGGGATCACTGTGAGTCAAGTGAGTGGGTGGACACATGGGCTCCACATTATCTTACTCCAAGCTCTATCATACCCCCTATCAAAAATGATGACATGGAAAGTTCACTTGAGCATAACCATCTATCAGATATACTTCAGCCAGGACATGTCTTTGCATTGGTTGCACCACAGGGGAATGATGAGAAATTCGATTATTGGTTAGGACGTTGTGTAAGAGGAAAACAAAACCTTGCACAACCGATCACAGATGATGATGGATTCACGTATCCTACTAGTTCAGTGGTTGTTGCTGGAACATGGTTGCGGACATACATGCTTAGAAGGAACAGAATTCGTGCATTCGAAGATTATCAAAAGCACAAAGTAATTCTCATATATTTGCATCTTATTATAGCAACAAATGTAAAGTTATTGAAACATGAAGGAAGACCAAAAGTAAAAGAACTTTTTACTATTGCTAATGCTGATCATAAAGCCCTGTTGGAGACCCTAAAATAGAGAGAGGACCCTATTGGAATACTTGACTAGGTATGTATACTTCTTATGTTATTTTCTTCATAATGATTTAATGAATTGATGATTATCTTGTTTAATACAATAAGTTACTAATTTTTTTATGATATTGGAATGTAGGTACATCATGAAGAGTTGGAGGGGGGTGGTATTGGGGGGAATTTCTAAAATTTATGATGTATTATGATGTAAAATGTATAGTTTTTTTTATATGGTTTTTGTATTTTGGTAGGTTCTTTGTAAGGAATTATAAGAGGAAGATATTGAACAAGTTCTTCCAAATCATATTTGCATGTGATACAAGGCTATACCGACAATTTTAAGAGGATTTATAACTATATGAAAGATAATTGCATGCGGATATCTTATTAAAAATTTGGTTTTTTCCTTATTTGACATAAAGTTGACATTATGATTATTAAAACTATTTTTATCAAACTAATGAAATTAAAAAAATTTAGAAAGTACAGATTAACAATTAGAATACTTGATTTCTTCCATTTTGCAACCAATCATAGCATTTGAAAGCATAAAGAGTCATAATATTGTATAATGTTTTGAAAGACTTTCATATTGAAAAGTTCTATGAAGCACATTTGGGATAAGCCATGAAATCCATGAAAGAAGATAACATGTAGGATAAGCAATTAAAGCCAATAAGCAAGATAGCACATGCATAATGACATGATATGAAGTTGGATATGAAGGCTATGAGTGGATGAGAAAGTAAAATAGGGTACACATGGTTAGCTTGATTTTCTTTTAGTTGTAGCCTTTGAGGGTACGCATGGTCTATATGAAAAGAATTTTGAATTTTATGTTTCAACACTATGGAATCTTTAGTTTTATGAATTTTTCTTCCATGGAGATTAATTTAAGAATGCCTTGTGTGTATGTAAAGGCCTTAAGGGAGATTAATTTAAGAATGCAATATTCTCCTCTAACCTTTTATCAAGTTTAGAATTGATTTCTATCATGTGCTTAGAGAGATGAAGGTAAGAAAGATTATTTGTCTCTTCTAGCTCTTTGTATTGAACATAAAGAAAGAAAGATGAAAAGTGAACAAATCTAAGTGTAGTCAATAGATCAAGGAAACCATTTAGTGAAAGAAATTCTTAGTATGCATATCATAGACCATGAAGTTAGAAAATACCAATAGCTCTAAGACCAAAGAGCCATTTTAAGCATGTTCAAGCACTAGAGACATAGAAAATCAAAGTCAATTTATGAAACTCCCCTTAGCAAAAAATGCAAACAAATATTTGCATTTGACGTTTTGACTTGGTTGAAAAAGTTTGACAATAATTGATAATATTGCAAGCTTGATGTTCAAAAGAAATTTTGTTTTCCAAGAAAGATAGTGACACATGGAGTAGTCTTCAAACAATCAAGCAAGGCACAAAGCAACCTTTCATGATACACATCAAAGGGGTAAACCTTTCTTGACAACTTTTCAAAATCTAACTCCTAACAGCTACAAGTCAGTGCCATTAGCTCTGAGTGGGTGGGTGAACCATAGTAACACCCTTGTTCCAACCACATAGACCCTCTATCGTCCGTGGTCACCCCGTACCGAGGAGTCTCCAAGGTACTCTAAGTGCATTTTGAGGTCGATCTTTTGAGGGTCATAACTCAGAGCTCATGAGGGCTATCGATGAACTATCGAATGCTACAGGACGATGATACTAAGGCCTAAAATAATCTATCTCATTTTTGAGAGATCACAATTTTGTTTGGATTCAGCACAACGATCTCGCTCGATGCCAAAACTCGCAGTGTGCCTCAGTTCATACGTGCACCACAGTGTAACTTTGAAACCTCTGATCTTGGCATCGAATCATCAGTGTCATTAGGTCCGAATGGATAGGTGAACCCTAGTCACACCCTTGTTCTAGTCACGAAGACCATCCATCATTTGTGGCCACCCCATACCGAGGAGTCTCCAAGGTGCTCTAAGTGCATTTTGAGGTCGATCTTTCGAGGGTCATAACTCAGAGCTTGTGAGGGCTATCGATGAATTTTCAAATGCTACAAGATGGTGATACTAAGGCCTAAAATAACCTATCTCATTTTTGAGAGATCACATTCCATTTGGATTTAGCACAGCAATCTCGCTCGATGCCAAAACTCGCAGTGTGCCTCAGTTCATAGGTGCACCACAGCGTAACTTTGAAACTGCTCATCTTGGCATTGAATCGTCAGTGCCATTAGCTCTGGATGGGTAGGTGAACCCTAGTCACACCCTTGTTCTAGCCACGAATACCATCCGTCATTTGCAACCACCCCATACTAAGGAGTCTCCAAGGTGTTCTAAGTGCATTTTGAGGTCAATCTTTCAAGGGTCATAACTCAGAGCTCATGAGGGCTATTGATGAATTGTCAAATGCTACAGGATGGTGATACTGAGGGCTAAAATAACCTATCTTATTTTTGAGAGATCACATTTCTTTTGGATTCAGCACACCGATCTCGCTCGATGCCAAAACTCGCAGTATGCCCTTAGTTCATAGGTGCACCACAGTGTAACTTTGAAATTGCTGATCTTGGCATCAAATTGTCAGTGCCATTAGCTCCAGATGGGCAGGAGAACCCTATTCATACCCTTGTTCTTGCCACAAAGACCATCCATCATTTGCGGCAACCCTGTACCGAGGAGTCTCCAAGGTGCTCTAAGTGCATTTTGAGTTTGATCTTTCAAGGGTCATAACTCAAATCTTGTGAGGGCTATTGATGAATTGTCAAATGCTACAGGACGATGATATTGAGGCCTAAAATAATGTATCTCATTTTTGAGAGATCACATTTCGTTTGGATTCAGCATAGCGATCTCGCTCGATGCCAAAACTTGCAGTGTGCCTCAGTTCATAGGTGCACCATAGCGTAACTTTGAAACTACTGATCTTGGCATCGAATTGTCAGTGCCATTAGCTCTGAATGGGTGGGTGAACCCTAGTCACACCCTTGTTCTAGTCATGAAGACCATCCATCATTTGCAGCCAACCCATACCGAGGAGTCTTCAAGGTGCTCTAAGTGCATTTTGAGGTCAATCCTTCGAGGTTCATAACTCAGAGCTCGTGAGGGCTATCAATGAACCGTTAGAGGAGACAAGTTTTTAAGGATGGAGTGGCTTAGTGTTTTTTCTAAAATAAGCTAGTGGGAAGGCTTTATTAGAGGGTCTTGGCCAAACTAGTGGGGTGTTTGCCCACTCTCTAATTTTAGAGATAGGTAGGTTTTGGAGGGAGATTAGGGGAGCTCTACTACAACTATCCTTACCCTAGCTTGGACCAAGGTTGGTATCTCAAACTTGCTTCTTTTCCATTTCTTTTGTTTAGCATGGTTAAGCAAATATGCAAGTGTGGAGTTTATCAATGGAGTATGCATTGCATTGCATTATGGAGTAGCATTCATGTGAGTGCTTGAATGGTGTTCATTCCATGTAGATTAGTTTGACACCATTGTGCATGTTGTTGTATTGTGTGGAGTATTGTGAGTATGAGGTTTGGATTTCGTCTATTTCCTTGTTGTATTATGGGTGTTGATATTGTGTTGTGAAAATGTGATGTGCTCTTGAAAATTTCTTGTTTTATTTCTACTTGGTTTTGTTTTCTTGTTTTGTGCTTGAGTATTGTTATGGGCATGGGACTTACACTCACCCTTGTGGGAAGGGAAGAGAAGTCCAGGGTGAAGGGCTTAAGTTGGGTTCGAAAAATGTATTGAGAACCTTGGAGTATGGGCTCCATTGTATGCCATAACATTTCATATCTTGCTGGGGGTGATAAGGAAAGTATGGTGTAGAAAGAAAGTTTGAGGAGTTACAACTGATGGTAGTGGGTTTGGAGGAGGAAATGTGGAGGCCCCGAGAGGGCATTAAATGGTTCATTTATGATAGCCTCGAGAGGGCATGAAATTTTCTGAATTATGATAGCCTCGAGAGGGCATGAAAATTATTTATTGCAAATATGGTTTTGTATGGAAAGTATCCATTTTAGAACACACCTTCACCCTATGTTTATGGTTCCATCTGTGAAGCCATTGTGAAATAGTCTTGGGGGGAAATTGTTCAAGTTTGAAATGTAATGTTTATGCATTGAAAGATTGTATGTGTATCCTAGTTTGAGCCTTGTTCCCTAGCATGGGGGTGGTCTCTTTGAGGCCTATGGTTGGGTGGAAAGCACCCATGGTCCTTGTTATTTTGTTGTGTTGCATATGCAGATTTGTGTCCAAGGGAGCAATAGAAATGGCTTGGAATGATCATCTTGCATATTAATGTTGGATGAGAAAACTTGACATTGTGCCCTCATTTGTGAAGGAGGATTCACCAGATTGTTCATGTTCTCAACGATCATGTTGGACAATGTTCATGCTACTCATTGTCCATATCTTTCAATGTCCATGTTACTTATGATTTTGAAAAGTCCCTTATGTTGCCCCATTGTGATGGAAGGAGATTGTATCATTGTTACCTAATGTACGTGTAGAAGAAATAATTGATAAGGTTGTATATGCATGTTTCATTTGGAGTTTATATTGTTATGAAAGTATTGGTATGAGTCACAGATTTTCTTTGACATCATTGTTATCATTTGAAAATGTGAAAGAAAGTTTTCTCCTTGTGGTATTGTAAATGACTAGTTAATAATAACAATCCATAGATGTTATGTGATACCATTGATTGTATAAATTTAAAACTTAGTAGATTGCTTACAATCTTGTTGTGCACTCAGTAATTTGGAAGGAAAATTTTATTTTCATATCACATGCATGGATAACATTGATTTTAATTACCAAGCTTAATGCAATTCTAAGCAAGGAAATCATCAAATTAATTTTATGATATAGCAAAATGAAGTTTGTTGTAAGAGAAGACATAATAAAATCTATGAGATACATTGTTGTAGGCATGCATTTTCCTCTCTAGAAAATGTATGGTAAAGGCAAATAAATCCCTTCCTTAATACAGAGAAATAAAATATTAAAGAATATTCCCAGGTTCGAGACTACTATGCAATAAAAATAAAAATAATAATAGCATATAGAGACTAATGAGTGTCCTAGACTAATATATTTTCTAAGTGACAGAATGGTACACATTACAATCTTGTGACCTCTAAGTCACATACAACACTCAAATAATAAATTAGTAATTAAATAAATAAAGGCATATTAGTGTGCATGTTAGAGAATATGAAAAATTTAAATATTTAACTCAAAAATAAAATAAAAGCCAAGATTGAGTGGATGTACATATAATAGGGTTAATATGAAGTAAGTTGTCAAGATGATGGGATTGGAGAATCAAGGATAAGGATGGATGGTGGATTAAAATAATAACTCAAATCTAGTTTTATCTAGTCAATAAAGCACATTGATACATTGATACATATATGTCAGAACGAAAAGGTATGTTATATACAAACCTTATTTATACGCTTGCACCTAATCCTTGCATAAAAAATTCATCTAAAAAATTTAAATTGACACACTCAATATGATGGTGTAGTAGGATATGTTCAAATATAGATTGTGAATTATTATTGAGTTAAGTACTTTGAATTGGCCCTTAGACTTACTAAGAGTTCCTCATTTTATGTGCTTACTAATTCATACTTTGAAACTACTTTGAATCTTAACATGCTTTGATAATAATAATATTGATAGTGAGAAAGTGAGCTTATGGTGAATAGTTAGATGTAATAATGTAAAAAGTAAATGTAATAGTATAGTAATTATAGTAATTCAAATAGTAAATGTAAAAGCATGGCAAGGTAGCTAGATTATTTAGTAGTTGATGAGCTAGATAGTTAGTGATTGTCTTTTGTTAGAGTGAGTTTAATTTATGTATTCAAATAGTAATTTTTGTGTTTAGAAAACTGTAGCGAGTGCTAGTTTGGTGAGGAAGCAATGTTGATAGAATGCATAAGGATGACTAAATAGAGTAAAGAGGGAGAAAATGACTCAATATTGGTCCAATCTTTGAGAGGACCTGTAACCAGTAAGATATGGATGCAAGCACATGATACACGTTTGGGACATAAAAGAAATTGTTTATTCCATAAGTTGTGTAACTAATGTGTTGAATGATGGATACTATAAATGCAAGTGGCCCCTTCTCCGTCATGTAGACTTTGAAGCTACCTTTGGGGCATATCTTTTCTAATTTCCAATGGTTAGATCCGATATAGTGTGGTAGATAACTGCACATTTTCTTATTTGACTAAGGGTGCTCATGTGATGAGTACTAAATCTAAATTCTCTAGATACGTGTGTTTAATTGATTAAGATATACTACACTTCCACACCATATAGTAATTGTCACATTAATATATATTGTAATGATTAATGAATGTGTGTACATTGGTAATGAGGATAATAAGTAATTCTGATCCCCTTCCCTTACATGCTAGAATCATGACCTAGTCCATATGATACAATTGACAGATCGTAATAGAATATTAGTATCAGAGGCTTGTTAGGATATGAATTACCTCACTAATTTATGAGTGTTGTATCTTGAACTTTCTCGTTTGACTCGTGATGCTAACTTGAACTAGACTGTCATCCAATCTATTTGAAAACCACCTGTGACAAAAATGTTAACAGCTTCACACTATCCACATGAGTCTTGAACTCCTATTCAATGATAACCTTGTTTTACAATATTTAATTTCTTATACAACTTCATGAGCTACAAAAAAAATTAAAAATTGTTGTGTTTTTACTAGTAAAATTTAGGGCATGACACATGATCCACGATAAGTTGAACAATACTAGATACTAAATTAATATGTATATCATTGTGCACGTAAATGAAAAAAATATATATCAAAATACATGTATCCATAGAAAAAATTTTACAAAAATATATATCAAAGATCATGTATCCATAGACAAAGTACTCAAATATATATATATATATATATATATCAAAATACATAGATCCATATACAAAATGTGCCTGATCCTGCCATTAGAATGTGTATAATATCAATGTTTCTGTATACAATGTGGCATATGCCATCTCAAAATGTCTCATGATGCATCCTACGAAAACTATACTATCCTAGGGTGCTAGTGGATGATCAAAATGCAGCCTCTTCGCTGCACTAGGTGGATCAGATGCCTCCTACATAAACGAAAAAAGAAAACCCAAAGTTAGACTACTAAATTTATATGATTCTACGTATCTAACATTGAATTACTCAAATGCATAATGATATTTTCCATAATGGAGATTAATACTATCAAAATTTCATAATAAATACCTCTCTCGTATGCCCTCAACAATGCTGGTACCTCTTTGATTGTGGGTTGTATATGTTCAAATACCTTTGTCAAATGAATCTACAATTTAAACTATAACATTATAATTCATAGCATGCTAAATTTATAACATATTTAATCATGAATTCAAACTACAACTTACTATTGTAGGCTCCTCCTTAGGAGTGAGTGGCCGCATCATCAAATCTACATAACTGTCACGTCGAACCTCATGTTCACTAGGAGTCTCCTATAAGATACAAAATAGTAGTTGTTAATATCACAGAAATTAGTTTTGAATTTATTTATGAAGATAAGTGATGCAAGAGCATCCCATACTCATCAAGGGAACATTGAAGATCCAAGGCATTACAGAGGTCATGGAACATCTCTTGAAGTCAATTGGGCAATCCTTGCACCAATTATGGCTCATGGAAGCATACAAAGTTATAATGTTGGACTCATATGTGGAAAAAAGTTGTAATTGGGCACGAGATAGGATTTTAGGATTTCATATGGTAGATGAGTCATTTGATAGGTTCATGTAGGTTGTCATGATCATATCTTGTCATTAGACAAGTCAAAACATTCTAGAATTGAGTTTTAGGGTTTGAAAAAGTAGGCCCTAGTTTTTAAGCCATTTTAAGGAGGGTTTTGAAGATTGGGTGTTTAGGAGTGTGACCAAGACCTATAATCTTGAAAATCCTTAGTGTGATGATCCCTTTGTTGAAGCTTTGGCATGTCTAATTCCTCCTTGTGTGTCCCAGAGTTGAAAGGTACATAAGTGGTGTCTAGAGATTTCTTGGTGAGGAAAGAAAGAGAATTAGTGAGTTGGCCCTTGGGAAGGAAGAAAACTTGTTGTGAAAATTCCTCCTAAAAATCAAATGGCTAGAGAACTTGAAGAATTGAGAGAAGAGTTGGCAAAAGAGAAAAGAGAGAGGAGAGAACTTGAAGCATCTAGAGTGAGGGAAGAAAGACAGCTGAGAAGAGAGAGGTTGAAGCTTATTTCAAGGATAAAATCCTTAAAAAAGGAAAGGCAAGAACCTAGAGGAGAAGAGGTTAGAGGAAGAAATCATGGAGAGAACCATGAAGAAGAAGAGGTTGGTAATGCAAGGCAAGAGCATGAGACAATAGATGATCCTGAAGAAAGGAGATTTATGATAATCATTAAGGCAGTACAAGGTAATGGTGGGAAGAACCATATTGATTTTCAAATATACCAAGGTAAAATGGATAGTGAAGAAGTGCTAGGGTGGATAGAGGCCCTTGAGAACTACTTTGATCTTGAAGACATAGAGGCAGATAAGAAGGTAAAAGTAGCAACAACAAGACTAAGAGGAACATCACTCACTTGGTGGAATAGTGTTTAGAATGAGAGAGAGGAAAGGTAGTTCAGGGAACCTAACCTATGTGGTAGGGGGGAACAAGTATCTATGTTGTCGGACACCTTGCCACTCCATGAAAGCGAGGATTCAAGTAGATTAGGAAGTTGGAATAAAGGTTTGGTCCATATTTTACAAGTTGGTCTATGTTTTGTAATAAAGGCACATGTAAGGCCCACAAGAATTTTGGTGTGGTTATAAACCAAGTGACTCCATGAGACCAAAACACCTTAGAATAGGGTATTTAGAGTCTAAACAATATTAGCAAAAAGTGGTTGTTTGTTTGTTTTATGGTTGGGAATGCCTATATGGTTGTTCCAATGGTCATGTAGACCTTTATATATGTCATATGTGATCTTAGTTGAAAGGAGGAGATCAGAGTGTATGGTGGTTTGGAGAAAAAATAATAAAAACTTCAATTTTTTAGAAATTTACTGGTAATCGCTCGGCTGTTACATTGGTACAGATCTGTACAGAACTTTAATGATTGCTAAGTGTATGAAATAGTTGCAGGGGTGAGTTAGGAAACTTTTGGTTTTGGTTTGACTCAAAAAAGAGTTCGGGTTTAAAAGTTATCTGCATTTTAGTAGAAGGTGGTCTGAAAAGCCTTGTTTCCTAGACCCTTCCACAAATGCATCCCTAACTTGCATTCCCACTAGTGGCACCCTCTAAAACTGAGGGATATGAAATTTAAGAGACTAGGCAACATAATGCCAGAGCTTGGAGGCTTGGAGAGAAGGGAAACTATTTTTCCAAGTCGGCCCAAGGTCAAGCAAGCCCATGTGCTTGACCGATTTTTGCAAGGTAATTGGTGACAGTCATGGTTGCAAGCACTTCTGATCAGTTTGAGTGCTAGAGTTGGATGCATTGACTATGTTGGAGATTTACTTAAGTTTTTTGGGTCTTGGGAACCCACCTTTCCCATTCTTCCTTGAAGCCCTAGCCTAACTTGATCAACTAGGCCTAGGTACCAAGAAGCAGTTTGGAGGGTCTTGGAGCAAGATCAGCCCAAAAGCTTTTGGATTCTTAGTAGGTGCCAAGAAGGGTGTTTGGACCTATGGAGAAGTCCCTATGCTATTAAGGGATACTGGGAGAAAAGTGCAAAGAAGCTAATTGGAAGGCTACAAGGTTTGTAGGCCTAGAAGTGCAAAGGTGTGTTGGGAGTTTGGTGGAACGAAAAAAATTGATGAGTTTGGGTTGGAATAGTATGTCCATGATTGTCTCCATTTTTGGTGATAGTTGGTGAGGCTTTTCAAGTGGGATTGCCTTGTTTGGCTTGGAGGTTGAGTATACTTGGAGTGGGTAAGAGGACTTGTGAGAAGTCCTAGAATCCTAAGTTGGATTGTGATAGCCATTTATTGGCTTGTGGAAGGTAGTTTCTGCAGACTCTGCATCAAAAGGGGATTGAATAAGATTTCAAATTAGGAGAGAATGAAGACTATGGTGAGAAATCAATTCTTGCCATATGATTTAGCAATCCAAATTTAAAGATAAGAAGGAACAATTTGAAACAGAGGGATATGGATGTCATGTCCTATACTGAGAAATTCCATACCCTGAGTATTAGGCAAGGACTGGAAGATGAAGATGAGAAGGTGGCTAGATACATTAATGGACTCAAGTACAATATTCAAGATGAAATAGGATTGAATGTACCAAGGACACGTGGAGAATGCTTTTAGTTGGCAATCCAGGTAGAGGAGAAGTTGAAAAGAAAGAATGAGAGGCAAGAAAATCAGAGAGGAGGTGGAACAATAAGAGGAAGAGGTGTAAGAAGTTAGTTTGACACTTCAAAAAATCAAGACAAAGATAAAGGAAAAGAGATTACATCTGAGACAAGAGGAAGTTTCAGGGGAGGAAGATTTGGAAGTGGAAGAGGTAATAGTGTTTTCATAGGTAAATGCTTCACATGTGGAGGAGTAGGAAATCAATCCTAGAAGTGCCTTGAGAAAGGTGTGGATTTTAGGAAGGAGGAGAGGAGAGTCACCTTGACCCAAGGAGAAGAGGAAGAAAAGAAGTACGATAATGCAGACCCTGAACTTGAAGGAGAATCTTTGATGGTGAGAAGAGGACCACAAATGTAGTAGCAAAAGGAGACCAGACCATCCATTTTTAGGACAAATTGCATGAGCCATGGTAGGATTTGTAAGATGATAATAGACTCTAGTTCCATTGATTATTTAGTGTCTTATGAAATGGTAAATAAACTAGGATTGAAGAAGTATCCTATTGATAGACCATATAGGGCATTTTGGGTTAGTGATGCACAAAATATTGTTGTAAGGGAGCAAGCAATAGTGGATTTCTCTATAGGAGAATATAAAAGATCAAGGTATACGTGATCACATTATAATGACATGCTGCCATGTAATCCTTGGAAGGTCTTGGCAAGCTTCAAGGAACACTATTGAATTTGGCTCATCAAATGTCTATATAGTACACAAAGATGGTGTGAAGTTTAAGATAAATCCTTTGACTGGTCATGATGAGGAAAGAGTTATTTTTTTTGGCAAGAAAGAGTTTGTGGACTTGCAGGAGCAGAGGGAGAGTAAACATGATATGAAAAATCTTCCACTGAAGCCATCTCTTTTGGTTATGAAGGATGAGATTGTTCAAGACAAAACTCAAAATTCTACTTACAAGCAGACAGTGACAGCAAAAGGAGTGATGATAGGAATAGTATGGTGCCCTTTGTTGATGAGACTGAACAAAGAAGTGAACATATCCATGGAGGATAAGATACAGGGTCAGCATGACCTCAGACAACAAGTTATTCAGCCTTTGTCAAGGATAAAACATGACTGTTCACAATCAGCAGGTAGTAAGGTTACCATGACTGGTAACAAGGATCCAATGCTTTTTGTTTCTAATGATTTGTATGCAGGTGTGCAGGGTAATACATTGCAAGTACAAAGTTGCAAACATCCCTCTAGAAGGATGGGAGGAAAGAAGATTGTACCCCTTAACTCTTGGGACAAGAGTTTCTTTGAAGGTGGGGTGTTTGGTGCAGGGGCACCTATTAAATCATCTAAGAGAGCCTTGGTACCAAATGAAGATAGAGGATCAAAGACATCATTGATTGTTAATTGGGATATATTAAAACCAATAATAGAATTATGTAATAAAAAATTTACTTTGAAAGACAAAAGTCATAAAAGTCCTAGTAAGGACCTAAGCGCAACATGATGTAAAATGGCCAAAAGAGCCATATGGGGTAGTCTTAGGATAGTTTCATACTTAGTTGCATTTAATAAATCCATATCACCAATTTTGAGTCCATGGAACAGTTTAGAAAGTTAGGGAATGCATAAAAACTTTAGTTTGAAATTTGAATGTCAAATTCAAACAGTCATATTAGTTTTGGAGGGAAAGTAGTAATTTGGTATTTGTTTGATTAAATAAACCTTTGTAACCAACTTGGTTGGTTGGACAGGTGCATATAAGCCTATTTAAGTTGTAATGAACATATGAAAGACATGAATCATTATTGGTACGGAAAAAAACAAAAAAAATTTATAGAACAAAAATCATACTTTCCTCTGCATCAATAAAAAATAAAATAATAAATGATACTTATACATACAATGGGGCTCTCTGTGCGAATGAAAATCCCTGATGATCTAGGACGCCGAATCTGTACAGGCTCATCGCCAGTAGCCACACCCTATATGCAATAAAGAATGTAATTAAATGAGATTACCACAAACATTTTACAAGAATGCATTAATAGTTAATCAATTAGAAAACATCTAATTACCTTTCCTTTGTCAATGCATGCTGGCTCACCCCCTGAACTTTGTCCCCCCAGGGCAGCTGGTATCTGCACAATAAAAGAAAGATGAGCAACCATATATGGTACAATATCAAATAGAAAAAAAAATGTGAACACATCATAATGTACCGTAGATGTCTCAAGGCCAAATGAAATGGCCGAGAGTGTAGCATCATCTATCTGTCTGAGCTCCTCCTTGGTCATCAACTAAACATGAATGAAGATCACATACATGTAAAAGTCAGTATGGCTTAAAAATTAAAATTACTCTATTATAAAAATTAACTTTAAATCACATATGTCATAAGAAAAAAATGTATACATGTATCGACATCGAAGGAGTCCATGCCTCTGCATTCCCCTCCTCTCTCACATCAGGGTCTGTAGCCTTTGCGCATGCGTCTGGTGTATCCTTGTATAATACAAAATGATACTTAGGATGATCACCTATGGGACCTAGGAAAATATTCTTGCATGTAATGCAAGTGTGAGGCACACAAACATGTGATGAGCTAGTCGATGATGAACTAGCACCAACATCATCAACACAAGGAGGCAAGACTAACCTAGCCTAAGATATCATTAGGCTACTCAGCCTATGAATGACTCTGATGGTCTGAGAGCTAGCCTCTGCCATAATATCTAGATGCTGCACTTGAGGAGGGAGGGAGATATTAGGGGGGGGGAACAAAAGTGTCAAGTTTCTTCCGCTAGGAAGAGGGTCTATCCTGAGGAGCTCCTAGTCCTAAGCCCATGTTGGGCTTCATGATCCAATAGTTCACTTTAAGTTTCAACACAAATTCTACATATAATTTTCTAAGGAAATAAAATGGTATGTCTAAATTTCCATGTGGAGGGATATCAAAGACCATCCACCAACGGTCCCAAAAATTTGCACGTATGGCGTCATTTGTGCACCATTTAATCGATAGTTTGGTTTTTTTTGGGTTAACTGGTATACCCATTTTTGGGTTAGCAAAAAGGCTAGCCAAATCGTCTTTGGTTATGTTGAGGGCCGCGAACTCATCATAATCCAAACCATCATCAAACATCTGGTGCATTTCATCATGCCAACGAAGAGTGGCATTTTGTTGGTTTGTAAGGGTTTAAATGTTATCCGCTATGGTTTTTAACATGGATAACATAGGAGCTAGTGTAGGTACATTATTGTATGTTCTATGCAAACCTCTCAACTCAGTGAGATTTTCATTGATCAAATCCTTGATTTGAGGAGGGTTTTGAGGAGGTAGAGGATCATTTGGTGGAGGGTTTTGTGGGGATACTGGATCGTTTGGTGGTGGGTTACAAGGAATATTATTCCCTGCCTCAGTGTCATCATTTTGATCAGCCATTCCTATTGAAGTGCAAAACGTAATATATATTAAAAAAAATTCTAAATTTTAACCATTTTTGTCAAAAAAACCCTAGATTCAACTAAAACAAACAAAATCATGTTACAATCTATTAAATTTAGGTTAAAAATGAGTCGGGGGGGGGGAACATACCTGATATCTGATATCCGATCTTGTATCTGATATCTGATCCACTATGGAAATATTGGCCCCAAATTTGCGTAAAATGAGGGCCCGTGGGTCTGTGATTTTATTTAATCCAATGTACAGGTATCAGATATCCGATACTATATCGGATATCTGATATGGCACAATAACATAAAATGAGTACAATATATATAGTATATCATATAATATATAATATATATTACATTTTATATATTTTTATATTATATTTTATATTTATTATATTAATTTACTATATATTATAATATAAAATATTATATTATATAATAATAATATTATTATATTATATTATTATAATTCATAATATATTATACTTTTTTATTATATATTATATTATAAGATATTACTTTTTATTATTATATTATATCTTTTATATATATATATTATATTACATTACTATATATTATAATATAATACATTATAATATTACTATTATAGTATAATAATAATAATAATAATATAGTATAGTATAATAATAATATCATATCGGATATCCAATATAATAATAATAATAATAATAATAATAATAATTATTATTATTATTATATCCAATATCCGATGTCAAATCGGATATCCGATATCATATCGGATATTCGATAAGGCTCGGCTTAACCTTCCAGATTTGGTTCCTGGATAGGTAAAAAAAAGTCAAAGCAAATTTTGAAGCGCTTTTAGGCGTCTTCAAACTCTTTTTTTTTCACATCGCCACTTTTTGGCACACCATGATCCTGCACATACCTAGTACCTGCTTCTAAACAAAAGATAACTTTAGAGTAATGGATTCTATGAAATCAGATGTTCTCTTCAAAATATGCTCTTTCCAAAGTTCTAGTTTCTTGATGTCATTGTGAATAGTAGCAACCTGACTCTCAAAATCATCAATTTTGCTAGATGGATGCTAGATTTTGCTGGATAAAGCCTCTAGCTCATTCATCTTTATCTCTAACTGACTATTGAAGTATTTAGTTAGCTTGTATGATAAGGTACACTTAACATACATAGTTTTCCGTTCTTGCAGACATTTTTGAAGTTCTTTTATACATGTATCAAGATTAACTAAGTCATTCTTGATATTCTGGTAGATAGTGCTAAACAAGTTAGTATCATGGGAAATTTGAGCCTTCACCTTTGCAACATTCAACAGATTTGTGAATTCTTCATCAAAATAATTTAGTATTGCTTGTGCTCTCTGTTCAAGATCTAACTTAGTATGTTGTACTATTAAAGTGTTGTGCAATCTATCTATTACTTCCATTAAAATTTTTTGCAAACTTTTCACATTTTTGTTCTTCTATATGAGTTTGGATGGGGATGAGATTAGATCTATTTGATCATCATCATAAATAGCCAAACTAGCAAGAGAGAGTGGATTAGATGAGCTAGATGGTTTAGTCTCATCCTCCCTCTATTTCGTTACTGCTTCTTTTCCATCTTACTCTTCTTTCTTTTCCTTTTCCTCTTTTTTTCTCTTCTCTTCTAATCTTTTCTTCTCTTCTTCCTCAGTTTTCATTTTCATTTCTTTTTGTACAATCATTCTTTTATCTTCATCTTCCTTTCTTTTCCTTTCTTCCTCAAGAAATTTCTTCTTGGCTTCTTCTATCTTCTTCTTTTCTTCTTCTAGTAGTCTCTTCTCTTCCTTAGTTTGCCTCAACTTATCTTCAATATCTTCAATGTGAGGTGTATTTGGTTTAGAACCACCAAATGGATTGGTATCATCAATGTTAATTGTAACATTGGTTTGATAAATTTACATAGTGTCACCACTCTCTAACACTTGCGAGGTTCTAGGAGTTGGAGGAGATGCTACCTATGATTCTATCATCATCTTACTGATACCTACTATAGTTTCTTTCCTTAATTTGTCCTTTTCACCAACCATGAATAGAAATGGTCTCAACTTATTTATTAAGTATGGTGTGAGGTTATTCAACAATCCTTTTATTTCATCTTCATCATTAGTCTTACAGATAGTCGTTAGCATAGACTTTCAAAGTTCAAGGTCTTCTTCTCTTGCAGGAGTCTTCTTATTTATAAGTCTCTCATAGACTTTGTTGTTTACTACTCCTTCAATATCTTTCAAACCTAGATCATTTACTATGATATATCTTATAGTAGATATATCAACTTGATCCTTCTCAAAATTATTGTATAAATCTTAAAACTTTTTCATCTCAAAGAAAATTCCCTTATTGCAAATCACTATGTTAATCTTCTCAATCTTTAGCTTCCAAGGTTGCTAAGCTCATCCTACTACTTATTTAGGTAGAGCCACATTTTCTAATTGCTTAGATTCCTATTCCTCATCTTCTTCATCACTTGACTCAATTTTTAATGATGTCTTTTGTCTCTTACAAGATCTTGTAGCCAACTATTTGACTCTCTTAGTCTTCGGAGATACCACTTCCACTAATCTCTTTGATTTTCTCTTTTGCTCACTGGGTTGAATGTCAAACATTATTTCATATAGTATGCTCTATTCCAAAGATGTTTCAACAACTGATACTGACAAGGGTTTTATGTTCAATATGCCTTGCTTCATTGTTTGTCTCATGGCCTTAGATTCACTTTCTATCATTTTGGCCTCTAATAGTGCCTTCTTCATTACTGATTCAACCTTTCTATGTGACGCCTTCTCCAAGGTTGCTTGATGAGCATGCTCTGTGATCTCATCGTACATGCCCAATCTATGTTTAGCTTTATTTTTTTCTAAATTCAATAAAAAATCAATGTAATCAACTGCAACATCATCATTCAACTCATAGCTCAAGGGATCCAAAAATGTCTCTTGAGGTTCCATTTCTTGAATGTATGTATGATTTGTATCAACTAGAATACATATATCCTCCTTCAATCTATCCACAATTCAAGGTGAAATCCTAAATCTTTGTTTCATCTCATTTTGAAAAGTCCTCATAATTAAGTTTCCACTATCCAATATCTTGTTTATAGGATGCCTTCTACATACCTCTGTAATATTCTCCATAGTGCATCTGTCACTACTCATTATGTCTGTGACTAACAAGTAGAAAAATCTCTTTAGTACATGGAAGAATATGTGATTTATCAATGATTAGAATATAAACACACCATTCTTGGTCCTCTTAATCTTTTCAAGGTTCTCCAAGAATTGCACTCTTAGTATTTCACTCAAATTTACTTGCTCTTTCTCAACACATATCTTATAAGATAAATATATAGATCTTGTTGATAGTTTATCAATCTTAGAACTTGCACAAATTGAATAAGCAATAATTCTACTAAGAAATCTCACATCATCTTTCTTGATGAAGTTGATTATCATGGCCTTCCCATTGTATACTACCTTAGTGTAACTTTCCACTTTCTTCTTAACCATCTTTTCACCTATGAGTACACTGCCTTGTTTGCTAAGACTAGTTACCTCATGAATAAGATTGGAAAAAATATCTGCTAGATTATCTTGCATCCATAATTTTCCATCATGTATCCTACTCAATATGATTTGAGTCCATTCATCTGTATCTAGCTAACAAGAAAAATGATAATTTACCAATTCAAATTCCTTTAAATGTTCAAATCTAGGCTTCATAGTCATGTCAAGCTTAAAGACTAGTTCCATATCCTTATTCATATATTCACTAAAAATTGACTCAAACTTGCAATTCAAATAATTATCTATGTCTTCAAGCTAAACTATGTTATTCAGAGTGATAAACAATGCATAGTTAGGGTTTCCTTCATTAAATTTTATGAAAACAATCTTAAGCTTAGGTCTATCCTTATTCTCAACACTATGTACTAATGACATATCCATGATCTTTATCAATATGAACTTTTACTAAGAAAATTTATGGGAAAAATGATAAAATACCTTTATTCAAAAATAAGGTTTTCCTTGAAATCGCTCCAACAAGTTGCTTTTGAATGCTACTCAATTCGAATGTGTTTTCAATGAAGTAAAATCAATTCTATACTCTATTTATACTTCAACTTGAAATTGCATTACTTGTGTGCTTCACAAATATGAAAAAGTTGTTATTTGTGTTCTATAATGAGTTAACTTCTCAAGATCATCTATTTGATCTTCGAATGTCAGCCAAGGTTTACTATAGCCTCCTTCCATCATGAAAAATATCCTCAAGACTTCACATCATGAAATTTTCTACAAAGACTTTCTTTTCATCTTCTATTACAAAATTAGCCTTCACTATAATATTAGTAACTTTTAATTCCATCATAGCTTCTCTAGATGAGCTCCAAATCATAAGAAAGCTTAGGTATCATTTAAACATAACAAGATACACCTTTTCCCAACTTTTCTACCTCTAACTTAGTCTTTGACTGGAGTTCTCAAATTGTGATGCCACAACAAGCTTAATTCAACTTAATTGAATCAAACTCAATGAATGACTTCGATCTTCCTATCTCATCATCATCTAACTTTTCTTTTGAAATATTTTTTCCTTTCATGAATTCTTCATTAAGTTCTTCTTGAAGTTCACTCACAATGATTCTTTGTTCTTCATTGTCTTTGCTAGCTTCAAAGTTCCTTTCATGGTTCCTTCTATGATTCCCCCTATTCCCAAAGTTTCTTCCATTATTCCTTCTATCTCTGAAGTTTCTGTCCATTCTACATTACTTCATTGTGTATCAAAAGTTGTTTCATAATTGACATATAGGTGCTTTGCTTCTAGGATTCTAGAACTGATTATCAAGTGCATGACAATTCATAGAAATGTGTCCTAAGTTGCTACACTTATCACACACAATATGTCTTCTATCTTCATAAGATGTTCCTTTTGTTGATGTCCTTTCATTAGATCTTCTTCTATCTTGCATTATGACCCATACCATGACAATTATGAGAATAAAAGTCCTTAACATGATTAAATGACTTATTAGTCAATCTCTTTTCATATGACCTATTTCTTTTCATAAAAAGTACATACCTCTAATTTCATACCTAGTTACCTTAGGAGTTTCTACTTGCTGTGGTTCATCCAAGATTTTAGCTTCCTTGTTTTTCTCAACTTCTTTAGGTTTCTTAGAAGATTTATTGGATTCAATCTTGTCTTTAGATTTTTCTTTTTCTTATGGATCTAATCTAATCTCAAGTTTCTTTGTAGATATGTTAATTAGATAGCCAAGACTAGTCTTATCATAAGAAGGTCTTTGTATAGACATTGAATCATCAAGCTTTTCTCTACTAGAATAAAGCTTCTCAAGATGATGTTTGTATTGTTTAAGCTCCCCTTTCACAATATTATTGTACTTAAGGAGCTCTTCATGATCTTCTTTCAATGTTTCAAATTTAGATGTTTTCTTTGCTAGACTTGCTCTCAGATCTGTATTCTCAGTCTCCAAGTTAGATTCCATTTTTTTAGGATCATTTCTCAAACTCATGCTTCAAGATCTTGTACTACATATTCAAGTTTGAAAAGCCATCATCAGTAGTTCTTAATTCAGTAGATTCAAGCTTGGATTTTAGATGTTCAATCTTTTCTTTAAATTGACCAATGTATACTTTAGAGTCTTCATATCTGCCCTATAGCTTATCTCTTTCTTTTGTAAGGAGATAAATTTGTTCAAGAGCTTCTTCAAGGTTCTTAATCAACTATTCAATATCCATAGGGATCTTACTGAAGTTGTTAAGCCTCTTCAAAATAACTGTGCTCTGATACTAGCTGTTAGAAATATGAATTACTAGGTGGGGGTGAATCAGTAATCTAAAAATTTTAGTCACCAACTAGATATTATTACTTACTTTAAACCATGCATAAAAAATTAAAAAAAAGTAATTCTAAGCAATAACAATAGCAATGCAAAAATATAGCTCATAGCACCATATTTTTTAACTAGGGAAACCCCAGCTAAGGGAAAACCCTGGTAGGGATGATACCCACTAGATGATATACTAATATATATGTTCATTGTAAGAGGATGGACCATATTAGGAGTCAATGAGAAAATTTAGTATAAGAAGTCCCTGTTAGGAGACTTTGAATCCCTATTAGGAGATTACAACCCTGTTAGAAGTTATAGTACAATGTATAGAAGAAAAGCCCATTGCCCAAACATGCCATTTCAACTACAGGAAGAGCTCACTACTCAAAAAAATAGTTTATTGTTATTTTCTTGTTTTCTTGACTAATCTCTAATCTTTAGCTTGATCTTGGATCACTAGATAGCTCATATAAATCTTTGCATATATTCCTATCACATATAGTCACAATTTGCAATTCACGCTTGCACTTCTCTTATATATAATATCAAGATAACACACTTCTTATCA
The DNA here is from genome assembly GCA_028749045.1 of Cupressus sempervirens. Lineage (NCBI taxonomy): Eukaryota > Viridiplantae > Streptophyta > Pinopsida > Cupressales > Cupressaceae > Cupressus > Cupressus sempervirens. Next base: position 552,894,638 of record CM053790.1, on the reverse strand, counting down.
CAAGAATTCCTTTGCATAAATACCATGTCTTTAAAAAAATTATTTTTGGGTCATCTAAAACTGCAATTCACTTTTCCAAGTTAAAGTAAACATCTACAATGTCGGCCTTAATTGGACAAGTAATTATTTTGTAAACAAAACAATTATTTCCTTCAATTCCATTGTCCTACATTATCAAAACATGATTATCTCTATTCCATATAGTTCGTACAAACTTCTAAGATTATACATGTCATCACCAACATGTATACTATCTCCATGTAACTTTCCTAGTCATAATATGACATCTGCAACATGTTATAAACAAAACAATACATTGTTGTAAAAAAATTATATACTTAGACAATTTTCTTATTACCAAACACTAAGTATCTCTATTTCCAAGGTTTTCTATCAGCATGTACATCATGTGTTGCCATTAATGTTAAAAAAAATTACATATCACTATTACCCAATTGTCAACATATATAACACATATAACACACACACACACACACACACACACACACACACGTATGTATGTATGTATATGTATATGTGTATATATATAGATGAATATATAGTTTATACAACATATATATGTATGTATGTATATATGTGTGTTTATATATATGTATGTATATATGTATATATATATATCTATATACATACATACATACATACATATATATATATATATATATATATATATATATATACATATATATATATATACATATATATATATACATACATATACATATATATATATATATACATATATACATATATATATATATCTATATATATATATATACATATATATATATATATATACATATACATATATATATATATATATATATACATATATATATATATATATACATATACATATATATGTTATATATGTGTGTGTTTATATAACATACATACATACATACATATATAAGGACAGGGGGAGGCGGGGTAAAACCTCGTCCCTCCATTTAAAAAAATAAAAATAAATTTAATTTAATTTTTTATAAATATTTTTTCATAAAATAAATGTAGACAAAAAATCCCCTTTCTAAAACATTTTCAATTAATTTAATTTTATTAAAATTTTATAAATATAAAATTTATACAAATATATCCCCTTTTTTTAATAAAACATATTTTTTTAATTAACGGTTTCAACCGTAATCTGATAGAGGAAATAGGACCAATCAGTTGAATTCTCAATAGGAATTTTTGAATTTAATACAAAACCCTTCCCCATTCAAATTCCATTTTAAAATCTGCTGAAGAAGGATTAATTTTTTTTTAAAATCTTTCCATGTATAGAAGATTTAACAAACATACTAGAAATTCACAATACTAAAATATTCATCACAAAAATTATTCAGATTACCATTCATAGACATGAAGAAGATAAGAAAAGAAAAGTGTAATAAACTATGCGAATAATCACAAGAATCTACTTGGACTCTGTTGCTAATCACTATGCCAAAAAGACTGTGAGAGAAATTTCTCCTCTCAAAACCTTCTCTCTTCCAAAAATTCATTTCTTCCAAAATTTGTGGTTCCTTCCCAAAAATTTCATCCCTTGAAAATGAATCCTCAATTGGTGATAAGGAGTTCTCTTCTAATTACAAGGCACTAATTGTGTGATCACCATAGAGGACTCCTTGCTCAAACCTCTTTAACTCTTATTATTATTTTTCTTTATCTTTTTTATGCACATTTATTGAATTATAAAATAATTTTATTTAATTTTCACTTGACTTCTCTTTTCAATTAATTTATTAAATTGTAATCTCATGCATGCATGCATTATGCAATTTTGAAACTTTTAATAAATTGTTATCTTTTTTACATCTTCATTTATTTTTGAATGTTAAATGATAAAATATTTATTAACTTAAAAAAATAGTATTTAGCATTTATTTAAAAATGAACTCTAAATACATTATTATTAAATTAAATTAATATTATCACATTGTATAATTATTCTTATAATTTTTATCTTCAAATTTAATTCTTTTAATTTATTCAATCTTCCAATTAATTAAATATTAAAATACCATAATAATTTTCCTTTAAATTAAATTATTAATTTAATAATTTAATTTGACTTAATTAATAAAAAAAAAGTCACCAAGAACTCATAAAACAAAATACAAAAACCCATCATAGAAAAACACATACAAGATCAAACTAAAGCATTATAATCATGAATTAATGTCATACGATGCATTCGAAACATAAATGACTTATATACTTGTCCTAATTTTCTAGGATGAATAGGTTTAAAGGTTTAGGATTTGTACTTAAGAATTTATCTCCACTCTCTTACCATTGAGATAATGTGATAGGGTACACTCGTCTTGGCAATTTAAGAAAGTTGATAACTAGTACCTGTAATCTACATAAAATCCACACATCTAAAAACACAATATTCTAAGCTAAACACACAATGGCAGGAAGTGTTGCATCATGTAGATCTCGACTAGCAGTTGATTATGACTCCCTTCGTTAACCACATTAGAAATTCCATACATAAAGAAAACATACATGGACTACACATGCAGTATGGGATAAGTATTCATAAGAAAACACATATGATAATCCATCTAACTAATCATCATCAATAACTAAAAACACTGTAATAATCATCATGCATACATAGAGTATATAGTACCAAGTAACCTTATCATATAATCAACTAAATGTGAAACAATATATGATAATCTCAAAACAATACTAATAGTAATCAAGCATAAAACTAGCCTAATAGAGTTCGGTAATAATAGTAAAAATGTAAACTGGGGCAAGCACTACATCCACCCCCTAGACTTAAGCTTACTCCTGGAAGCCTACAAGAATGGTAAAACTAAAGAGCTCACTTTGTAGATCCCATTAGACCATTTCCCCTTGTAGGAAGGTATGACTCTACTAAGAACACTCTCTAGGACCTAGCCATGTCTCCAAATGTAGGTTCTAAAATTGTGGGTCTCTGATCTGAAAATTGTGATTTCCCTTAAGGGCAATGGGAAAAATTGTGTCCATGTTGTTTTCATGAGAAAAAATCTCCATAAAAACTCCTCTACACCCTAGGTCCACTAGATTTTTGAACACTATCCCCATTAGGATAAGAATGAATACTTTGAGATGGCCTATCATACTAGTTGTGCTTATTGCATTGCACGTTGTAGTAGTTCTTAGAGATAGAACCACCATTATCACCTGGAGTTGGAGGATAACATCCTCCCTACTACTGATTACCTCCAAAAGGAGGTTTTATATTACCACCATAGTTGTGGTTACCCTTAGGTCTTGATGTTGTAGGTGCTCCCAAAAATCCCCCATGTCCTAGGTTAAAACTCTACTCCATAAAAATGACTCGATGTACTGCATCCTTGAGGGTTTTAGATTCAAATACCTTAACACCCCCAACTAGATGGTTGTTAAAGCATATAATGAAATGATGTACCAATTGTGTTGAGTTATCACTAATTCCCAAAAATGGCATGAGCTCATAGAACTTGTGCTCATACTCTACTATGGTCATAGTGAACTGTCTCAGGTTGTGGAACTCATTTTCTCTACACTACTTCCATTCCTCTAGTAGGAATCACTCACATAATTTTTCCAAGAATATCTCCCATATGACACCATTCATGTGTATTCCTAGCTTCTTCTCCTTGATAGTCCACCAAGTGGCTCTAAAGAGTTCTAGGCTGGTAATAACAAACCTCACTTTGACATTACTATCAAAATCCTGAATAGAAAAAACCCTATCAAGAGCAATATGCCATTGCTCAGCTACATAACCTGAACCATGCCCATTAAAAGGCTTGACCTTGGAACTTTGAAGGTCCTTCATCTGAGCAGCTATTATGGATTTATATTGATCCCTCCAAGGGCTCCTAGACCTAGGTCTATGCTCATGTCCTTCATGATGTGCTCCATGCTAATTTTGAATAGGAGGTAGGTGATCAATGATGGTTTTCATCATTTTCCTATGGTCAACCTCCTTAGAGTTAGCCTACTACTCTCTATGGCTCTCTTCCCAATGCTCACTAACATACTCTTCCCTATTCTCTTCCTAATTAAGGTCTTTGTGAATAGACTCATGTACACTTATGGCTCTACCTCATCCACAACCTCTACCATGGCCTAGATTCTGACTTATAATAGAAGATCTCATCCTAGATACCATCCTACAATAATCCAAGATACTAGATACTATAACAAGCATAAAAAATACTACTATAAAGCATACATAAAGTTACTTGTTTGAAAATAGTAAGTTCACTTTTTACTTTTGTCTAATTTTAGGTTTAAGTATATTTCAGTTTTAAATTAAAATATGCAACTAAATGTTTATGTTCTATTTTAGTTCAACTAGTTCAAGCTTCAATTTGAAAATAGACATACATAATAGTTTTAAGTTTTCATTTTTGTTCAACTAGTTAACAACTATTGGCATTCCAATATACCCAGAGCTCCCAATGTAGAAACTCAGGCTCTGAGAACTTGGAACCCTTAAGTAGACTTTGGGTGAATTTTAGATAGGTTAAAAGTAACCATAGGGAATTGTTTAGGTAAAAATTAGCCAATATAAGAAGACTACCTTTGGTTTGGGGATAATTTTAATCATTTGAGTGCTTGAAATACATTTCTACCAAACTAAAAGTACAACTTTTCAAAAGTGGTAAAAAGGAGATTAGGTCATGTATATTCCCTTTCTCCACATGTTTGGTTCACCTCACATTTATAAGGGGGGAAAGGGGTCTATGGGAAAGGACTTGAAGCATTTTCCCATTTAGGAAAGTGGATTGGGAAGTACGTAGGAGGTCTTTTTAGAGTTGCTAATATTTAGAGGTTGTTCACCGAATATGAAATTTTGGAGACTTTTTCAGTTTTAAAGAAACCCTAGGATGGAAAAAAATAATCTTAACTCATATTTCATTTATTTTAGCATTGGATGCAAGGTTAGCTGCTCACTTGACACACAAGAAGATTTTGTTTCACATTTTGTGTTTTAGGAAGGTAGTTTAACTATATTGTATTGTATCTTATAGTTCATGTTGAGTTATTTCTATTATATATGCATTTCTTACAAGAACTTTTTCCTTTTTCTTTCTTTATTGTACTTGTATGGTAATAAAAGTTTAAGACATTCTCGCCCTTAGGAGGGAAGAAGTATTCTTTGTGTAAAGGGACTATGATATCCATGGATGTAGAGTATCTCTTCTTGGAAAAGAGGGAGGGAAATGCATGGATTATGGGGTCTATATTACTTTTTTGTATTTTGATGTTATTTCTTGGGTCATAAGGGTTTGTTTCTATTTATTCTTGTGAAGGCATGTGGGCCTTAAATTTCTCACTAGCATGAAGTGTCTAATCAGTGATGCTAACACTTAGCACACCAATGTGTTGTCATTGATTGGGAACTTTCCAAAAAAGATCAAGGCATTGCAAGGTAGTATTGCTACCAATAAAAGAGTGCACTAGTATACATGCATATAGTAACGCAAAATAAGCCACATAGATAAATGTTAGTTTATCATGGATCATATAAGATGCATCACTAGCTATATAACTAGACATAAGGATACATCCCAAAGTTATATAAGGACACACATATATAAGTTACATCTATTCTCATAGATGCATTGAAATGGCTACAATTCTAGACACTACTAGTAGGAGTTATGGTTTTTTGTGAACAACTTGAGTATGAATTTGAAATTTGAAATTGAGAAGCATTTTGTTTTGGGTAAATGTGCCTAGACACTATGTTGGCTTCTGATTTGAAAGAATTTTAACAAGCTTTTATAAGCATAAAATACATAGGAGATAGCTAAAAGCTATGACACACATTTCTAAGTTTATTTTAAAAGGACCAATTGAGAAGACCCTGCAATGTCTTCTACACTTTGAACTCTACAAAATTCAAGTGAGTTTGCCTAGGAATTCACTTGCTCTCACCAAATTTCATGTTTCAATGTGAATCCCAATATAATAGTTAAATTGACTCATATTTTTCTAGTTCTAGAATTATCAAAGGAATGATTATTAGCTAATCTATCAAACCATATAGCTACATGAATCAAGCACATGCTCACCTTCAAATCTTCACCAAAGAAAATTTAAAATATTTGATTTATAAATAGATACACTATATAAAATTCCAAGCTATATCAATATTGATGATGAATAATAACTTATCCATTGGACTACTATTTTATAGAGATTTGACATATACTATTAGATCATTCTCAACACTTTGTGAAAAGAAATCAATATTCAATTAGAAATGTCATTCTCATCAGAATATTCATATTATAACCAATAGTTCACTCAACACTCATCAAGCATTTACATAATTAACTAGATTATAAATAAAACATAAATTGAAATACATTTCAAGAAAGAATCATAACTAGGACTCAATAACTTTTCTATTAAATCCCATAAAATCAAAATTTACAAAGAAGAGACAAAATTTAGACTAACCAACCATTTTACTAATGCCTTTGTATTATCTTCCTTGAAAAATATGTAGTTCAATGTCAATTTTGTTGTAGAGATTCTCAACTAGAATTTAATACCACCAACCATCTTTTTCATTCTAAAATTAGAAAGTCATTCTACAATATACATGGACCAAATTAGAAAATGAACAAAACTAGCTCAACAAAAATCCTCAGACCTTTTGATAGCATTGGAAAATCACTTATATCTAGATGAGTTGTAAACACACTTCAATCTAAAAATAAGGACACATGTCATTCATTGATTTGATAATTTCACTTGATACAACTAGAACACATGATTTACATCAGTATACAAACAAATCCCAAATTTACAAACAATACTGATGTGACATGTGAGATAAAGCCACCTTTATACCAAATATTCCTCACCCATGAGAGAGAATTGATTTCAAAATTAGTTATTTTGGTGGGTCCTCACAATTTGAATCATCATCTAGATCATATTTCTTTACCCATTCATAACATTCTTCATCTATTGGCCATACATGCTCAAGGATTGTATTTGCCACCTATCTATAGGAATTGTATGCCACTATAGCTTGAGTAACCTCCTCATCAAAATTCTCATAAAGATGCTAGAATTTACTAATTTGGATATAAATTCCTAGAAAAGTATCATGTCCATATCCTTTGCTACAATTTTTACCATACTACTCACTTTAGTAATAGCCTTTTCTTTCCAATCAATAAATTATTCATGTGAGGCCTCACCCCGACCCATCATAGCATAGATATTGTATTTCCATTTTGTTACCTAGGACTAGATATCTTGACATATATTTTGATACTTGATGGACAGTGAATTTTGCTACTTATCGAATGATATTTACCATGTGATTCTCCATTATGATATGTATTGGGACTTAATTGGCATAGTCAATGAATTAATAGATATTTACTCAGTACTTTATTATTATGATAGAAACTGGAATTAATATGTAATTCAAATGCTTGATTTGATCTTGTTAGGGAAGTTAGTAATATGCAGGATTTTGAGGTTTAATGATTGAATGCTTTATATGTAAATGATGGGGAGTAGGAAGTTAATTATGGAATGTGTTATATTTGAATGGTAGAATAATGAAATTATCACGTGTCTTTATTTTCATATGTGATATATATATATATATATATACACACACAACCAAATGTTAAAATGATAGTACCAAGGTGAATCTTTATAAGATTTGTAAACCTCATTGTGATGTGTTTATTTTGTAAATGTGAGATGTATGTGTGTAGTATGTATTTCATGTGTAGATTCTGAACGTGTCATGTGTGATGTATAGTGAATTTTTTTTGTGTGTGTCACTTGACACTTGTACTCATTATGTAAAAATGACACGTTCTTTGATGATGGATCATGTGGCCACCTTATCACAAGATAAATACCTTAATTGAAAAATTTGACTTATTACCTTAAATTAGTAAAGAGAACAAGGTTACCACCATAGGAAATTTGAAATCTGAACTTACCTAGCATGGTGAGGACCATAAAGTAGCTCTAAGGTTAATTTGTGATAAAAATAAACCCTACCCATGTTAATACTTTAAGTTAGGGGGCTAATAGTGGCTACTAGGGTGCCTAGAAGACCTAGGAGACCCCAAAAAGAATGTATTTTATATTGAATCCGAAAATGAGAGTGATATATAAAGGCATGGCCAAATTAGAAAGTCACTTCACCACTCTCTATCTTTAGAGACAACTAGGGTTTGGAGAAAGAGGATAAGGAGTTCTACTACTACTCTTTATTTTCCATTGCTTAGAGTGAGGTTGGTATCCATGATCCATGGTGTTCTTCATTTGCATGTAGAGTTGATTTGGTGTTCTTCATTAGCAAGTAGATTTGATATGGTGTTCTTCATTTGCATGTAGAGTTGATATGGTGTTCTTAATTCTATGGTAAATTTGGTGTATTGTAGATGTGGTTTGTGAAAAAAGAATCTTTTGTTTGAGTGTTGCATGTGAGAAGTTTATGTGATTTCTTCCTTGACTCTTTTTTTTTTCATGTTATGTGTTTGTGTAATGGGTGTTAAACATCACTCACCCTTGGGAGGAAAGAGATACTTGGGCGAAGGGGTTAGTTGGGCTCACTCATGTAGTTGAAGAACTCTCCCATGTGTGGAGATGATTTTTATGTGTTCAAACGAATATGGACTTCTTATTTACTTGCATTTTGGGAAGTATAAGGAGGTGTGTGAAGAGGGAAGGCATTGCAAGCCTCGAAAGGGCATTTTGATAATGAGAATATGTGCATATTTTTGAATCATAGTTTGGAAATCCTCCTCATGAAGAGAGCCCACCTTCACCCTATGACTTGATTCATTTGTTGAATCTTTGTGCAAGCCTTGGGTTGGGTTGTCTTGTAATGTATTGTGTAGTGTTTTGGTATATCTTTGTGATCATGCATGTTGTGTGGATGTGAAGGTGTGAAACCATTTGTGCCTTGTTTCCCCAAGCTCAGTGGGTGGCCTCCTTGAGGCCTAGGTCAAGAGGTGAGCCTCCATGGTTCCCCATTTTTGTCTCTCTATTATAGGTTCTTACTTGATGATCTGGAAGCTTGGAGTTTTATGTAGTCTACTCATTGCATAGGAGAAAAGACTCTATTATATTGTGTTGGAATGGAGAATTAAACTCCATCTTTTTATGTGATCACATTGTATTGTGATAGTGTTGTCTTGTTCTATTTCATTTGTCAATAGAGAGATCATGAGTCATCTATGTAGCGAGAAAGATATTTCTATTGTATATATATTTTTGAATTAAGCCTTCACCACCCTATGTTCATGTATGCCAAGAAAGTAGTATGGAAGAAATGAAAGAACTTTGAAATAAAATTTATGTTTAATTGTAATTGTAGTTTCATTTTTTTGGATATGATGTGTTGAAGAAAAGAATTAGGAGTCATGATAGACATTAGAAAGTTGATTAGAAGTTTATCATTTTATTATTCTTATTACCTCAAGTGTCATATGAATATTTTAGATGCATTGGTGTTCCATCTTAAATCATATTAAGTGTAGATTATAATTCTATTGGGTAATGAATTCATGATCATGATGGAAACATCAACAAAAAAATTAGAGCATTTGAAGTTTTTAGATTTACATGGAAAGTTTGTATTGTGCTACATATAAAAACATTTAAAATTTTAGTTTGAGAGTAATTAGGATGGTTGTCATGAACCAACAATAGATTTATTATATGGAATAAGCCATGAAATACATAATGCAATAATAAATTATATTAGCCCTGATATAAGTATTCATAGAGGAAAAAAAAAGAAACACGGAAAATAAGCTCAACTTAAGAATAAGTGTTTGTAGTTGCATATCTATTCTCTGGAAAATGTATGAGAAACATCAAATAATGCCTTTGCCAATATAGGTCAATAAAATAATAGGCAATAAAAAATATTACCTTGGAAATTCTAAGTAGAAACATTTAAATCTTTAACCACCCCTTCATTAATAAGGTGGCAGTCATGAGTTGTGAAGTCCTTAGGTCATGATGGGACCTTGTACAAGAAAAGAAATAAAAAAAAATATTACTCACACTTGCCCCAAAAAATGAGATATAATACCCTCTTTTTGCTTCAAAATTTCATCTTTATGCAAACTCAAAACTAGGCGTCCATACCCTCGTCAGCACTTAAAATAACCAATAATGATTATGCCCTTATTTTGACATGTGTTAGCACCTCTATCTAAGCATCTACTACTTAGGAAAGGTAGAATGTTTCAAGTCCAGCCCCCCACCACCAACCCACACCTAGGGAAGAGCAAGGGAGGACATTGGTAAGTGTTTCAAGGGTGAAGTTAATGCATGGCCAATTTGCCTTGGGATTTGACATGATTTCTGATTTTGATACTTGCCTTGGGAAGAGCCACCAAATATGTGAGATAGACTTGCAAAATGGAAAGATTTGTGGGTTAAAAAAACAATGAAGACCAAGGAAACATATTCTTAACATCCCCCTTGAAAATTTTTTTTTAATTAAAAAGCCATGTCATAAGTACTTGCCTTGTCAAAAAGTGGGGACTTTCCTAGATGTCTCATGTGTAGGTATGGGAGGTAGGCATTAGACTAAGGAAAGAGGGGAAATGTAGGGATTAGAGGGTTAGGTGAATAAATGGGTAATGGAATTATGGTTTAGTATGTATTAATAAATTAAAGAAGTATAGGATTTTGGTTGGGATATGGGTGGACTTAGGATATTTGTTAAAAGGGGAAATAGGATATTTGTTAAAGGGGGTTTTAGTATTATGTAAAGTAAGTGCAGAAGATCTTAAGTCTTAAATAGTGTTAGGAGAAACATTTTTGGAAGTGTTATGCATATTTCTTAGATTAAATTTTTTGTTAAAGGTAGCATAGGATGATAAGTAAATAGGAAATTCAACTTTAGATTTGTTTATGTTAGTTAATTATTTGCTAATTATTATTATTAGCCATGGTAGATGAAGATATGTGTTATAGTAAGATAGCATAGGATTAGATGATAGTATTAATCTGATTATTAATTGAACATTATTAGGAAATATAGTAGTCTTAATTTAATATTAAATAATTATAATGTTAACAATTAAAATAAAACATGTATATTAAGAATAGAAGGTATGGGTGTTTTAAGAATAATAATAATAATAATAATTAAATAATAATAATATTAATATAAAGATAGTCCTAATATTATTAGAAATAAAATAATAAATAGATAAAACATCTTCTCATTGCAATCTCTACATCTTTTACCGCTACATTGATACAATTTGAATTTTACTTGCTCATCAGAGTGTCTCATGTTGGGTGTAGAAGATTAAGGGCTCATTACCATAACATCTCAACATAGTTTTGAATTTAGTAACTATTCAACTCGACAACCTACCATAGAAAACTTGAATCTAGATTTCGAATGACATAATCTTCATTTCGTCAACTAACTTTAACATCTCCAAGTTAAGTGTAGACTATGTATCTCCTTACCTAATAAAAAATTCAAATAAGTCAGAAATATTTTAATCATTGACCTAAAACCGTAACCTTAGAATGCAACTTATACACATTCCATCACAATGTGTACCATTCAAAAATAACCACAACCTGATATGAGTGTAAACCCTTTTAATTAAAGATCAAGTCATTCAACTAAATCATAAACATTAATGTATATTTCAGAAAAACTTGTGTTTTTGCCTTGTTAAGTTTTGGGCATGACAATTCAACATTCTTAGTTGTATCTAGAAAAGGTGAGACCAATGTGTCTTGGTCACTCTCTATTGCATCTTTTAATTCCATCAATTTATTTTCAATATGATTAGGAAAACTTGAGAATTTGTTTAGTGAATCAACAATCTTAGCAGTTGGCATGGCATTTTGGAATGCATTGGCATCTATCCTTTCACATAATTCTACCTACTTCTTCTTTTGCACCTGATTGATCAATTTCTGATAGGTTGATGTTGAGTTGTCATTTGGCATGATATTGAATTTAATAGGGATCCTTTCAAATCCCTCTCTTAAGAAGCTAATCAAGGATCAACTCCAAGGTTCCAGATGGTCTTGCAATGTACTAAAATCTACTCAATTGAAGATAAATGCATATGTTCATGAGGAGGCCTTTTTTGGTTCAAACAAATTTTGGACAATTTGTACTTGATCTATGGATGTTATAAAATTAACCACAGAAGAGATTCTTTTTTTTTTTTTTGTATTTTCCATTTTATGATGAATACAATTTTATCGATGTAACTATATGAATTCTTATTTTAACCAAGTGTTAGAAAAGAGAATAACAAAGATAGAGTAATGAGAGATTAAAAGAAAAAATGAAAGGGAAATTCCTAATAGACATAAACCAAGGTAACAACACATTTGTGAATTAAATTATCAAAAGGGATTGAGTAGGAAACAAATGAAATTAGGATCAGTGATTCCTCAACTATACTGATACAATCATTAATGGGAGCTCAATATAAACTAAAAGATGTATTAGATTTCACCAAATTACAAGGCCATGAAAAGTGCACTCATGCAAGATAAGATGCTATGCAAGAACAATAGATGATCCTTTATCCAATTTTTTACATTAGAAAAATTTATTCACATGAGGAAAACACTAGAATAGAAATAATAAAAGAATGATAAGATAAGAAGAATGAATCTGTAAGATGATTTAGGAGTCTTTACAAGATCTAAAAATATAAGCTTGGCCTTCTCTAAGCATTTCTGGGAGTTGAATTGCCATCAAAATACAATTCTGGTGCATTGAATACTCTAAATTAGGAACTAGCTATTAACTTTTAGTGCATTATTGCTTCTTCAAAATTGTCATCGCACCTCTATGAAATGCACACCTACACACCTTGGTTATAGGTTCCCAAAATCAAGAATTTTTTTAAGTGTCAAAACATGATTTCCAACATCTAGGTTTTTTCCCTCCTTACACCAAAATGATGTCTGGATGTTTACTTTTAAAATCTCTATTACCTTGGCCACTTGAGTAGCTTATGGAAAATCTAAAGCTCCATACTTATCCTTTACTAGCTTGTGATAATTAATGACTTCTATTCTAGTTGCTGTAAAATCTTCAAGCATGGTCTCTAGATCCAACAATACCTCTTTAGTCTTGAATGCTTATCTTATGTCATTATTTAAAGAAGCATCTTTGAATGTTTCTCTAAATTTTTGGACAAATTATTACATTGCAAAAGGCTTGGTCTTATATTCATCTTCACAAATCTCAAGGGAAGCAACATTGTAGTACTTCTCCACTTACAAAAATTGTTCTTGATTTTGTCCTTAATCCATTGGATCTCTTTTTACAATCCCTCCATTACTTTATTACCTACTAATATTTTCTCTTTCCAATCATTGAACTTGTCTAGCTTCTAAATATTATACTTTTTGATATTTTCTCATTACAATCATTGAGCTTGTCTAGCTCCTGAGCATTATTCACATCCACAAGAATTCAATAACTTTGACCCTTTATTGAGTTCAAAGAATGTAGGTGTTCAAACTAGGTATGCAATTCATCCACTAGTCTAAAATCTTGTTTCACTATGGAAACCAACTTGTTGTCACTTGATTAGATGTGGTGCAATAGGTTCAAAATTCCATGTATTATTTGCACACCTTTCTCCTCAAAAATTTCATGCCATTGTTGACATGCTTCCAAAAATGGATCCAACTGCATTCTTGCTCTTTTCCTTCTTAATGTCACTGTAAGAGTGATCTCTAGATTCTCCAAGTCAATGGGGCCAATAACTTCACTCAATTAGCCTTTTAGTAGCTTATTCTATTTGCACGACATTATCAATTCTAACTCATCATGGTCCATGTTCCTAAAAACCTCTTGCATGCCTATGGAAATCATCAATTTAGCCATATCCATTGTAGGCCTTCCCAACATGACCTCATTGATTTGATTATCTTTTAGGGTTAGTTCTTTGGTGTTGTTGTGAGGAGGAGGAATGACAATATGTGCAATTAGGTCTAGATCCTAGTTCTGCATTATGAAGGCTAGCATTCTTACATCAACCTTAGGTAGCTTAGGCCTCTTCAGTTCTTTAATTAGTTCCTTCATTCCTTCCTATACTGTCAGGTCAAGCTTCCTTTTCCTAATTAAACATAACCTCCCTCTTCAACCATGCTAGTGTAATACCCATAGGTAACATGTACTTGGCTGAAGGGGTTGGTTCTATAGCAAGCTCCTTTCCCTTGTCACTTCTTTGTAGAGTGTTCTCATGTTGAAGAAATTCAATAGGAGTCTTTATGCTCTATTTGGTTAATGATCTAGTCTTTGTATCTTGAGGATTTTTCTAAGTTTCTTCAGGTATTTATCCCTCCTTATATAATTCATTGACACGAGGCTATTGGAACTCCCTTTCCTCAGTTTTTTGTTATTATTCTTCTATTTAAATGATTAGAGGAAGCGGAGTTACTGATACTTTGTCTAGAATGGAAAGCTCCAGTGATGATGGTGGTGGAATTTCCAAAGGTCCTTGAGGTAGAGGAGGCAATTGATTCCAATCATTTTTTAGGGGTTCACTATTTGGAGTGTGTCTAATCTTCTCACCTACCATCTAAGTACCCACTGGATAAAGTCAAAGTCTGAAAGGTTGAAGACATGATTTTCTTCACCTTCCATCTCTTCTAATCCACTTTTATTGTTCATTTTCTAAATTTGACACTTGGATAGGATCTCTTGGAGAAGATGGAGGTGTCATTATGAAGCTTCTTCTCACTAGTACATTTTGGCAAATATGTGACTATGGGACTAAAACTTTTAGTCGCACCATTGAAACTTTTAGCCACATGACTAAAACTTATCACCTTCCATTTTTTCTTTTTAATCACAAGGTAAAATCATAAGACCAATCAAATTGAAATGATTAAATAAACTATCAAATAAATGAGTAAATAAGTGACTAGATAATTAGTTACCTAGAATTAGTCAGCTAAACAAAATCTACTAATTAAACTACCAAATAAATGACTAAATAAGTCATTAGATAATTAGTTGTTTGTACTTCCTTTCTTCACTTTATTTAAGGTGTATTTATCAATGAATTAGGTTATTTTATTTTACATAACTCATTTGTGTCCCTTGGATCTTCTATTTCTTATACCAATCATGGTTTCACTTTCAATCTTCCAAGAAACATGATAATTTGTTAAAGGGCTTAGGAGATTTTATTTTCCATTTTCCAAGATGAAACATCATTTGAAAATAAAAGGAATAATTATTGCTTCTAAATGTTTTTACATTAGAGGATGAATTTAGAGATCCTTTTTTATCCTACATTATAGATCATATTTTAGTTGCAAGGAGTATAATTTTCTAAAGCATTTAAAAAAATTAAGATGTTTAAGATAAAATTATTAGTTTATTTTAAATAAGTTTAAACTATATTTAAATCATTTTCAATTCAAAAATAAAATTATTTTAATTTTGTGTTATTAATATTAAACACAAAAGAAAACTAATGCAATCAAATAATTTAATGAATTATTATTGTATCTTTAGTAATATAAAATTATCACTTAAAGAATACTATCGCTTAAAATAAAACTTGTTGAGTAAGATAATAAATTATTAAATAGATATTTATATGAATATCATTGACTAGTATATCTCTTGGTATTCCAATGTTATTTTAAAGATTAATAACATAAAAAGCATTTTCAACACACCTAGGCAAAAAGAAATCCCTCATATATTTTTCTTCATTTCCTTTTGTTTTGGTGCTTGAAGCTTCATATGTTATGGGCCGCCATGTTGGGGTTTGGAATGACTATGAGCCTTACCTAACTTACTCTCCATGGAATATTGATATTTGACACTCCTACATCTATGCTCTCAAATTAACTTAAAAATTTTATGCTATGATATAGGGATATTTTTTCTTTATTCATGACCCTCTGTAGTGTTTCTAATATAGAATGGAATTTTTTCTAGTATTTAGCCACTAACATCGTGGAGAAAACCCCATCATGGAGAAAACCCCTTCATCTCTTTGCCACAAGCAAGCTCCAAATTGGAGCATTAACTAAAAATTATTTGTTTCTTATTTCTTTCTTTATTCATTATATTGTAAGTTACCTTAAATAGACATACATTTTCTCATTGTATATTTTGATATCTTTTTGATAGATGATACTATTGTGGCTTCTAAGGTGTTTTTGCGTCCTTGTTTTGGTGGCAAAAAATGGTGCTTGGGTTTGAATGAGGGCTTTTGAGAGAAACCATCATGGTAGCATGAACAACGAGTACCATTTTATTTATCCATATACTAGTTGTATCCTTTCTTTATTGAAGTTAGTACTCTAGTTGTCTTTTTTGCTCAGAGAACATGACAAATGGAATGAGGGTTTTTTTCTATTTTAAAAATATGCAAGATTTTTATTTTGTGTGCTTTTTTAATAATACTTTGGACTAGAGAAAAATATAAAATTGGTGAAACTATTATTTTTGGTACTTTGTAGATAATAGAACTCTATATTTTTTAATTTATAGAGTTAAGCAATTTTTTAGCATTTTCTTCAAATTCAAGGGCCTAAAACTAGAATATTATGCTCAATTAGACTCAAGATATTATTATACAAATAAATTAATCTAATTATAAATTGATTTATGAGATCAAAACATATAATACATTGCAAACAAGTGATTATGTATGATATTAGGTTGAATGTCAACTCAGCTTTGAGCAAATTAGGAATTCATCATCTATTCATCTTACTAAAGAGATTGGTGCTTATATTGGAATTCATATTATGAGGGAAGAAGTTGAGATTTTTCCTCATAAGATTTTAGATTAGAGAATTTTGGAGTTTTATTGTGGTTCTCTTTACATTCCAACCAAATGCAAGAAATCAAAAAGGGATAACATCAACTCTAAGGAGGCATTTGTGAAATGGAGAATTAACAATATGTTCACATAGGAGATCACAATAGTGAATTGAGAAGTGACTTTTTTTCATATTTCACGTATATTTATCTTGAATGGTTTAAAATTTTTACAAATAATAAATCTATGATGAGGAACATATTATGCAATCAACTAAAAGATCTTTTAATTTATTTAGGTATTACTATAGTTCAAAGAGTATACAACTGGAGTAGATGTTGATTTTTTTGATACAATGAGTCACCAATGAATACCTTAAATAATGAGGGATTTACGAAATTCTTTGATACTATAAGCTAGATGATTATTGGTTTCATTAATGAATTATTTGTCTATGATAATGCTTTATGTGATAAAATTAATCTATAAAATGTGTAAAAAATTGCCTAAGGTAGTAATTCAACACCAAGATCAAGAAGCTTAGTAGATAGCACAAGAGAGACAAATGATGATCAAATGAGAATGGATATTAGATGATTGGATATCAAATAATTGGATCATCATTTGTTTCTCTTGTGCTATCTACTGAATTTCTTGATCTTGGTGTTGAACTATTACCTTAGGCAAATTGTTTCATGGTATTAAGGCCATAGGAGTTTCATTGCATAGCCATTAGAGAGAATTTATTTTTTTGCAAGTAAAGATTGGAGCTTTCTAGTGCAAATCAGATATTGGTATCACATTAAGAAGGTCAAAAACCCCAAAATCAACTTTTATTTAAGCAAAATTCGGCATCTAAGGTGAAATCTAGAGTGATTTGATTTTTGAAAGTGCTATGATAGTGATTCAAGAAAAATAATTATAGAGGTTATTTGTGATTTCTGCTCTTGAATTTTTTTTGAAAATTGCTAGTTCCAATTTTTACAACTTTAGAGGCTTCATTCAGGCTCATATGGACACATATTCAGGTGCTATTTTTTTTGAACGTCAATAATTTTTGTGTACTTTCGAAATCTGATATCAGTTTGGAGTAATTTTGAGTGGATATAGTACTTTCAACATTTGGTCCTTTTTGACATATTTTTTCATTTTTAATTACTTAGATCCTTGAGAGGTCTTGTGTCTTATCTTGTTGAGTCATATATAGCTTAATATTTTTAGTTGTAAATATCAAAAATTAGAGTTTCACTTTAGCACAAAGTTGGCAAGTGGCTATTGTACCCACACTAAATATAAAGTGCCAAATCATATTTTTTGGGGTGGAGATTCTTTGATTGAGTGAAAAGGGGGGGAGTGTCTTGTGTTCTTGTGTCTCTCTTTCTCTCTTGTGGTCTTTTATTTTTTTGCATAATTGGTTGACCTAAAACTCCACTTTTAACTTCACACAAGTATACTACATGGAAAGATATTGTATGGAGTAACTAATGGAAAAAGGTTTAAATCTATATGTCGATGGTACAATTATAAAACCCATTGATGTTGATGCATAAGTGGATTGGAAAATTAAAGACAACTAGGCTTTAAGAATGATTAAGATTTGTGTTCATAGAGATCTTTTCTTCCATATTCCCATCTCTAATGATGCCAAGGGTGCTTGGTAAAAACTTGAAGGGTTGTATCATAAGGTGGATGAGGAAAAGGGATTCCAAATTGAGAATGATCTACTTCTCTTAGATCCTAAGAGTTTTGACACAATTCAAGACTATATCAACAAAACCAATGAGTTGAGAGCACTACTTAAGGATTGTGGTAATCCCATGAAGAATGATAGATTGATTCATCACATCTTCAAGAGGCTACCTTTAGAGTATGCATCTTTTTTTTTTGAGTTACAACACTCACAAGTTGAACATAGGAAGTGCCTTCACTAAGCCTTCATTTGATGCATTTGTAGAAATGTTGATGTTGGAACAATCCAAGTTGATTGAAATGATATTTCTCAAGATGTCAAAGTCTAAAGCATTGGTGGCTAGTAATAAAAACCAAAAAAATCAAGGTGGAAAATTTTTTACCAACAACAAGAAAAAGTAGTGGAAGCCAAAATCACAATCAGAGACACAACAATCTTCCTCCTCACAACAAGGAAATTCTTCTTCCATCAAGAAGGGAAATGACAACAAGAAGGATAAAGTATTTTTTGTATATTGTGACAAACCAAATCATGACAACCATCATTGCAAGACTAAGATAATAGATGAGTTGGAAAACTTACTTAGGAAGAAAAAAATCAATGTGAAAAATGCTTATGAGGATTCAAATCCATCCACTTCAAAGCGAAAAGGGCAAGTACATATGGCATGCTCAAGTTCTTTAGGGAAATGGATTCTAGACTCAGGTGCCTCATATTATATGGGTTCTTCAAAAGGAAACTTTTCTTCATTGGAGCAATCTAAGGTACCTCGCATCTTTTTAGGGAATATATGCGAATGGAAGTTGAAGGAAAAGGACAAGTGGAGATGGAAAATGGAGAGTTCAAAGATGTTCTCTATTTTTCCTAATCTTAGCACTAACCTACTTTCAATTTACCAAGTTGCTCATTATGGAGGTGGAAATAAAGTTGAGTTCCTTCTTGATTCAGTTGTGGTGAAAAATCTTAAGGATGATTCATTGGTTGTAGTAGGTAAAGTTAATCGTAACACAAGGCTTTATTTGTTCTCCCACTTTGTTCCTAGGTCTCTTTCACATGCCTTGTTGACACATTCACAATCACAAATTAATGTATGGCATGAGTAGTATGGACATCTTGCCTTCCACTATCTTCATCATCTTAGTTCAAAAAATATGGTCAAAGGTCTAGACCAACAATCAACTTTTCTCTGGGTGAATGTTCAACATGTTCAATGGATATGCATCTAGAAGAGAAAATTGACAAAGGGAAGTCTTAGAGAGCATCAGTTGTTCTTGAGTTGGTTCACACTATTCTAGAAAACCCTTTTTTAGTGACATTAGTTAGCAAGGGTTTCTATATCCTCACTTTCATTGATGACTTTTCATGCTACACATGGGTCTACTTTCTTGACCACAAGAATGAAGTGTTTGATAAGTTTCTAGCCTTCAAGAGTCATGTTGAGAAGCAATCAAGTAAATTCATCATTCTTGTTTGTATAGATAATGAAAGTAGACATGTGAACTCAAGACTTAGAGACTTTGGTAAATTTAAGGGTACTAATCTTTAGAATCCATTACCATTTAGTCCACAAAAGACAAGTGTAGCAACAATGAGGGTTAGAACTCTTAAATTAATGGCAAGTTGTATTATTCAAGCTAAGTCTCTTGATACATCACTTGAGGTAGAAGCTATAATTAGTGCCAATCACATCCTTATTAGATCTTCTCATAATGTGTTACATGGAATGACTCCTTTTGAGGCATGGTGTAGAAGAAAACCAATTGTGAAACACTTCAAAGTTGTTGGTAGTCAAGCATGAGCACACATATCTTCAAGGGAATGCAAGACACCACCACCAAGGCCTTGTACTTTCATTAGATATGAAGAAAGTGTTAAAGCATATAGACTTATGGATCCCGAGAGTCATGAGATATTCATAGAGAGGAATGTTTAATTTGAGGAAATTTCACCTAGCTTATCCTCTAATCCCCTCCATACCTCATACATTGTGGAAATTGATAGTGACAATAGTGATAGTGATTAAACAAGCTCACTTATGGGGGATCCTTTTGATATATGAAGAAAAAGGTCACAAAATCAGCACATTCCACATGCATACATTGCTATAGTTATATGTCCATGTATTTTAGTGTAGTTTGGTACACCTTTTCTTCTAGTTCCAAACTCAAGGGGTGACTACTTGATAGACATTTCAAGTTTGTTTATGGAGTCCTAGATAGTAGATTTGGGAGACATTATTGATGATATACACCTTCTCTTTGATGAAGAATATCATTATTTAGTTGTGTGAGAGAACACTCTGACCCTCTTGTCCATTCTCTTCATGATCAATCTTACAAAGTTGATATGATTGTGGATCCTTATGTACAACAGTTGTAGGAGTTTTTTTCATCATTCGAGGAGACAATTGGGTCTTTGGGATATGTTCTACATCCATCCTCGCTAGATCTAAACTTGTTCTTTTCAGCTCTAATACCATGTAATAATCAGTGTAAGGCAATAATTCAATGCCAAGATCAAGAAGCTTAGTAGATAGCACACAAGAGACAACTAATGATCAAATATGAATGGATATCAGATAATTGGATGAATACATTATAGAAGTGCCTTCTATATAAAGGCAACTAATATAACTAGGAGTGAAAAAAGAGATAAGAATAACAACTAAGCACATGTCCACCAATAGTGGGTTATTCTCAATTGTGCATGAATGTACGTGGAACAATAAGAGGATAAGAATACAAAGGTGTATCTCATAAAGAGATGTACAACATGTGCTCAATTAGAGTGCAAACTATTGTTTTGTCTACATGACAACTCATATGAATGTGCAAGCTCCCAGGTGTCTACATGACAACTAATATGCTAATGCATTAACCTAAGTAAACTTAAGTGTAAATAGTAAACATATATTTACACCAACAAAATCAAAGGGTGAAAATTTGCATTTCTAAATTTGTTACTGCATACTAGTGAAGAAAAATTGGATCCATATGATTATTGATTCTATTAATTAAGTATTTTTCTATACTAATGCTCTATGTGAGAGACATAATCTATAAAATAGAATGATTAGAATTTGTATTTCTAGATTTGTAACTACATACTCGAGAATCAAAACTAGGTTAAATGCTTTGGAGCTAGATGATGGTATGATCAACATTTCTACAGGGTTAGAGTTTCATCTATAAAAATACCCTTACAGAGGGTTGAACAACAACTTATTAATTCATTAATATTCTCATAAAATATTTTATATAACTAGTAAGAATTCTCCCTAGTCTTTGACAAAAATCCTCATCCTTCATTTTGGAAAATACCCCTCTTTATTCATGGACTGACTTATTTTATTTTTTCATGTGTAGGAAGTCTTTTGAAGGTTTTCATTTGATGAGATGCACAACCCCTCAATTAATGAAATCAATCATGATGTAATTCTACTATGATAAAACTTGAAGTTGTGGTTGTAATATTTGAAGTATGTACTCATGTATGTCTAGAAGTATGTGTTCTATAGGAAAGGGATAGCTAAGCATGATAGAAAAATGCTTATTTTTCTCAAGAGAAAAACAAAGTTATACCTTAGTAAAGTTGTATGATAGTCCTCAGCAAGGTTGAACACATTTTTAAAAATTCCACATTGAGTACTTGTACAATTGCACATTCATATAAAATTTTAAGTCCTTCTAAGATACTGATTGGTAGCTTGGAGAAGATCGTATGTTATATCTTTCATAACATTGATTGTTCTTATTTAAATAAATCTCATCATTAGTACAAAATCATCACAACCTATATTTGGAATTTCAGTGTCCTTTTCCTCTTTCTTCATGTAGCCTCCATCAAACATGGCTATAACATATCTAGTGATGCAAGTAGTGCAATCTTGTGAGAATAGAACCACCTCCCCTCTACTAAAAGGGTAACATCTAGTAATGTGTTTCTATTTATATCTTTACTATCCATGTAGAAATAAGGTGTTGGAGGTGGAAGAGCCACATCTATTGAATATTATATTAAAACCTCTCTTTTCTAGAGTATGTAATGAAACAACACCATCATGCTTCTATTTTTAGATTGTAATTGGTGATAGAAGACCAAAAAGTACTTTTAGACCATTATTATCAACAAAATTCATCCTCTAATCATCAAGAGATCATAATTGAGCAAGGGCCATGGTGATGTACAACATAATTGATCCTTGTGATATTTGTATTTTTCATGTAGAGCACACACAACCTTTTCCCAAATCTATAAATTGACACATCATTAATTCTCATAGAATTATAAGAAAAAATATAAATGATTTGAAATCTAATATTCTCTCACATAAATTCACTAAGAAGCTCATAATCTACTTCTATTTATGTAACCATGCTATGGCCTTAATATTGGTGTATATAGGGTTGTGAATAGTCAACTTGTGGCTATTTTAATCCTTAATTAAGTCATGTTTTCATTATTATATTATTTAGGTAGGTAGATTGGCCTAGGTGTTATGTAGGGTTGTGTCTATTAAACCTAAGCATAATTAGGTATATATAGGAGGTTGCGACTCTTATTTCAACATCATATTGTGAAGTGTGTCCTCATTGGAGATATTTGTAGGTTACCCCCTTGAAGTTTCCTATTAATCTCAGTTATTATAAAGTACTTATATCATATTTCATACTATTTCTTCTGCTGTGCAAGTTATTTCATTACAAGTGGTATCAGAGCATGACCTTGGCACCATAGAAGCAAGATTGTTTCTTAATATTGGGCAATTCTGGGAAGAGCATAACTTTCAGATTTTATCAAAATTTTCAAAGATTTTTAAGGAATTTTTGAAGACCATATTAAAGAAGCTATAATCCAAAATTTAGAATAATTGGTGAAAATTTGAAAAAAATTATTGTAGAATTACTATTTCTACACAATTTATTGAGATCCTCATTTCTTTTAACATCATGCCAAATTAGAATATAACTTGTATTGGGTTTTTGAATACATAGTAGATGGGCCTAAATTCAAAGCTTGGAGAAATTAAAAAAAGAAAAGCAAGATATTGCAAAATTAGGAAAATTCTCTCTTAAGGTAGCAAATTTGTTATTTTTTGGGACTTTTTCTGAGTAAGGCTATCTTGGCCCTAGTAAGTTATAGTGAAAATAAATCAGAGAATTTAAATTTCATTTGTGTGATTTATTTCAAAAATATTGGTTTCCATCATGATGGAGCATTCAACAAGAGGCAAAAAGAATGCTACCACACCGAGGAAATCATGTGATTGAGATTGGGAAGCAACAGAGGATAGTAATCTCAATGAGGAACTTAGTAAGTTCAAGGAAGAGGTTAAGAGGGATACGTGTGACCTATGATGAGATATATTAGATATAAAAAGATTATTAAGCACCTATATAAATGGAACAAGGAAGGATCTCTCAAGAAATGAAGGTGAAACCTTCAAGTTGACTAATAATGACACAAGTTTTATTAATCCTATAGGATCTAGGAGGTTTTTTTCCAAAGATGGATATGTGGAAATTTGATGGCAAGGATCCTCTAACATGGATAAATCAAATGGAATTTCTTTTTTAAGTACATCAAATCCCATATGGACAAAAGTTCACAATGGCTTCCTTATATCTAGAACTAGATCATTTCATTTTGTATTTTTGGCTTTATACTCATAGGAGGAAAAAGGGACTTACTATTTCATGGTCAATTTTTATAGTAGAAGTCCAAGCACAATATAGAAATAGTGTGATAGAAAACTTCTTTAACCAACTTACTAAGCTTCAACACACAAGATTAGTTAAGGATTATATTCAAAAATTCCAAAATCTATCTTTAAGAGTGGATACAATCATAGAGGAGAACTTGAATGATTTATTCATGGGTGGTCTCAAGGATCACATTCAACATGAGGTACACATGTTTTGTCCCAGCTCTGGAAATGAGTTTTTTTTATATTGGTAGGCAAGGTAGAGGAGAAGCTCTTGATTCCTAGAAAGAAAGGGGCTAATGTGACAAGAGAAAAAGGATATTCAACACCTTCTCTTCCTCAACCTACTAGGTTGACTCCACAAAAAATTGAGGAGAAAAGAGAAATATGATTGTGTTTGAATTGTGATAGCTAGTATAGTCAAGGACATAAATGTAGTGAAAAGAAATTGTTTTATATTGAAGGTCCAAGTGAGGAAGAAGAGGGTGAGCCCATGTAAGAGGAGGATAGGTAGTTAAGTGAGGAATCACATAATTCTCAACCAATCATTTCTTTTCATCCACTTTTAGGTTTTAGTGCATCACAAACACTTAAGGTAGTGGGTTTCTCAAAGAAGCAGAAAGTAATAGTGTTGATTGACTCAGGTATTACTCATAATTTTGTCAACAAAAAGTTGGCAACTCTTCTAAATTATTTTAAATATCCAGCCCTAGAGTTTTAGGTTTTTATTGTAGATGCAGAAAAAAGTTAGTTGTTTAGGTCAGTGTCATAGCTTCAAATTATCCATTGGAGATTATCAAATTGATACCCCAATGTATGTGGTATCCATGGGTACAACAAATATTGTTTTGAGAGTACAATGGCTTACTACATTGAGAATAAATGAGATGAACTTCCAAGAAGTATTCATGTGATTTCAATCAAAAGGAAAGGTAGTGGATCTAAGGAGTTTGAAGGAATGGTGAGCTCTCATCAAATTCAAAATCTTCCTAAGAAAGGTGTGGATGGATTTGTGGCCCAACTATGTTCATTAGAAGTCTCTCAATCTAATGCTCTTACTCATCCATATTTACAAGCAATAATTGATCATCACTTAGTGATTCTTGGAGATATTCCTAAAGGAATTCATCACAAGAGGGATCATGACCATGTCATACAACTAGTTCTAGGGAGCTAGCCACCAAACATCAGACCTTCTAGATACCCACACATACAAAAAAGTGAGATAGAAAAAATTATTGAGGAAATGCTAGAGGCAGGAATTATCAGGCACAGCCAAAGTGCTTGCTCCTCACTTGTTGTGATGGTGTGTAAGAAGGATGAAACTTGGTTCATGTGTCCAAATTATAGAGTGCTCAAGTACACTATTAAAGATAAGTTCTATATTCTAGTCATCAATGATATTCTAGATGAATTAAATGGAGCTATGTATTTCACCAAGTTAATTATTAGATTGGATTATCACCAAATTTGGATTAAGGAGGAAGATATTCTTAAGAAAACATTTAGAACTCATGAGGGTCATTATAATTTTTTGGTGATGCCATTCAGTCTTACTAATGCACCATCTACATTCCAAAGTTTGATGAATTCCATTTTTAAGAAGTTCTTGAGAAAGTTTGTGTTAGTTCTTTTTCGATGATATATTAATTTATATCATGACTAGGGAAGAAAATTTGTAGCATGTAGATCAAGAATTATAATTACTCAAAGATTATAAACTCTATGCTAAGCTATTCAAGTGTGCTTTTGGTCTTAAGGAGGTGGAGTATTTTGTACACATAGTTTCACATGAAGGAGTAAAGGTGGACCCTAACAAAATTAAGGCTGTCATGGAATGGCTTGATCCAAAAACTACTAGGAGTAATGTCTGGGGAGGTAGACATGGAAGGTGTCATCTATGGTGATTTGAGAGGTTGAGTCTATAGATAAATCTCTAAAGAAATCCAAATCAGGAATAGACCTAGATGGACCAATGTGATGCACTAGAGAAAATTATAAACCAAGCTTGTCAAACCCTAGACTAGACTCATAAACTAGATTTGGTTGGGTAGCATAGGCATGGATGAAATCCACTCCTAACTCACACAATACATCAGAAAGGGATTACCATTTATATTCATTTGAATTTGTACTCTAATTCTTAGTTATCAAGTGAGCTAAGGTCTCTCTTATCATTCCCCAATTAGGAATTTCATGGTCATATTCATTAGATTTTTCTTTCAAGAGGAGAATCCTAAACATCATTGTTGGTGACCATTAATTCTTCTCCCTAGAGGAGACAAATAGGAGAAATGAAATCCTCTTCTTGTAAAATAGTAGTAAGAAAGGGTAGATCATAATCTTTTGAGTCGCTAAACATGGGAGCCTTTATACCAAACCTTGGTAATTCACCTTCAAAGCCAAAGCCTAGTCCAATAATGTCTCTATTTTTGTGTCCCTTGGTATAAACTAATGGTTCAAAAGAGCTTTCTTATCACCAGTTAGGGATCCTTTTCCCTAATATCCTATATTTTTCAAAATTTCATAGCCTTTGGTATAGCACTTTGGGGAAATAGGAGTAGTGAGCATAACTTCCTCCACATCTTCCTCTTCCATATTAATCCAATCTCTTATAGCTTGATCTTGTTTTTCTACTTCTAAGGGGATAGAGGAATGAGAAAATGTTCCAAAAATAGTCATAGAAAAAGCTAAGGACTTCAAATTTTAGAAGATTTAACATAGCATCAATGAAAAACTTAAAAAAATAATAATAGAGTATAGAGTGTATTTGCCCTTACCAAGGATCATCATTTTCAATTTCTATTCACACTCTTTAAGAGATAGTTTGAGCTCACAAGAAGAGGAATTTTGGGGGACTAACTTGTCACTTGTAGAGAGCATGTTGATAGACATTGAGTTGTCCTTTGGAATAACTATCTTGGTACCACTAAGGGAATTTTATGAGCTAATGGTACATTGATGGCACTACTTACATGTCATGGATCTAGGTTCTTCCTATAAACAAATTATATGCCAATGGGATGTCTAAAAATTGAAAGAACACATTTTTTTAATAGGACCCACACATATTGGGAATACAATAAGACCTTTTGAAGGACTTTCAACCTCATCATAGGCTCTAATGGTGATCCTTCACCATTGATAGAAAATTCAGACATGCCTAGCTACTGAATGACACTGAAGGAGATTATGTTTAACCCAACACCATTGTATATCAAAAATCTATGAACATGAGTACGAAATATTTGGATTTTGATGTGTAAGGCCATGTTGTTGGGATTAGTGAGTGACTTTTCATCTTCTTTAGAGAATGTGAGGTAGTGTGGTGAGGAGATATGATTTCCCCTATCTTGGAATTGCTTAGCGTTAATATGTGTGGGAACATTGGTTGTACACAAAGATTTTTTGAGAATTTCCTTTTGCAAAGGAGATAGCTCTAGCAACTCAAAGATTGAAATTTTTATCATGGTTCTTTGCAACTGACTAACAAGGTAATAGTTGTATATAGCTAGGGTGGCTATTTTTTTAGAAGATGAGGGACTCTTACAATCATTTATAACTTTTAGGACAACTTTAGATTACCCCCTAGTGACAATTAAGTATCCCACCATGCAAGGAGGAGGGATCTATCACTATAAGAACTACTTTAGACCTAGTATCCCTATGATGTTGTTGAGTGTTGCACATTTTTATGACTAGCTTAGGTATTTCATCATCCATATCATAATTGGCCTCTTTTTCAAACTTAGGACCCATCATGAAAATATGTTCAATAAGTTCTATCATGTTTATGACATTTTCAACATTAGTATAATTATAATTGATCTTTGCATCATGATTTTTCTTATCAACCTTGGATGATTTTCCTTTTTCATACTTAGGGAATGATTGCTTGAAGGCTTTGTGATTAGAATTTTTGATTAGCCATCTCTTATGACATTTCCTCCCTTGATGAGGTATTGGATAACATCTTTGAGTTTGAAGTGATTTTCAGTGTTATGGCCATTGCTTCTATGATAATTGCAAAATTGATCCTCTCTCCACAAAGGAGGTTTGGTGGGTGGGTTATTGGGCTAGGAGTTGTCTAGAAGTTTGATATGTTTATCTGCAATTAAGGTCTTCAAGAACACTTCGTAAGATTCCACCATAGGTATGTAAAAACACTTTGGTCTAGACATTTTTTTGTTCTTGTCAAAGGTTTGAGAGTTTATTATTGTTTTGTAGAATAAATGGTGTAAAATGTTGGAGGCCAATTCCTTGGTTTTAGGAGAATCCACTACTACATCATCGACAACATATTTGTTTTCATTCCAAGATTTGTTCTTTTGTTTGCCATTCCCATTGCTACTTTTTTCTTTATTCAGGACAATGTCACCTTTTCCAATAGCAACATCCTCAATACAATATGTACTTTCAACCATATCATAAAGAATGTAAACAATTGTTTCTTAAGAAAAAAGTTTAAAAATAGAGGGAATATAGTTTAGGTGCAAGTGTATTGACTAAAATGTCAATATTCTTAGTCTCTATAATCTATCAAGGGTACCAAGAGTGTAAAGATCTCCATAACTAGAGGTCTATTGCAAAGGGTTCATGCCTTATTTCCATTTAATGTTGCACAAGTCTAACATAGTAGTAGGATGTTGAATATTATAAGAATATTGCTCGATGAAGTATTGTGCAAGTTTGTAAAATGTTTTGAGAGATATTTTTGTGAACCATTCTATGGCTTGGCCCCTCAAGCTCTTAGGAAATAACCTCTTAAGGTAAGTGTCTTCATGCATAAAGTCCACGCTAATAGCATAAAAGTGTCTTACATGATCGTGAGGATCACCATTTCCATCATATTTATCATATTTAGGAACATCTATATCCCTAGGAAATGGGACATGCAAAGAATCCTCTTGAAAGGAAGATCATATATTGATTCAATCAAGGAAGGTTTTGTTTGGTCTTTGGAAAATTTTAGTTGTGTGAGTTAACTTTTTAGTTCTTGCATTTCATCTCTCAAGATATTAGCTTGAGTAGGTTCTCATTTCTATATGATCCGTTGCATGTAAAAATCCCAAGGGAGTTTCCATCCCTTCATTGTCATGTATTGAAAGTATTGGTCTCCAATTTTTTCTAAGGCTTTGACCATTAGCCTTTGGGTGACCTTGTATTGTTGAAATCTCATAAGATCTTCACTAGTGATTTTTTCTTTAGTTTCACTTTCATGATATGATTTTGAGATTCTAGGAATTCTAGGGGGTGTATTGTTTCCGTCATTGCCACCAAAAGGGATGTCATTAAAGGGGTTTCTATAGTATCCATTACTATTTTCAACATTATGAACATAGGCATGAGCATCAATCTTAGCTTGGTGATAAGACCTTTCCCTAGTAGCCCTCTATATGGCCTCTTGCAATTTTTATTTATCCATGTGGGCTTGATCTTCTAAGTGGCACTTTGTCTCTTAAGGATGCATGGTGAGAAACATGTTGTCTTTATTCCTAGGTGCATTAAAGTACATACCAAATATATTATCAAAGATGTAGAGAAGGTTATTCCAAGTATTATCTTCTTGGGGTTTATTATAGATAGTATCCTCCATACAAGGTTGTCCATGAGGGCACCTAGTTGGAGTTTCCACTTTTTCAAAGGTGAAAGAAGGATGACTACCTTTACCAACTTGGAACCTAGTTGTGACCAACATGTAATGGTATGTCTCTGGTTAATAGGATGAGAAAGTTATTTCATATTTGAAGCTTGCGGGGTCAAGAAAGACCACTGGTCAAAGATAGGAATAAGTAAGTGGCTTATAAAGAGTGCTCAAGAATTTACTACACTAATGACTCAAGCCAGAGAGAGTAAGAAGATCAATAACAAGTAGCTAGCATAAAAAGGTAACTAGATTTTGAAAAGTAACCATTAGTGACATTTTTAGCTTATATATGATAAACTAAACCCATCTTTTCAACTTAGAACAATGCCTAACATGAATATTTTAGACTAGATTTGAGTAGGATGAAATTATGACACCGCTAGATCAACCAATATGCAATTTTAAATTTGGTTTACAAGCAACATAAAATAGGTGATATTTATCAAAATGTAAACCTAATGGAAAAATAGGCACAAAAACCAAAATTAAAGGACCTTTGGTGTTTATAAAAGGTCTTGGAGAAGATCAAGACAATGGCAATAACTCAAAGGAAGATAAAGAAAGTGTAGAAAAATAGGAAAAAACCCTAGCACTAGTAACCCCACTAGTGGAAAATGCCTAAATGTTGTAAATTATTGAGCCTAAGGTGAGGAAGGATGCAAAAAAATCTTTCAACTTCTATTGGTAGGGCCTGCCTTATGGCTATTCTTAATGTTATGTCTAGAATCATCGCCCCCCACCATTTTAAGGTTGCTATTCTTCAACTATAGAACTATGGCAGCCTATAGAATAGTAGGGTGACCCTAGTATTAACCCCCCCTCACTTCCTACACCACAAAAATTGAGAACAAGGGTAGCAACAACAACCAATGTTGAGCACCCATTAAAGAAAGTCATGATAAAGATTACAAAACTAAGAAAAGGTTCAAGTGGTACAAGTGTAGTAAAGAGGAAGATGAGAGCAACTAAAGGTTAGAAGAAGAGAAAAATGCTAGTAAAGAAAAGATATTTTGAAGAGAAAGATGTAGATAGAATTGAATTTGATGAACCTGGTCCCCACTGAGTCATTGTTCCTACAAAGCCTAGAACTATTGATGAGGTATGTGCCAACATTGGAAACTCTGTAGGCTTGTTAGGTTTTAGATATTTCAAGTATGAAATGTTGAGTGATGTTGACAAGTCTAAGTTAGAAGAGGCCATGCTAGAAATGATGGCCAAGAACAAGCTAGTATCTATAGAATTAAAAAATAATATTCTGAGTGATTTGTATAGTAAACTTGATGGTAAGTGGAAACATGCAATTGAAATTGAGAATAAAATAAGAGAAGGAATAGTATCCAAAATTATTCTTGAGTTGACAAATAAGAAAAAGACAACTTTTTTGGAGAGGTATAGGAACCAATTTGTTCCTTAATTTAGAGTATTTGTGATTTTACAAAATAAAATTGAGGTTATTGTATAGTAGAATGAATTATTGTAGAAAAGAATTTTGGAGTAACTATAAATGAGGATGAAAAGATTGGAAAATAAAATGAATAGGAGAAAGAAATAGATTCAATAACTATTGACTATGTTCAAAGTGATGAAGAAGATTCAGTTGTCCCATAGATAAATGTATTAAGTATTCATGATACTACACTGAGCACTCCTATATAAAAAAAAAAAGGACTATCCTAAGGCAAGAGAAACACAAGTCCAATTTTTTTATTTTAATGAAAAAATAAAATAGATGAAGCAACAATAGTCTTCTCAAACTAAAACATTTTTAATTAACATCAAGGAGTCAAAAAGGGAGAAGCAAGAACAAAAGGAACTAGAAGAGGAGTAAAATGTAGAAAATTATACTACAAGTCATGAAAAACCACATGTACCTTCATTACAAATAATTAGGATACTAAATAGAAAGAGAAGGAAAAGGAAAGAAAAGAGAAATGCACAAAGATTCACAGATAATGTTGAGTGCAACTATTGTTGTATCTAGCATTAAATACAAGTTAGACCAAGTGGTGAAAATGTTAGAATATAAAGTCCAATATAACTAAGAGTGGAATGCATAATTTTTCTAAATATTATCACAATTATAAACCTTATTAATCCTTAACCATATGAGCAATATAATCAACAACCATAACAAGATACTTATACACACTAACACTTGATATGTTAACTAGGGACACCCTTGATCAAAGGGAAAACCTCAATGACGATGATAACTAAAATATGATGCACTAATATAAATATTTCTTGTTATAGGATGGAACCTATTAGGAGTCAATAAAAATATTTAGTATATATCAGTTCCTATTAGGAGACCTTGATTCCCTCTTAGGAGATTCTAACCCTTCTAGGAGTTGTAGAAAGTAGATGGACCCACTATCCAAACAACTTCAAGGGAAATACCAATGAACCCATTGTCCAAATGATCTCTATATTATTCTTTGAAAAATAATAGAAATGAGATTTATTTTTCCTTCCTCTTCCTCTATCCTATCAAGAAGACTTATGATTTTTGTGATCTTAGTACCAAATCACCAACTTTGCATCAAATAATCCCTTGGACCGCTTACACATACCAAATACTCTACTCTTGTTTGCACAGTCCACACACTTGATATCTATCTTAATCAAGGAAAATACTTTCCTTTATACCATGTCCTCAAAATAATTCCTTGAGTTGGCCTTGAGGCTTTGCCAATTAATTATAATAGGACCATATTATGATAATTAATTATTTCACAATCTCACACTTACAACTGTAGGAGTTGAGCACTCATTGATATTATTATCAAACTTTCCTCTATCACTATATAACTTCCCATATTGATTTTGTCTCTTTTAGAGGATACAACCCAATCATCAAAAACTTCTTATTAGGTACTCTATCTCTATACTTCTCTCTATAAATCAAACATATTTTTTTACATCTTTGACTTACATCATTTAAACTTAACCTCATCATTAGGACATAGTGAACACAATTTTCTTAACCACACTTCACCTAAATATCAAACATTTTACCCATATGACACTGATCTCTGTCTACCACTCTATCAGTCTTCATAGAAACCATACTATGTTGTCATCAATGAAAAAAAAAATCATGAATGCAACATGTTAATCATGCTACATGCTCTCCAATTCTTAGGATACTCCCCTAAAGGAAAACCATCAACATTCATGCTAAGAGAAACCCCCTCATCTACTCTAACTCTAGTAGTGTCAAGTAACACCACTCCTAAGAAGAGAAAAGGAAAGAAGAAAAAGGAAATTTCTTTGGATAATACCAATACTATAGGTGAAGTTACTAAAATAGTCAAATGGGATCTAAACAATAACACATTTGAAAAAACATTCATCTTGCAAGATATTTTAGCAAAACATAAAAGACAAGAAGAGTTAACGGGAGAAAAAAAACATAATGCAGTGTTTCATAATATAAAAGATATATTTTTTGATGACTTTGATATATAGACCATTGATGAACAAGCCTCTCTTATCTCATATTTAGTGCAAATAGTCAAAATAGTTAACATAGAGGATATTCAAGAAAATGAAAAACTAATGGCCTTTTCTAAAAAGAAGTTCAAAAATAAAGTAACAAATAAAGTTTTTATTATAATCACACTAACGAAAGTTGAATTGAAGAAACTTATATAGAAAATTGAAGAACTTGTTTAGAAAATAAAAAGTTTGTAGAATATTGTTTGTGATCTACCATGATTTACAATTGAATTTTAGGAAAATACTCAGAGCATTTAGGTTGATATGAAATCATTGGGAAACACTAACTCTTAATTAGCTGAACCAAACACAATGCACTAAAATTTTTTTTTTTATATATACAAGAGAGGCTGGCCAAGTTAAAAATAATAGTTAGTAGAATGAGGGCCAAGCTTATCTCCATCCAGTCCATGCGGATACCTCACTTAGAGGTTGTGCAATGTGAGATGGTTTGAGAAAAGGATCTAGTTCAAAGAGATCATAATCTTTCTATTGGTGATAGCTGTTGCAAGCATGAATGTTGATGATATTCATATGGGGGAGTATTGTAGATATGTTACTATGATGATATGTTACATTCATTACTGATTTTTTCATTGATGTCAACATAGTAGTTTTCTATAGTATCTAATAGAAGAACAATGGAAAGATCATGTTGGTACAAATGCCTAGTTGAGTATTATAACTATCTGAGGTTATGGGAGATACTTATGAGTATTTTTTATATGTAGTTAATGTTGGAAGAATTTATGTAAATATTGATGTTTTCTATTATGAGATAGAGTTTACAGAGCCATGTTTTGGTAAACTTGTTATATCTCCTAGCAAAGATGTTTTTCTGAGAATCGAGGTTGTGGATTGAAGAAGGCATGTTGGTGGTGATGTGGCTAAGTTTTCTTGTCATAATATTGCATGTACAAAAAGTTATTCAAGTTGAAAGGTGGAATATTAATGTTATCACTAAGTGTAACATGTTCTTAATGTGGTCCTATAATGATTAACTAAGAAGGTCTAATAGTAAATTGAGGGAACTATTTCGAGAACTTGGTATAAAGTAAGCACATTTTCCTTTATCATGATGTGATGAAATAATATGGATTTGAATTGTTGGTAAGAAACAGTAAGAGAAAAATGTGAAGTTAAGCAGAGCAATGTGGAACTGAAGGAAACTTCATTGACAAGGTTTGTTGAGTGATCTAAGGTTTGTTATTTGGATATGAGGTTTGTGACCTAGTCTATAATGTCTGATAGTGATTGGTTCAGTTGATAGAATAAAGGAAAGAAGGACATAATAGTAAGATACATCTTTGAGAAATGAGCTCTTCTTGTAGTTGAAATTGCATGTTTGGGTAGTGGGCTTATGTTGCATACATTATACTACAACTCCTAATAAGGTTGGCACAACTCCTAACAGGGTTGGAATCTCCTAACAGGGATTCAAAGTCTAGGGACTCATATGTACTAATGTTGTACTAATAGACTCCTAATAGGGTCCATCCTCTAACAAGGAATATTTAAATCAATACATCATCTTGTGGCCATCATTCTCACTAGGGTTTTCCCTCTAATCAAGGGTTTCTCTAGTCAACATATCTAGTGTAATTGTCTATGCACATCTTATTATAGTTGCTATTTATTTTAGTTGAATGGTTAAATTTGTTTAAAGAAGATAAATGTTTTAATTTTTGGATAACTAATTCACACCCCCCACATCCTTCTTGCTCTCTTGGTGGACTATTGTTTCTAATAATTGGTATCAGAGCATCAAGTCCTCGAAGATAAAGTTTAATAGCTTTGGGAGATCATGGCTAGAGAAGATAGTCCTAAGTCAAATAATGGAAACTTTGACAAAGAAGATGGAAACTCTTGGGGAGTTATTTGAAGAAGACATAAAGATTAGGGAATGTATTGATCTAGTTATAAAAAGAGAAAAAGAAAGTCTAGGAAGTTTTACTTGTTGGACATGTAATGAGTTTGGTCATTTTTCATCTACAGAGAGAGTTCACTTTTCAATGATGATGAAAATTTAAAGAAAGTATGGAAAGATTCTTGAATGATTATGACTGTGATAATGAATCTGATTAGTTAAAGAGTAAGTATTAGAAGAGATAGCTTTGGTAACTATTGTTGATCCAAAGGCTAACCATGAAAATGTGGAAGTTATCATTAGAAATGATTTTTAGAATGGGAATTAGATTGAAGAGAAAAGATTCAATCCTAGAGTAGAAGAAAGAGTTGAGTTGAAGACCCCTAAATAGAATGGCATTGCAAAAAGGAGTAGATCAGTTATAGAAGTTGCAAGAGATATGTTAGCTAAGAATTATTTATCCAAGATATTTTGGAGAGAAGCTGTGGATACAATAGTCTATAATATGAACATAGTGCAAGTCAAGAAAGACACAAACAAGACCACTTATGAACTATTGTTTGGTCACTTACCTATAGTTAAGTATTTCAAAAATTTTGGGAGTAAATGTTATATCAAAAGAGATGATGATATTGCTAATTTTGATGCTAGAAGTGATAAAGGTATGTTTCTTGGTTATTCATTGAAAATGAAACCTTATAGATGTTATAATTAGAGAACTAAGAATATTATGGAAAATTATGAATGTAAGAATTGATTAGAAATTTAGGATACAGTAGATAATAGTTGATTATAATTCAGATGGTGATGTTACTAAGCTAAGGAATGATGAAGTATTTCTTGAAACTAATAATGATTTCCAAAATGAAGGAGAGCTAAGGTAGGAACAAAGAATATGATAAAGAATAACATATCTAAGTAGATCATCTAAAGCAAAGACAAAGGTGTGATGACAAGAAGTAGTGTTAATGAAGAACTATATTTGATATCTCAATTTGAACCTAAGGGTGAAGATGAAGCATTTAAAGATAATTATTGGAAACATGATATGAAAGAGGAATTAGATTAGATAGTAAAGAATGAGATATCGAAATTGGTTCCCAGACCAAAAAATAAGAATGTGATAGGAACTAAATGGGTATTCAAGAACAAGATGAATGAGAAAGGTGAAGTTGTAAGGAACAAAGCATGATTGGTATGTAAAGGTTGCTCATAGCAAGAAGGAATAGATAATGATGAGACCTATGCTCTAGTGGCTAGAATAGAAATAAATAAGATTATTCTTAGCCTATATAGCATAGAAGAAATTTAAAGTGTATCTGATGGATGTGAAATCAGTATTTTTGAATGGAGAACTTGAAGAAGTATACATTGAGTAGCTTGGGGGCTGTCCTTTGACAAATGACAAGGAAATAATATATAGATTGAGGAAAGCCCTATATGGCTTGAAGCAGGCACTCAGATCTTAGTATGCAAGGTTGGACAAGCATTTGACAAAGCTTGAATATAAAAAAAGGTACGGTAGATAGTAGTATGTATTGGAAAGAAACAAATGATGGTTTGAAGATTTTGGTAATATTTGTTGATGATATCATATTTGGAGGAAATGGTGATGAAAGTGACAAAATTTTGAGGAGATGAAGAAATAATTTGAGATGAGTATGATAGGAGGAATGAAATATATTATAGTATTTTAGATTGTGCATAATAAATAAAGAATCTTTATTTCTTAGACTAAGTACTTAAAATATTTACTAAAAAGGATTGGTTTAGAAACATGAAAACCCATTGGAATACTATGGTAATTGGACAAAAGTTATCTATAAAGGATGAGACACCTACTATTGAGTAGAAGAAGTAAATATCTATGATTGGAGGATTGCAATATTTGACTCACATAAGGCTAGATATAGAAAATGTAGATGGAATTGTTGCAAGATTCCAAGTTGATTCTAGAGAAGCACATTATGAAGCAGTCAAAAGAATATTTAGATATATGGAAGGAACATCTGAGTTTAGATTGAGGAATGACAACTCTAATGATTTTACTCTAAGTGTTTATACAAATTTAAATTGGGCAAGTAGTATGGATGATAGAAAGAGCACCAATGGTGGAGCCTTCTTTCTTGGAGTAAGATTGGTTTCTTGGTTAATCAAAAAATAGGATTGTACATCACAAAGTACATCAAAAGTAGAATATGTTGCAATAACAAACAATTGCAATCAAGTTGTTTTGATGAAGCAGATGCTGAAGGATACACAGATAGAAATTAATGAACCTATTGTCATACATTGTGACAACACAAGTATGGTAAATACATCTAAGAATCCAATTTTTTGTTGGCACTCAAATTTGTAGCCCTGATTTTGAGCACCATTGAAAACATTAAGCCCTATGAGTGCTTTTTGATGCACATGTACCTAGTTGTACCTTTGAATCCCATGAAGTGTTTAATGTTTCTAACACATTTCTTATAGTTCATATATGTGTTCCATGAAGTTAAATTTTCATTTTGAGCCATTTTCTGAAATCCTATTTTGAGCATTTGTCAAATTTGCATTTTTGCTCAAGTGTCAAACAGTGACAGGAGGTTGTGTTTGTCACTGAATATCTTGCACCCAGTAATGTTTCATGACACACCACTTTGGAAGTGTTTAGTGTTCATACTAAAGAACCTATGTTTTATATTTTGAGTCATTTTGAGTCCATTTGACTAGGTTTTGAATCCCTCAAAGTTGGTCATTTAATGTTGTCATGTTGATGCACTTAGTTCTAAATTTTGGAAAGCCCTGTTTAACAAGTCATAATTTTTGACCAATTGACCTAAATGATGAGATTCCTTTTGCATTGAATTCTAGGGCTCAAATAATTAATTTTTTTCAATTTTGAGCTTATGAAAAATTTGTTTGATCAGCTTTCAGACGTGATTCCAAATGCAATTTCTAGCTTTTTACTGGTGTCAACATTTGCAGATTTCTCAGTACCCCTGTTTGTGATGTTATAAATCCTAATCCATGATAGTTGAGATTAAATGGATTGTACCACTATGTTTTACTCTAAAATACTTTAAGCATGCCAATTTTCACATCTTGATGAATCCATCTAGACAATTTCCCAAGTCAATTCCATTTGCAAAATGCACCTTTTTTACAATGTTTCCAATCTACAAATTTGAGTAGCCCACTTTGACCACTCGCCATTTGCCTCCATTTATTCATCATGAGCCTAAATTGTAGATTCACCCTATCCTAGTGAAAGTGAACCAATGCCCCAGTTTTCATTTCCCCAAGTGTTAGTTTTTCTAGTTTTCAAAGCCTAATTCGAATGCAATTTGTTATTTTCTGACATGTTTTCTTGTAGGCAGTTCTGTGAGGTCAACTTTGATGGTCAATGTATTTTGACCTTGAATCTATCATGAGAAGAGATTTGACATGGTGCAAGTATGTAGAACAAAGAATTGGTGTGTCAGATTCTAGATCCTGATCAGGTGATTTAATCAGTTTTTAAGGCTAGTCAACAAACCTCCTAGTGCAAAAGTGACAATTTGTAGATAAGTGGTAAAATGAGTTCGATTGATTTTTCAGTGATGTAGTAAGGGTTAAAATTGAGTTTAATTAATGAAAGATGCTTATTGAATCAATTTGAAATGTTAGTTACCCAAAAAAAAAAAATTATTTTTAGCTACGCAACCATGTGATCCCACTCATATGATCGACATATGGTTTTATAAACATTGTTGCATTGCAAGGGTGACTTAGTCTTAATGGGGTCTCCTATTTTTAAAGAAAAGGAGGTTGGGGAGCCAAAGGAAGTCATCTTATAGGAAGGAAAACTAAGAAATATTTTGATGGCCAGGTATGGCTATGGCGAAATAGGCATGGCTATATTCATACATGATGTAATCAATGGGAATACATAGCTTCTTTGGGAGAGAAGGGAACTATGTTGGTTGGTGTTGCAAGTCTAGATTTTGATAGGATTTCTGATGGATATGAATCCAATCGAGAAGATTAGGTCCAAGATCAATTTTATCTTGTACTAGTTCATTCTAGTACAAAATATTATATGTGCATAGCTTCGGGCTCCTATCAGGTGTTAAATGAGTTTTGTGATTATATTGCTCTTGAAATTCTAGCAAAGCTAAATAATTATGTGGATCAAAAAGATGAAATGTCTTTTAATGATATATCAAAGAGGAGATAGGCTGACATAACACACCGACAAAGATGGAAAAGAAGATACCAGATGTTAACAAAAAAACACATAGAAGGTTTCAATGATAGAAAAGATGGAAACACCATTACAAATGTTATTGTTCCAAAGGGAGATACAAGTGGGAAGAGCCTAGAAAGGAAAAGATAAGACTAAGATTGCAATCAATGGATTTGGTCATCTTGGCAGATTAGTTTTGGGTTTTGCATTGGGAAGAGATTCAATATTGAAGTAATTGTAGTGGAATGATCCTTTCGTTGATGTCAAATATGTGACTTACATTTTAAAATAGGATTCAATACATGGCATATACAAGGGAAGCATTGTTGTTGTGTATGCTAAGACATTTGAAATTGATGGTCATGAAATTATATTTACTTTAAAGAGGGACCCTGTAGAGATTCTATGGGGTGATTTTAGAGCTAACTATGCTATCGAGTCAACTTGTGTATTTGAAGTTAGCATATGTAAAAGATGCAAATCACACCTCTTAAAAGAGGCATCCACACCTAATAAAGACCCACATATGCACAGAAGAAAGGAGCTATTGCATTATAGAGGTGAATACATGCATGGAAGAATCTATTGGAAGACCAACATATAAGGAGCAATCCGCCCAGCACCATCCATGCCAAGCAAGGAATAGGGAAGTTCAAAGAGGTAGTCTCACACAAAAGGAAATCAACGTGAAGCAAGATCACACCTAAAAGGAAGCAGCTGAAAAAGAGGAGCTTGGTAATATTGCAAGAAAACCCACACACTCAAAGGAGCTTCTCTAAAGCTGGTGTAGACTCAAAGGTTGATGCTAGGCAATGATGCCCAAAATAGAGGAACCTGTAGACTTGAAGAGTAGCTGATTTAATGAAAAAGATGCCAAGAAAAAGAGAAGCCACCAAGCATTGGCCAATGCAAGCAAGAGACCCATAGGAATATAATGACAATGAAGACAACATGCAAAGAAATAGAGGTAGAGCCATGAAAGAAAAAAGCGGCATTTGAGAAGCCACAGATTATAAAAAGAGCAGATGCAAACCCTATAAAAAGAAATGTAGACATAGAGAAATTACTAAGAAGCAAAAGACATAGTGGAGGAAGCTGTTGGAAGCCCATGCACATGAGCAATAGTAGAGGCAATGAACTCAAAATAAAGAAAGCCCTACGCTATAATGAGTAATCGCCAGTCCAAATAGGGAAGCCATGCCAAAGAAAGAAGAAAATTCATAGTACAAGACATAGTCAATTGCTTCAAGTACCCCAACAACTCTAGCTTCAGCTACGCCATCCTCTTGACTAGCTCAAATTACTTCTGTGCATAGAGGAGCAATGAGAAAAGGAA
Organism: Cupressus sempervirens; assembly: GCA_028749045.1. Classification (NCBI taxonomy): domain Eukaryota; kingdom Viridiplantae; phylum Streptophyta; class Pinopsida; order Cupressales; family Cupressaceae; genus Cupressus; species Cupressus sempervirens. The sequence continues at coordinate 552,853,860 of CM053790.1, read as the reverse complement.
GACCCAGCCACCATCAAAAGAGTAATCCATGGCTTTGAAATGGAAACATAAAGGGAAAAACTAGTAAAGGCTATTATCCCACATTACTTGTGGGAGGGTAATTTTATGTCTTTAAATGCTAAAGCACACACTATGCCTAGTGTCTAAGGACAAGACCCTTTCAAAAAACCATTCGTGCTTGAGGAACTCACCACCAACCCAGTTGTTGAGAGCTGGCACAAAACATTAAGATAATTTTGAAAAAACCAACAAGAATGATGACATGGCGAGTTTATAGGTTGGTGCACAAGATTTTGACATGTGTCTGCATTAGAGGGTTAGCGCATGTCCACAAAATGGAAGTGCTCAACTATTAAGGAAAGTGGGTATGCGAGAAGATGACATGTGGCAGCGGGTCCCATGCATGGTGACGTGGTAGAGATGTGCAGGTTTAGACCAGATGCACCTAGATCATGACACATGGTGAGATCAAATGGTTAGCACACCCTCGCATTATGAAAGTGCTCACCAATTAAGTGATGCGAGATTGTGCAGAAGTTCCATGTGGTACTGGGCTCAAGGTGATGATGATGTGGCAATTAGGCAGACCAATAAGGTGCTGCTATGTGGCATGCCTAGTCAACCTAGTTTGACTTGAGATATAAAGAAAGGGAAAAAATCAAAAGTAAAAATTATTTTTTAAAATTCTTTTCAAAAGGGGGCACATTTAGATCTTTTAAATTCAAAAAGGTATAATCTAAAGTTTTAACTTTAGATTTTATTTTTTAAATTCAAAAAGTTGCAGACCTAAGTTATTTAGTAGGGGGCACATTTTTTCAAACTAATATTCAGGAGGTTCTTAAGAGGAAAATATACACATATTATATATCACTAGAATTGGGAGAAAACAAACTTTTTGATTATGGAGTTCATTTTTGCATAGGAAATCACCGGTTTGAGTTATAGCCAGAAACATAAAATTTGGGCCTTGTTAGTGAAATGAGTGAAAATTGTAAATGTAGATACAAGCTTAGTAAAAACACTTGGCAAAAGGTCTATTGGATCAATTTTGAGGATTTGATGCCATTCTAGTATAATTTGGCTCCAATTTTTAGTTAGAAAGCAAAACTATTCAAGTATTTGATTTATCATTTACAGAGAGAGATTAGAGAGATTCTTTTCACTGCAAAGGAGGGAATTTTAGGTTGACACATGTTCTCTTCAAAGTAGATCTAGGAATTCATCCTCTTCTATATCTTGCTTTCTTTTATCCATTGTAAGGGTTCCAACTTTTTCACTGTGAGACCATTGTTGGTTGGAATTTCTAGTCTTTCTGTGAGATCACTTTGTTGGATCCAGATATGTGATTCCACTTTCATTTTTTAACAATTTCTCTTGTATGAATGACAATAAAGAAGGAGTACATAGATATTTTAGATCTTTTAAGTGTTTCTATGTTTTGATTCCATGCATATGAATGTATTATTTCAAGGAAATTAATACAAAGAATAGCAAGTTAATTTTCATCCCGAACCTTGTCTCCTTTATTAGTAATCTTCAATGTTTTATGATCTTTGAACAAAGAGCTTAGGTCATAGTTGTAGTCCCTTAACGCTATATGTTATTTCATTATTGCTTATAACTCAAGGGGTTATCTAAATGCTTCAAGGAAATCGATGGGGCTGCAAGTTTACTGATGGGGATATCATGTAAGAATGAGATTTAGATTGAACATGGTTGTCTATTTACAAGATGAATGGATAGATCATATTTCTAAATATATGAATAAGTATTAGGTATCTATATGTATGTGATTAATTTATGGAATTGGCCAATGCATTAGGCATTAGTTAGCTACAAGATCATTAGTTCTGATTACTACATATTTGAAGTTTTGTTGAATCAACATGATTAATCAAACATTTTTTCCCTTTCATGTTTAAAAATCTAAATGTGATGCCCTCACTCAGCTTGTGGATATCATAGGATTTGCATTTTGCTACTATAGATTTGTGTCATTGCATAAGTGTTAGGGGATATAAGGGTCTTTTATCTACTTTTTTAGATTCACAAATATGTGTTTGCTTTGGTACCATATCGATTGAATCTGAGGTTCAACCACCTAGGTTTTGTAGAGCCTAAAATAGAAGAAGGGCAAGCCTTATAGTTGGCCCAATGCCTAAAAAGATATGTCAAAAATGGGAGTTAGCTGCCCCTAGATATGTCTAGTTCTAATTAGGGTAGTTGGAAACCCATAATATTTTCAAACACCAACAAAATTGTGACTTTACTAGGTAATCTATGAAGGAATTCATTGATAAGGATTTGGAAATCTTTGATAGATTATGCATACTCAGTTTTGTATACAAGGTTTCATGTTCCCTAGTTAAATTTTATCCATTTGCAGAAGTAACTTTGAGGTTGAATGAAAAATGGTATTGCTAAAAGGTGTTCATCTTTAATGAATTCAGCTGGTTGTTATTTTCAAAGTATTGTTGTAATTTTAGAGTCATAATTGTTTAACAATGGTTTCTCTCTTCTAAGTGTTTGAGGATTTCCAAAGTTCTACAAGTTGACAATCCAATTCAGATCTGTCATGTATGAATCATGTTTTAAATCTCTCTCACAATTGTGAGTGGTGACTCTATAAAAGATCTCTATGCCAGTGCAAATTGCTTCTATATAAATGTTTTTAAAAAGAATTTTCAGCTTGGTAATGCAAAATCTAAAAGTTATGTTGAGTTTTAGACGAGAAAAGAGAGTCCATGAATTCCTAATTGATGAGTTCTAAAGTGTTGATTAATTTTCTATAATAAGAATAATTTGAATATTGAAAAGGAATCACAACAGTGATTTCATTTAGTTCTCCTTAAGGAGATGGTGGCTCTATAAGGATTTGATCAGTGGTGTGAGGAATTGAGATCAGCACCTATACCAGTCAGCAGATCAAAGGTTTCATTTAGCAACACTTGAGGTATTTGATTTTTCATGATGTTATTCTTGTCATGAAAGAAAGTGATATATGTGTGTGTTCTCCATTAACTAATTTTCAGCACTATGAAGATGAGAATAGTTTGACAAAGTTTTATAGACTTCATGGGAATGAGTTTTAGCTTATTGTTTTTAGGTTTGTGAAGTGTATTTGAAGAGTTATTTGGTAGAAGGTTGTATATATCTACTGAAAATTACAAATAAGAATTAGTGTTGATGAGTGTCAATGTTTTGAAGAATGACAAGTCTCCTTTCATCAAGTATGCGGCCAATCAGTAAAGTTTCTAGATATATTTCTACCAAGCGGTATATGCCATTAAATTTCAATAGTATTCATGGTTTCCCAAATTTCATTCCTAATTATATTAGAAATAAATTTCCTAAGTTTAGTGGGAACCATCTTGTTTCAGCTAGTCATCATGTTGAGTTGTTCAGTGAATTGATGGGTGACTATGAGATTGCTCATGAGGATGTGCACATGAAGTTGTTTGTTTAGACTTTGGAAGGTGATGCTAGAGACTGGTTTTCTTTTCTACCAGCATGTTCTATTTCATCTTAGGTTAAGTTGCATTCCACCTTTATGGAGAAATTTGTAGAATAGGTAAGCATATCTGATTCTTATGATGTTTTTGAGGATTCACATTGAGAGTGGTGAATTGGTTCCTCAATTTAACATCAGATTTGCGAGAGTTTTGAGTGAGATCCCTAAGAGTTATAGAACTAATGATCAAATGTGTTTATCTATTTACTTTGATGCATTTGACAAGAAAATTAATTATCTACTACGAGATAAAGAACCACAACCATTATATCAGGCTTTTATGATTGCTAGGGATATTGAAAATAATTTGAAGTATGGATTGATTAGAGGTAATTTTTCTATGAATGATTTCTAATATAATATTTTTGAAAGAAAGGATGAATGTGGTGTAGATGCTTTAGTTTCAAATAAGCTTATCAACACCCCTACTATAATTCATAATCTGAATGAAATTTCAAATCAGAGTGTGTGTGTGTAGAGAAGAATATATCTATTACAAATAGAGACACATATGTTCATGATGTTATAGTAGTAGGATGTATTTCAGACTTTGATAAGGTTCAATATTATGTTGATTTCATGAATGAAGGTTTAGTTACAAAAGTAAGTTCTTCTCGTGATAATTATATGTATGATGATGTAACTAATGCTTCAAATTTTGAGGTTGTTGCACCTAGGTCTCAGTCTTGTGCAAGTGAGAAGGCTGAGAGTTATCTCTCTGATCATGAGTTTAACATTGCTGATCCAACATGCCATGAAGAGATAACACAAGATGGAGAGTGTGAGTCACATTCATCTTTGTCATAGTTAGAAGAACACATACGTTTGTAATATTTTAGTAGTAGATGGTTAGTTGGATTCACCTAATTAGTTAGATACACAAGAAATGATTTCTCTTATTTGTAGATTGCATTATGTTGAGAACATTATTAAATCTAAATTTGAAAGAGAAACATCTCGATATGAGTATGAAGAAATTGAAAGTTATCTTTCAAGTGATGATAATAAAGTTTTTGATCCAATGTATTGTGAAGAAGCATCATGTGAAGACAATGGTGAGGGATTTTCCTCTAGTCAAGAAGAGGAAAGTGATAGTGCATATTCATCTTCACATGAATCAGATGTTGATTGGGAAGAAAAGAGCAATGATGAGAGTGTAGTTTCTCATGAAGATGAAGGTATGATTTCTTGTTCTGAATTTGAAAAGGCAATTGCATCTCAATGTTTGCATTATACAAATAAGTTTGGATATGAAGAGCTTGAGAGGGATTTTTCCTTGAAGTTTGAAGATAAAGAAATGGTTGATCAAATTAAGGCTAATGGGTTCAAACATGAAGTTTTAAGTGAAAGATCATTACAAGGTTTTGTGTTAGACAATAAAGTTGTAGCATATGGTAATGGTTTTAGTGATGAGTCATGCTCTATCCATAGAAGTCATCCTAAACATGGTAACGAAGGTGATGTAGTCATTGATGCTATATGTGTGGTAGTTGCAAAAGAAAGGAAGTTTTCATATGATTCTAATTTTTCAACATATACTGCAAGTGTTTGTGACAATAATTTGGGCAATGACTTTAAGGTGTTTGATAACCTTTTATATGATGAAGATCCTAATGATGATCAGCCTATGTTTTGTCATAATGTCCAAAGAGGACCATTGCATGGAATTATCAATTCACTACGTGAGGAGAACTTTGAGCTTTCAGATTTAGTTGAGCTAGGTATAAATGATGAAGAATTGTCATACTACTGTGAGAAATTAGTTTATTCTTCTCCCAAATGTGATAGTGAATATACTAATCAGGATTTCAATTGTGATTGTGAGGACAAGGTGTTTGATGAGATGGTTGTTGAACATTTTCCTATACCTTGTAATGAGTTTTATGGTGGACACTCTAATGCGAAGACTAATCTATTTGCTGATTGTGAAGAACCATTTGAAGATCCTGTATTAGTTTCAAATTTTCACGTTGATGATATCTGTGAGTACAAGTCAAAGTGTTCATTTGAGTACCATATCGCTATGCATAAGGATACACATTTTCAAGGTATGGGTGATACCTTTCCCCATGTTGAATATGCATCCTTTATATTCAAGAATGATAGCATGCATGAGTCATTAAATGAAGAGAATTTCCAGTTTTAGTTTGATATTTTTATGTATGCTGATCAAAACTTTCATAATGAGAAAATGGTTGTAGATGAACCTACTTTTTAAATGCATTGTGAAAGTCAAGGTTTAGATTCAGTTTTGCTGAATGAGTTGATTCAAAATGATAATTTGGTTGGTGAAACTAATAAGAATAATAATTTTAATTTACCTCATGCAAGTTCAAATGAGAATCATATTTTTGATAGAGGTAAACGTTTTTGTTGAAGTTTGGTGGCTCGAGGTCATCGCTTGTACATAGTAGAGGTAGTTATTTTTTCTTTCAATAAAGCTATTCAAGAGAATTTTTTAGGAATGGTCTACTTCTTCCAGAGATTTGAATCCTTTCCATGCCTATAAGGGACATTCATCCCGAAACAGACCCATTGTTGGCACTCAAAATTGTAGCCCTGATTTTGAGCACCACTGAAAAAATTAAGCCCTATCAGCGCTTTTGATGCACATGTACCTGCATGTACCTTTAAGTCCCATGAGGTGTTTAATATTTCTAACATCTTTCATTTACTGCATCTATGTGTTTCGTGAAGTTAAATTTCCATTTTGAGCCATTTCGTGAAGTCTCATTTTGAGCATTTGTCAAATCTACATATTTGCTCGAGTGTCAAATAGTAACAGGAGGTTGTGTTTGTCACTGAATCTCTCACACCTAGTAATGTTTCATGACACACCACTTTTGGAGTGTTTAGTGTCCATACCAGAGAACCTATGTTTCATATTTCAAGTCATTTTGAGTTTGTTTGTCTAGGTTTTGAATCCCTCAAAGTTGTTCTTTTAATGTTGTCATGCTGATGCACTTAGTTCTAAAATTTGGGAAGCCCTATTTGACGAGTCATAAATTTTGAGTAGTTGACCTAAATGATGAAATTTTTTTTTTTGTTGCATTCTAGGGGTTAGAGACCTACTTTTTTTAAAGTTTTAGCTCATGATGAATCCATTTGATCAGCTTTCAAATGCAATTTCTAGCTTTTTACTGGTGTTAGGATATACAGATTTGTCAGTATTGATATTCATGATGTTATAACCCTTAATTTGTGATAGGTGAGATTGAATGGATTGTATCACTATGTTGTACTATCAAAATACTTTAAGTGTGCCAATTTTCACATCTTGATGAATCTATCTACACAATTTCCCAGGTCAATTCCATTTGCAAAAATCACCTTTTTAACAGTGTTTCTAGTTTGCAAATTTCAGTAGCCCACTTTGAGCGCTTGCCATTTGTGCCAAGTTATTCATCATGAGCCTAAATTATAAATTCATAATCTCCTAGTGAAAATGAACCAATGTCTTAGTTTTTGTTTCCCCAAGTGTTAGTTTACCTAGTTTTCAAAGCCTAATCTAAATGCAATTTGTTGTTTTCTAAATGTTTTCTTGTAGGCAGTTCTTAGATGTCAACTTTGAAGGTCAATATCTTTTGACCCTGAATTCATCATGAGAAGAGATTTTACATGGTGCAAGTATGTAGAACAAAGAATCAATGTGTCAGATTCCAAAGCTTGATCAGGTGATTTGATCAGTGTTTAAGTCCAGTCAACGAACCTCCTAGGGCAAAAGTTTCAATTTGTAGATAAGTGGTAAAATGAGTTCAATTAATTTTTTAGTGATTTAGTAAAGGTTAAAATTGAGTTTAATTAATGAAAGATGCTTAGTGAATCAATTTGAAGTGTCAGTTTCTCAAAAACAAAAACAAAATTTAGCCGAGCCACCATGTGACTCGACTCATACGATTAAGACATGGTTTTATTAGAATTGTTGCATTGAAAAGGTGACTTAATCTTAATGGGGTCCTGATTTAAAAAAAAAAAGGGCGCTTGGGGAGCCAAAGGAAGTCATCTTATAGGAAGGAAAACTAAGAAAGGTTTTGATAGCTAGGTTTGGCTATGGTGAAACAGACTTGGCTATATTCATACATGATGTAATGAATGGGAATACATAGCTTCCATGGGAGAGAAAGGAACTATGTTGGTTGATGTTGCAAGTCTAGATTTCAATAGGATTTTTGGTGGATATGAAGCCAATCAAGAAGATCAGGTCCAAGATCCCTTTTATCTTGTAGTAGTTGGTTCTACTACAAAAGATTATATGTGCATAGTTTTGGGCTCACGTTAGGTGTTAAATGAGTTTTGTTATTATATTGCTCTTGAAATTCTAGCAAAGCTAAATAATTATATGGATTACAAAGATGAAATGGTTTCTAATGATATATCAAAGAGGAGACAAGATGACATAACACACCAATGAAGATGGAAAAGAAGATACTAGATGTTAACAAAAAAACAAATAGATGGTTTCAATGACAAAAAAGATGGAAACACCATTATAAATGTTATTATTCCAACGGGAGATTCGAGTGGCAAGAGCCAAAAAAGGAACAGATAAGACTAAGATTGTAATCAATGGATTTGGTTGCATTGGAAGATTAGTTTTGGGTGTTGCTTTGGGAAGAGATTCAATATTGAAGTAATTATAGTGGAATTATCCTTTCATTAATGTCAAATATATGACTTACATTTTCAAATATGATCGAATACATGGCATATACAAGGGAAGTATTGTTGTTGTGGATGCTAAGACATTTGAAATTGAGGGTCATAAAATTACATTTACTTCCAAGAGGGACCCTGTAAAGATTTCGTGGAGTGATTTTGGAGCTGACTATGCTGTTGAGTCATCTCATGTATTTGAAGTTAGCATATGTAAAATAGGCATCCATGCCAAGTAAAGACCCATGTGTGCATAGAATAAAGGAGTCATTGCATTATAGAGGTTAGTGCACACATGGAAGAATCCGTTGGAAGACCCGTGCATAAGGAGCAATCCACCTACCACCATCCATGCCAAGCAAGGAACAAGGGAGTTCAAAGTGGTAGTCTCATACAAAAGGTAGTGAACATGAAGCAAGATCATGCCTAAAAGGAAGCAACCGATAGTCATTGAGGTAATGGTCAAGGCATTGAAAAAGGGGAGCTTGGAAATATTGTGAGCAAAGCTACACACTCAAAGGAGCTTCTCTAAAGTTAGCACAGACTCAAAGGTTGATGCTAGGCAATGATGCCCAAAATAGAGGAACCTGTAGACTTGAAGAGAAGCTAATTTAATGAAAAAGATGCCAAGAAAAAGAGAATTTGCAAAGAATTGGCTAATGCAACCAAGAAACCCATAGGAATATAATGACAATGAAGACAACATGCAAAGAAATAGAGGCAGAGCCATGCAAGAAAGAAGTGGCATTTGAGAAGCTATAGATTATAAAAAGAGAAGATGCAGACCCTATAAGAAGAAGTGCTAACATAGAGAAATTGCTAAAAAGAAGTAGACATAGTGGAGGAAGCCACTGGGAGCACATGAATGTGAGCAACAATGGAGGAAGTGGACTCAAAAAAATGAAAGCCCCGTGCTATAATAAGTAATATTCATTCCAAACAAGGAACCCATCCCAAATAAAGAAGAAAATTTATATTACAAGACACAATCAATCACTTCAAGTACCCCTGCAACTCTAGCTTTGTCTACACCATCCTCTCGACCAACTCAAATTAATTCTATGCAGAGAGGAGCAACTAGCAAGGGAAGACCTAGCTGCCATGACAAGTGTAACCCACGGCTTTGATATAGAGACATAAAGGGAAAAACTAGTAAAGGCTATTATCCCACATTGCTTGTGGGAGGGTCTTTCTATGTCTTTAAATGCTAAAGCACACACTATGACTAGTGTCTAAGGACAAGAGCCTTTTGAAGCATCATTCATTATGGAAATAGAGATGGAGTAACTCAGAGGAGAGGGGTGAATCAGTTACCACAAAAATAAATCCATAGATCCTTAGATCTCTTAAATTATAGTTGTTGCTGACACTCGGTAACCACACAAATAAATGTTGAAACTTGATAGATGTTCTGTTAACTTATTAAGAATTTAAAGTGATTAACATGCATGCATAAAGGTAATAACATGAACATAAGAGACACCCGATTTAACGTGGAAACCCAATATGGGAAAAACCACCAAGTAACTAGTCACCACTTTTACTCTTCTAAAAAGAGCCCTGTTAGGAGCCAACCCTGTTAAAGGTTACAAAACACACTGCTAGGTGTGACCTTGTTAGAGGATTTAATCACCCTATTAGGAATAGCCTTGTCAGAGGTCTTTAGAAAAATTCAACTGAATTGTCACCTTGTTAGAGGATTTACAAAATGGCTGTTAAACCAACTCTGTTAAGAGATTTTGAATCACTGTTACAATTATTAGAAAGAAACAATAAAGTGATCTAAAATATATGCAACTTATCTTTGGTGAATACAAATCTCTATTCTTCTTCACTAGATCCTCACTGATCGAATACAACTTTGTAGCTCCATAAGGATATCTATCTTCCACAACATTTGCTCATATATTCAATATTCTCTCATTCCATTTAAATCCATACAGTCACACTCTTATGCATCCACACTCTTACATATTACTGAATTCACAACTTGACCTTTCATATATACCTTACAGATTGTCAAGTCGGCTCAATTACAAGTTATAACAATTGAAAAACATTAAATCAGTCAGCAGCAAACATTGCACAAAACAATTAAACTTAATTCTTTAGAACTATAAAATTCTTTGTTACCCGATCTAGCTCAGTGACCATTACTCCAGAATGGTTTCCCCAGTGTTAACCAATTGAAGCTTGGTAAACACTGCAAACCTTGTAACTTTCTTCGGAGACCGAGTTAACTCGATAAACACTGAACTTCCTTTGCTTACCGAGTGAGCTCGATAAAAGCTAACTTTCTCTTTGTTGACTTAATGAACTCAGTAGACATTGACTTTCCCTTTGTTAACCTTGGGATCTTGGTTAACATTAACTTTCTTCTACAAAATTCTTTGATGCCCGAGTGAGCTCAGTAAAAGCTAACTTACTGTGTAATGTTCAAGAACACTCGGTAATCACTATAAATTACTTTGCTAACCATCTGAGCTTGATAGAATCTGTCTGATGGCTGATATGAAATTTTTGTAACATCAAAGACAATACACAATTAATAATTGTATCCAACAATCTCCCTCTTTGGCATTGATGGCAACACAAAATGTCATAGTAGAATGAAATTTGAAAACAAGTCTTTCTCTTATATGGCAACACAACATGTCAACATAACAATTCTCCCTCTAAGATAGAAAACTCTCCCTCCTACAATAATCTCCCTCTGTGAAGGAATTACATAGCAAACTCTTTATCTTAAACAAATTTTAGAGAGATATGACGGTAAAACTCTACCTCTTTGACAAAACATGCCAAAGACAACTCAACTCAAATAAATTTCAGTGTACCTTTAGTACTAATTCATATGCAATATTTCCTGATTATGTTGCATCAACTAATAGATCTTCAACATGGTATGAGTTGATGCATCACTAAAACTTCATTTTAGTGAACTTTAGATAGGGGAGAGACCCCTAGCTTACCTCTTAGATACAAGAATGCATCCTTATGTAATGGTTTTGTGAATATGTCAGCAATTTGTTCCTTTGTATGAACATATTACAATTTGATCTCCTTATCTTACACCAATTCTCTAACTAAATGATATTTTATTGCAATGTGCTTGGTTTTAGAATGCATCATTGGATTCTTAGATATTTTGACTACACTTGTATTATCACAGAACATAACAACTGGTTCTTTGATTTCCACCTTCATGCCTTCCAAAAACTATTTAAACCAAACAATATTAGAATAGTTTATAGTTGCAGCAACATACTCTGCCTCTACTGTAGATTGGGATGTACAATTTTTCTTTTTTCTTGTCCAAGAAACCAACCTCTTTCCAAGAAAGAATGCACCTCCACTTGTACTTTTTCTGTCATCAAGGTTTCCTGCCCAATCAGCATTAGTAAACACTTCCAAATCCAGATTACCTCCAAATTTGTACCATAAACCATAATCCTCAGTTCCTTTCAAAAATCTCATTATTCTTTTGATTGCCATTATGTTAGTTTCTCTTGGTTTTACTGAAAATCTTGCTACAATACCAACTGCAAGGGCAATATCTGGCCTAGTATGAACTACATATTGCAACTTTCCAATCATAGATCTAGACAATGTTTGATCTACTTCTTTTGATTCATCATCTTTGGTAAGTTTTAATCCAATACACATAGGAGTCCCAACTGGTTTACAATCTTCCATACCAAACTCTTTCAATATCTCGTTGATGTATTTTGATTGAGTGATGTAGATGTCATTTTTATTCTATTGAATTTGAAAACCAACAAAGAATTTGATCTCTCCAAACATAGACATTTCAAACTCCTTGTTCATTTGTTCTGAGAATTCTTTGCAAAGATCATCATTCCCTATGAAAACAGTATCATCTACAAATGCTTATGCCAAGACAATCTTATTATTTGGTCCTTCCTTTATATACAAGCTACTGTTATCATTAGTTCTTTGAAAACCAATCTGAATAAGATAGTTATGCAATCTTTCATACCATGCTCTAGGGGCTTGTTTTAGACGGTACAATGCCTTGTGTAATTTGCAGACCATGTTCTTCTTATCTAGATCAACAAAACCTTCAGGTTGTTCAATGTAAACCTCTTCATCTAGTATACCATTGAGGAATGCCGACTTGACATCCATCTGATAAACTTTGAATTCTTTGTGAGCAGCATATGCTAGTAATGTTTTGACTCCTTCCAATCTTGCAACATGAGCAAAAGGTTCTCCATAATCTATTCCTTCTACTTGAGCATATCCTTTGCATACTAGTCTAGCTTTGTCTCTTGATACCTTACCAATGTTCATCCAACTTGTTTCTGAATACCCACTTAGTTCCAATCACAATTTTGTCTTTAGGTCTAGGTATAATAGTCCATATCTTGTTTTTTTCTATCTATTCTATCTATTCATGCATAGCTTCAATCCAACTATCATTTCCCAATGCATCTTTGATATTTCTAGGTTCAAAATTAGCAAGTAAACAAGTACCTTTAAACTTATTTCTTGTCATGGTTCCTTCAAATTTATCTCCAATCATCTAATCTGTTCAATGATGTCTCCTGAAATACTTAGCTAATACAGGTTCCTTACCTTTTGAATGAATTTTATTATTATCCTCTTGCATTTCAACTTTAGGTTTTGTCTGTTCTGGCTCAGTAGATATTTTCTCGGTAGATGTTGGCTTGGGTCCTTCAGACTCGATAGACACTTGCTTGGTAGTCACTGAATTTAACTCGACTTGTTGTGGCTCGATTTGAACTTCTTGTAACTCGGTTACAAATAACTCGGGAGTAGAAAATTCTTGATTCTCTGATGTAACTGGTACTCTATCAAGTTCAAAGAAGACAAACCTTTTATAATCTTCTGGTTTCCTTTTGCTTTCTTCTTCAGTCCTTTCTGCAAACTCATCAACTTTCACATGTGCACTTTCTATGACTTTGTGAGTAGACAAGTTCAAACATCTATATGCCTTACTTTTGCATGAGTATCTAAAGAATATACCTTCATCACCATTCACATCAAATTTTCCTTTTCTAGATTCTTTCAAAATGTAACATTTACTTCCAAATACTTTAAGGTAACTTACATTAAGTTTATAGCCATACCATAACTCATAGGGGGTTTTGAATGAGTCTTTCTTTAATTGTACTCGGTTCAGGGTATGAACTGTAGTGCTGATAGCTTCCTTCTAGTATTTGATAGTAATGCTCTTTTCGATCATTATAGTTCTTGCACAATCCATGATGGATCTATTCTTTCTTTCAGCTATTCCAATTTGCTGGGGTGTTCTAGGGGCTGATACCTGTCTTTTGATTCCTCTTTCAATGCAAAAGTTATTAAACTCATGTGAAATGAATTCTCCACCTTTGTCTAACCTCAAGCATTTTAATCTTTTCCCTGTTTCCTTTTCTACTCTGGCCGAATACCATTTGAACTATTCAAATGCTTCTGATTTGTTTCTTAGATACATGACTGTCATCATTCTTGAGTAATCATCAACAAAAAGAATGAAGAACTTTTTTCCAGTATAGCTATCAATTCTTATGGGTCCACATAAATCAGTATGTGCTATTTCTAATATATCTTCAGACTAATAGTTTTTACTTTTAAAACTAGTCTTTCCCATTTTACCAATCTGACAATTTTTGCATAGACCAAACTTAGGTTTTTTTATGTTAGGAATGCCTCTTACTTTCTTGGATTATGCTTATCTTTACCGACTTATCAAAATTCACATGACACAACCTTTTATGCCATAACCAACATTCTTCAACTTGAGCAATGAAACATGAACATTTACCTAGTTCAAGATAGAACAAGTTACCTTTAGTTTGAGTACCTGATCCAATCAGCTTTCCTTTGCCATCTAGCAGTCTTACTTTACCATGCATGAATTCTACTTTGAATCCATTATTGAGTAGTTGTGCCACACTTAACAAATTATGCTTTAGTCCTTCTACCCAATAGGCATTATCACATATAAGTTCCTTGGTTAGAGAGATTCTTCCTCTTCCTTTTATGTAATGAGGTTCATTATTACCAAACCTTACACTGCCACCATCATAGCCCTCAAAATGTTCGAACTTAGTTTTATCACCAGTCATATGATGAGAGCAACCACTATCTATAATCCATGTATCCTTTTTAGTTACATGAGAAATAAGTGCCATCTTATCTTCCTCATAACTATCAGAATTATCTTTCACAACAATATAAACAATTTCATCTTTACTATTATCAGAATCCTTAGAATCTTTAGCCATGAAACATGATTTCTTACCTTTGTTCTTGAATGATTTGAAATCTTTCTTGCCATTCCATTTGTGATCTTTCTTCTCATCTTTATTTTGCTTGTTTGGACACCTAGTAGCAATATGACCAACTTCTTCACATGAAAAATAGATTAGAGGTACTTTACCTTTGTATTTTCCTCTACCTCTAGAATATTTACTTGCTAGAATGGCTTCAATTGCTTCAAGATCACTGTCTGACCTTTGGTTTGATTCATCTTCACTTTCTAATTGAGATTCCTTTTTCTGTTTGCCTTTCTCCTTGAGTAAAAGCTTGGCTTCAAATGCTGATTCAATGTTCTTGGAAGCTGGAAAATAGTTATCAAAGTTGTCTAGTTCAAATGTAGTTAATCTTCCAACTATGGCCTCTAGGTTTATCTTAAGATTTGCTTCACATCTTCTTTCTTGAATTGCAGAAACTCTAATTGCATAAATGGGAAGTAGAGTTATGAGAACTTTACTTATAACTATTTCTTCTATGATATCACCTCTAGAAGCTTTGATTGCACTAACATTTGCTTTGACTCTTTCAACATATTTGGCAATGTTTTCATCATATCTCATTTTCATTTGATCAAACTGTCCTCTTAAGCTTTCTTCTTTGGCTCTCCTTACATTGTCATCACCTCCATAGATCTCTTTCAGCTTTTCCTACATTTCAAAAGCAGATTTACAGTCCTTGATATCATCAAATTCTTCATAACTTAGAGTAGATGCTATATCTATCATCATAGTGTTGTGGGTCTTCTTTTCAGCAATATCATTAACAGATAGTGTACCAGCTGGTTCTGCATATTTTTCATCAAGGTATTTTAGTCCTGTGTCTCCAATAGAAGCTAGATGAAGTCTCATCAACCCTTGCCATGCTAAGAAGTTGTTCCTGTTAAGTCTTTGAATTTCCCTTTTATAAGACATCCTGATCTTTGGCTTAGATCATTGAAATCTTATCCTGCAAGCACCAAAAGCTCTGATACCAACTGTTGGAAATAGAGATGGAGTAACTGAGAGGGGAGGGGTGAATCAGTTACCAAAAAAATAAATCCACAGATCCTTAGATGTCTTAAAATATAGTTATTTCTGACACTCAGTAACCACACAAATAAATGCTAGAACTTGGTAGATGTTCTGTTAACTTATTAAGTATTTAAAGTGATTAACATGCATGCATAAAGGTAATAACATGAACACAAGAGACACTAGATTTAACGTGGAAACCCAATATGGGAAAAACCACCAAGTAACTAGTCACCAATTTTCACTCTTCTGAAGTGAGCCCTGTTAGGAGCCAACCTTGTTAAAGGTTACAAAACACAATGTTAGGTGTGACCCTATTAGAGGATTTAATCACCCTATTAGGAGTGGCCTTGTCAGAGGTCTTTAGAACAATTCAACTGAATTGTCACCTTGTAGAGGATTTACAAAATGGCTGTTAAACCAACTCTATTAAGAGATTTTGAATCACTTTTATAATGATTAGAAAGCAACAATGAAGTGATCTGAAATATATGCAACTTATCTTACACTGACCTTCCTTCACTTACCAAGTGAGCTCGGTAAAAGATAACTTTCTCTTCGATGACCGAGTGAACTCGGTAGACATTGACTTTCCCTTTGTTAACCTTGGGAGCTCAGTTAACATTAACTTTGTGCTACAAAATATTTTGATGCCCAAGTGAGCTCGGCATAAGCTAACTTACTGTGTAATGTTCTAAAATGCTCGATAGTCACTATAAATTGCTTTGCTAACCATCTGAGCTTGGTAGACTCTGTCTGATGGCTAATATGACATTTTTGTAACATCAAAGACAATACACAATTAAAAATTGTATCCAAAAATTCACACGTGAGGACCCCACCATCGACCTAGTCATTGATAGCTAGTGCAAAACATAAGGATAATTTTAAATGAACCAACAAGAATGATGACATGATGAGTTCATAGGCCAGTGCATGAGATTTAAACACGTGTCTACATCGAAAGGTTGGTGCATCCCTACAAAATAGAAGTGCTCAACTATTAAGTAATGCAAGTATGCAAGAAGAAGACACATGGTAGAAGATTTCATGCATGGTGATATGGTTGAGACATGTAGGTTCATACTAGATGCACCTGGATCATGACATGTGGTGAGATTGAATGGTCAGTGCACCCTCACATTATGAAAGTGCTCACTAGTTAAGCAATGTGGGATTGCAGGTGAGCACCACATGGTAGTGAGCTCGAGGTGATGACGATGTGGCAATCAAGTAGACCAATCGAGTGTTGTCATGTGGCATGCCTGGTCAACCTAGTTTGACCCAAGATCCAAAGAAAGGGAAAAATTCAAAGTAAAAATATTTTTTTAAAAATAATTTTCAAAATGGAGCATGTTCAGATATTTTAAATTCAAAAAAGGTATAGTCTAAAGTTTTAACTTTAAATTTTTATTTTTTTTCATTTTTGAATTTTAAAATTCAAGAAGTTGCAGACCTGAGTTATTTAGCAGGGGGAAAAAATTTCAAACTAGGATTTTGGAGGTTCCTAAGAGGTGAATATAGGCATATTATATATTGCCAGAATTGGGAGAAGATGAACTTTCTAATTATGGAGTTCATTTTCACACAGAAATTCACTGGTTTGAGTTATAGCCAGAAATGTAAAATTTGGGCCTTGTTAGTGAAATGAGTGAAAATTGGAAATGCAATTATAGGCTTAGTAAAAACACTTGGTAAAAGGTCTGTTGGATCAATTTTGAGGATATGATGCCATTTTGGTATAATTTGGCTCCAATTTTGAGTTAGAAAGAAAAAATAATCAAGGATTTGATTTATCAGTTGCAAAGAGAGATTAGAGAGATTCCTTTCACTACAAAGGACAAAATTTCAAGTGGACACATGTCATCTTCAGAGTAGATCTAGGAATTCACCCTCTTCTATATCTTGCTTTCTTTCATCCATTGTAAGGATTCTAGTTTTTTCACAATGAGACGATTGTTGGTTGGAGTTTTTAGTCTTTCTATGAGACCACTTTGTTGGATCCAGATCTATGATTTCACCTTCATTTTTTAGCAATTTCTCTTGTATGAACAATAGTAGCGAAGCAGTACATAGATAGTTTAGATCTTTTAGGTGTTTCTATATTTTGATAGCATGCATATGAATGTATTATTTCAAGGAAATTAATACAAAGAATATTAGGTTAAGTTTCATCATAAATCTTGTCTCCTTTATCGGTAATCTTCAACGTTTTATGATCTTTGAACAAAGAGCTTATGTCATAGTTGTAGTCCCTTAAGGTTGTATTTTATTTCATTGTTGCTTATAACTCAAGGGGTTATGCAAATGCTTCAAGGAAATTGATAGGGTTGAATGTTTACTAATGAGAATATTATGTAAGAATGAGATTTAGATCGAACATGGACATCTATTTACAAGATGAATAGATAGATTGTATATCTAAATATATGAATAAGTATCAGGTATCTATATGTATGTGATTGATTTATAGAATTGCCCAATGGATTAGGCACTAGTCAACTACAAGATCATTAGTTCTTACTGCTATATATTTAAAGTTTTGTCAAATCAACATCATTAATCAAACATTTTTTCCCTTTCATGTTGAAGAATCTAAATGTGATGCCCTCACTCAATTTGTGGATATCATAGGATTTGCATTTTACTATTGTAAATCTGTGTCATTGCATAAGTGTTAGGAGATATAAGGGTCTTTTATCTACTTTGTTAGATTCATAAATATGTTTTTACACTAGTACCATATTGATGGAATCTAAGGTTCACCCACCTAGGTTTTCCAAAGCCTGAAGTAGAAGAAGGCTCAAGCCTTATAGTTGGCCTGGTGTCTTAAAAGATATGTCAAAAATGGGAGTTAGCTACCCCTAGATATGTTTGGTTCTCATTAGGGTAATTGGAAACCCATAATGTTTTCAAACACCAACATGTTGGATTCATTGACTAAGTATATTTTTATCATGTATCACATATTGAGAGAGAAAGTTGTAGAAAAGGAAATTAGATTGGAGTATGTGAGCACTAAGAAAATTGCAAATATATTCACTAAGTCACTTCCCAAATAGACTTTTGAGTATTTACATGAGCACTAAAGAGAAGATTGAAGATATATTCACTAAGCCTCTTCCCAAAGAGACTTTTGATTATTTTTGAGGTTTGCTTGGGGTCATGCCCCTTCCTACATTAGAGTAGATGATGAAAGATTGCATCAGTATAGTATAAGAGAGAACCATTATTGTCTAGATTGAATGTTGATGCTTCCTATATGGGGGTGTATCTATTATGGACAGTCATCTAGAACATTTTTTGGATGTTGTTTTGAATAGTGTATTTGGACACTTGAGCTAACAAGAATCAGTTGTTACTAAGTTTGATACAATAAAGTTATTTACTGAAACCTTTAACATTGATGTCAATGGCGATGAAGTTTAGCATGAAAAACATAATAGGGAGAAGTATTACATGACAAGAAGATCATGAGGAAGATCATCACAAAATGAGAGTTTGATAGAAATAAAATTTAGGTATATCAATGGGGGAGAATTATTGATGAAGAGGAACAATCTTTTGTTGGCATTCTTGAAACTAGATGTTTTTCATCTATGTTTCCATCAATGCCAAAGGAGGAGATTGTTGCAAGCATGAATGTTGATGATTGTTGGAAATATAAGAAGAGTAACTAAGAAGGGAGGGGTGAATCAATTACTACAAAAATAGATCCTATATCTATTAGATATTAGTACAAAATAAACTCTAAAAACTAAACTCTATCGATGCTCAATAAACACACAAAAAAAAAAATGTGATTGAATTTTTTAGTCATGTAGTCATCTATTTGCCAAAATTATACTAGTGTTTTCTTCTCACAAAGTGATGGAACATATTTAGTCTAATGTTTTGTATTGTGTGAATAAATGACCTAAATGAATAAAAAATTGATCAAAAAGTTATGGTAAACAATTTTTGCAAGACTACATGATAACAAAATATTAATTCACTTCCTCAATATTTTATGTTTTGTTTGTAGATCTATAAAGACTAGCGTATACTTGTTTTAGGGAGGTGTGGGGTTTGATGAATTAACTCTTCAAAATATCCCACTCATTCTCTAAAATTGAAGAAGGAAGAGAAAATATCTACCATATTAAAATTTATGATAAATACCATTATAAAGAGAAGTGAAGATAAATTCCAAGTTGTACCCACCTAAATATTTTAGAATTCAAAGCAAGAAGACTAAAAGTCTTGTTAGTTGGCCCTATAGGAAAGAAAATTAATTATCTATTATGGTTTTTAGCTAATTCCTAGGTATTTTTTTCTTTCACTTAAGGTGATTAAAGTCCTATCAAATTACGAGTCAACAAGTCTGATATGTTTAAGGAACCTAATGGTCCTCTATACATTGCTGCTAGAGTGGGGCATTTTCCTTCTCATGGTAGTTTGGTTGATCCTTTCTTTGTTGTGAATGTTATCACTGTAGAACACCTTTTTAATAAAGGTTTGTATAGAGATACTTATGATTCAACTCCTGTATGGATTCAAACTTATAATGGTTTTCTTTATTGACCTCAAGGTTCTATCTCTTTATCTATCACTGCTTTAAGGAAAATTGTTTATACTTTGTAGTTATTCCCACTTCTGATCAAGTTCAAGTTAATCTTGGTACTCCATGGATTTATGCTATGAAATTTGTTACTTATCCTATTCATAAATGTCTTAAATTTTGTTGTGATGGAGTCATTGTTACTTTTAATCATTAACTTTATAAACCATCTTGTCCTAGAGATTGTGATGAGGTTGATTTTTATTGGTCATCTAATTCTAAAAAACCATGTACTCATCCTAGTAATCTCTATAGAAACTATCAAAAAAATAAAATAGCTAAGGTTATGGAGTATAATCTTCCTTAGGGATTTTTACCTATGCATGTGTTGCCTACTTCAACTATTCCTTCTACTAGTGCATCTCAACCTATGATATTCCCTCTGTGGGACCTATGGTAGTTGATCCTAATCCTCCTATTATCCCTCATAAAACTAATTGTAATCAATATGCTTGTGAAAATGACAAGAAATTTTAAGCTAGGGCTAAGGATCAAGCTCATTCTCTCTCTCTTATCAGCCTATATCTTCATTTCAACCTTTAACTTCCTTTGATAACACCATAAGTGCATCATTGTAGGAGGTTCGACAAGGTAACACTATGCATTTGGATAAACATGATTATTTTTTTTATATTTTAGATTCTATTAATCTAGATATGAAGGATACTTTGATGATAGTAGTGATGATGATTTAATTATCATAGATAATGATTTACCTAACATGCTTTCTACAAAGCTTAAAATCATTCCTAGTAAAGAGCATAGTCACTCTTAAATTCCTTTCTTACAACTCGCTGTGATTCCTACTATTATGGATATGGTTCCTCTCATGAGTCTTGATCCTTCCCCTAGCATTACATACCAAGATGGGTGGGGCGGGTGTGGTATGTTGGTCTCAGACTAGTTTTGACAATTGAGTGTCAACACACTTTAAAATATTCTAAGGTTGATGTCGAGTACAATATAGATGCTAAGCTACTGATGCATTATGCTCAAGTATTAATGGATGCTTTATGAAGCATTTTGTCATCTCTTTGTCTCCATATTGTTGTGATCTTGTTTGTTATTTGGTATGGGTGGTGTGGCCCTTCATCAATGGTATCAGAGTGGGAGTTCTTGAGTGTGTGGACAGATTGCCGAACATGAGGCAGTTTGCACCAGGACCTTGAGTTGGGTGAAGTTTCTCAAGAAATTCTTGATTGTGTAGACAGATCGCCGACTATGAGGTAGTTTTCACAAGGTCCTTATGTTGCACTGAATTTTTCTTCTAAAGACTTGATTATGGAGAAGAGAAAGAAGATGACTTTTTTGATTGGATGCATTCTGAGGATTCCTCGACTTGAGAAAATTAGAGCAAGAAATCAAGGGGCATTGCTAATTGATTTGTAGAAGCAAGTGAATGAATTAGAAGCTAAGTTGTGGAAATGAAGAGCATGTCACCAGAAACGAGATGTTGATAATTCCTTGGATGGAAAAAAGAAAGAAGATCTAGTGGAGTATGAGACGTGGTACAAAAGAAGAGCAAGAGGATGCATAGGAAATTATTTGCGAACCTAAAGTTGAAGAAGATAAAAGAGAAGAGGAAGAGCATCAAGATGACAAGATTTATGAACTTGAAATAGATCAAGATGATTTGAAGATTGGAGCAATGGAGGAAAAGTATAGTTCCTTCATTGGAGATCAAGTAGGTGGAGTAGTTACATGCATTGTTGACAACATAAAAAAGGCAAGTGAAGATGAATATGTCAAAGAGGTAAATTCTTATGAATCATAGGATGTTGAATTTGAGATGAGTTTAAAAGATATTGATGATGTTTTGCATAAGGATCTTGTTAGTAATGTGTGGTATGCAAAGGAAGATTGGTATGGTGTTGCTAGGTTTATTACATGTGTGATTAATTCAACAAGATTGGATGAGGATGAGAGTTATACTTGGACAAAGTTCATTGCAAAGGAGAAATTTCAGCAACAGACACTTGTTCCGACTAGGTATTGGAAAAGAAGAAAGAATGAAATATATAAGCACCAGATACTTGTTCCAGCTATGTGTTGGAGGAAGAGGAAAAAAAACTTGTCAACAATGGCTACTTCATTTTGTGAATCCATATTCACAAAAATTTTCCTACCATGGGAGTTGGATGTAGGAGCATCATGTACCAGAAAAAAAAAATTATGTCGAAGACTTGCATATTGGTTTTCTTGTGCTTGTTGAGGTGGAAGCTTGTGGTGAAGATGAAGATGGTTGTATATCTTTCTTTTGGTATCAAATTGTGGGACACACTTTTCTATCTACCAAGGGAGTATGATGCAGGAGCATCTTGCATGGGAAAATTAAATTTAAAAAGGAAAAAAAAATTGGAGGAGAGAGAAAGTGACAAATATAGAAAGAAAATAATAAAAAATTGAAAAATAGGAAAAAGGGAGAAAAAAGGAATTTCTATTTTCAAGGTGCATAGGTGGTGCAAATAGAAAATTAATAAAAATAGTTATTATTCCATTAATCGAAGTGTGTAGGTGGCATCTTAAGAAGTTTGTGGAAAGCTCCTTAAATCATGCATTTAATATTTGTTGTGATCCATAAAGGAAATTTAATTTTCTAATTGGGCCACATGGTGGTGCTTAGTTGTATTTAGGTGGAAACTCTAGAAAATTGTAGATATTGTAGAAGGTTGTGGATATTCTATGGGTGGAATTCTAGAAGGTTGTGGATCAGTCATGCATTGGGTGTCAAGTGCCTATTTAAGAAAGCCTTATGTTCATTTGTAATCAAGCTCTTCGAATGTAATCTCTTGTAAGGAATTTGGAGAGGTAGAAGCTCTCAAAGTGTAGTGAACAAGCTTTTTTGTTATAAGCTCTTTTAGTTGGAAGCCCTTAGTGAGGAAGCTCTCTTATATTATAAGAGTTTGGAGTTTTTCCATTTGGAGAATATTGTAATGAATTTCAAGTATTAATGGATGCTTTATGAAGCATTTTGTCATCTCTTTGTCTCCATATAGTTTTGATCCTAGTTGTGAGTTGGTATGGGTGGTGTAGCCCTTCATCAGCTATAGTATGTGCCAAGTCAAAAATTCAATAGGTTCCGAGCAAGTTTCAAGTGTCAAGTCACTATAGATGCCAAGTCACTATAGGAGCCAAGCAAAGTATAGATTTTGAGCAAACATAGTTACTACAGGAGCCAAGCAAGATAGAAATCATATAGGTGCCAAGCATCAACAAATAATAAATGCCAAGTAACATAAAATCAACATATGAGTTTGTAACTTTGCAAACTTAGATGTAAACCATTTTTTGAGCCAACAAAAGATGAATCTCAAAGGATTGAGAGATAAGATCAAATCTTTTTTATTCCTTATGAAGTTTGCATGCAACCAATCATAAAAATGGAGAAGGCATGTAACCAATAGGAAATGTGTAAAGACTTGAGCGAGAAAAGATGGATGAATATTGATCATGAATTCATATCTAACCCTAAGTCTTGAAAGCCTTTATAAGGAGGTCAATTTCCCACAATTTGCTAGAGTGCATGTATGAGAAAGAGAGAGAGCAAGATATTGGAATGCAAAGAGAATGCTAGTGATGCTTGAAGGGGTGTAAAGACTTAGAAGAAGAGCAACACTACAAAATCAAGTTCATTAGAATAGAGCATTAGCACTACAAATAGATGTTTATTAGATTAGAAAGAATTAGATCAGATTGAGCAAAACAAGGGTGTAGAATTAGCAATAAAATATTGTAAGTCATTAGATCAAGACATTCTACTATACTTTCCAACCATTGTATTAGGAGAATGAAAATATTATGATGAATAGGTTGGCTTAACAACTATATTGTAAGATCCTTAACAAGGTAACATTCCAAGTGAGTGTTTGTAAATCCTTTAGAGAGGTCACTTTTAAAAGGGTGTAAAGCCTTTAACAGGGTAGAACTTTCATAGGGCAGATCATTGATTATGGTCAAACTTTGTAACCTTGACAAGTTACATGTTGTTGTGGGTGTCATCCCTACTACAATTTTACCTTCTCATTTTGGAGGGTTTCTGAGTGATCAAAACTTGTGTTATCTATTTTCATGCATGTCTTTACTTTCATATTAATTAGATGAGTTAGATGCATGTGATTGATTTCAGTTAAATGGTTTGAGAGGTTAAAGTTTGTTACATCTAATTCACCCCCCCTCTCAGAAGTAATCTTCCCATTTGTAAATTTCAACAATTGATATCAGAGCTCAAAGTTCTCACAAGGAGAAGCCTTACAATTTGGAGAAAAGATTTAGAAATGGAAGCCTACAAACTTGGGAAGATCATAGAGAACCAAGAGATTGAGATACATCTCATTCTACACTCTTTGGAAGAAGCCAGAGAAGAAGAGAAATTGCCATAGATGAGAATGATACAAAATACAAGAATTTTGACACCTCAAAAGTGTTTACAAATGGAGATTCCAAAGAGTTTGATGTAGCAATATTAGATCTAATGGTCAAGAATAGAGCTCAAGTAGAAGAAATTAGAACTCTAAAGATTGAACAAGAATCACAAGCCATGATGCTTTGTGAAGTGACTAAATAGAAGTAAAGAGCCATTGAAGATAAAGCTATAATAGAAGATGACAAGAGAAATCTTACCAATAGATTGGAGGAAAAGACAATTGAGTTTTAAAGAATTTCCAACATGCAATTAGACACCCTAAGCTAGATGATGAATGCACATCATGAGCCAAATGTCAAGGACATTGAGATCTCTACATTGAAGATGCAAAATGAGCAACAACACAATTACTTGAGAAAAGAAAGGAAATTTTAGAAAGCTTCAACAAACCTAATGAAGCCATCAAGTACTTTGAACAACTTCTAAAATTACCAAGGTCCAACAATTGTACTTCTAGACTAGGATACACCAACACTGAAGAAGGAGAGTCATCCAAGGCTATAGAAGAAAGAAATAACAAATGTAAGAACAAAAAATCCACTTGTCATTTTTGTGGTAAGAATGGACATACCTCTAATGTGTGCAAGAGAAAGAATACCAATTAGCTTGACAAACCTAAAATCATAGGTCATTGTCACAAGTGCAACACGCAAGGACATCAGGCACATGACTGCAGGACTAGAACTATTAGGACACCTAGATTTGAAGGTCACTACTATAATTGCAATTTGTATGAACATAGAGCTTTTGAATGTATATAAAAGTCTATGTGGACATCAAATCTACTAGCGAAGAAAAAAGTCATGGACATCACTATAATTGGGACTAGAATACTAGGCATAGCTGTCACTATTGTCAAGAGTATGGACACATTCTAGAGAACTACATATTAGTGGAAACTACAACAGATGGTTGAGCCAAACTACATGCTTCAATTTTTTGAAAACTAGACATATTAGCAGGAATTTCCCAACAAGGTCAAAGGTACCCAATTTAGAGTTCAACAAAGGAAAAGGAAAAGTTGATATTGAACACATCAGAGGAGAGATGAATAAAACATGCAAGAAGAAATACGAAAGTAGCACATCTAATGAAGAGATCACTTTACATAAAAGGTCAAGTGATCACACTTCATCCAACTAAGAAAAAGAAAGTATGTGGCACTGATTTACAAAGCTATATCATACATCAGTTCCAAAAGAAGTAAGTTCTAAAAATAATAGATCAGCATGAATAGAGATGCAAAGTTAAAATTACAAATTTCTCGCAAGTGTTGCCAAGTTTCCTTTAGATGCTGAGTAAAATTCCAATACATGCTAAGTAGTTAGTTGCAACTAAGTTGGTAGTGGATGTTGAGTGAAAGTAAGTTTTAGTTGAAGCTGAGTAAACAAAACTCTAGTGTATGTTGAGTTATTGGAAATCAATAGATGTTGAGTAATGTTGAAATTCTTAAGAAGCTAAGTGGATAGTCGTAAATGTACTAAGCATTAAATGCTAGGTATTGAAGGGTATATGCTTGCATTTTGAATCATTTTTCACCATCACAAGAAAAGAGAAAAGACAGTGCATAATGATTTCAAAGTAGAGTTGAAAGAATTTGAGGAGATTTCACCACAAATTCAACATTATTCCAATGATTCAAGGTATTTATACTTAGTGTCAAGCTATGCTATTTCAAAATTTCTTTGTGTTGAAACCCTAGATTGCACAATTGGCCTCTAGTTCTAGGAAACCTTAGGAGAATGAATTGTTTGAAGTTCAATTAGTGTTGAATGAAGTTAAACAACCTAATATTTGACCTATCCCTAAAGTTGCCTAAAAAAATGACCTAGCCGAGGCCCTATCTGTGATCGTCCTAAGGTAGTAATGGTGCAAGATGTTAGGAGATACTATAATTGTAAAATTGGTGCTATTGGAGATATGGAGATTAGAGAAGCATATCATAGACTATGTGAAAATAGAGTCTTGAAGGAAGAATATCAAATTTCCAAGAGGAAGGGCTTAACCCATGCCCTCAAATTCTCCACTGTCTTTAAGACCAAATGGATCATAATTGTACTTAGTAGGATTCATGATGGTAGTTTGTGGTTAGAAGATGGCCTAGTAAAAATAACAAAAAGGATTGTTAATAGGTAATAGGGTATCCAACCCTAGATTGGCATAAGAACCTAAAAAGTGACTCCAAAGAGGTTATTGAGAAGAATACAAGAGACAAGTGGAATAAGAGAGGCATGACCATAGATACCATTAAAGATCCTCTTGTTGATTTTGCTATTAGAATCATATCCCACAAATTTTATCAATCAAGTAGACTCAATTGTGTACCATGTATTGCAGTAGATTTTGGCTACAAACTTGTTAAATAGGATCATACCTATGATCTGGCAGAACTGCAACTACAACAAATCAATGAAAATATGGGAGCTATAAGAAGAACAAAGGCAGCCCAATGGAAATTTGATTTGCATATTTTTCTATGTATAGAATGAATTTCCATCTTTTGGAAAAGTTAATTGGAAAAAAAATAGGTCTATAGTAGCCCAAGTAAATAAATACATTGAACAAATGGGGGAAATTTTTGAGACATTAATGACTAGCTATTTTGAAGATATCAAGAAATCTATGAAATAGAGACAAAGGATGCCTATTTCATTAGTGCAAAAGCATATTAATGACATTCAATTTCTTGTTGATATTGATTTCACTTACATTCAAGAAGCCATACCAAGGGTAAGATGGCTTAGACCTCTTGGATATGAGATAAATATTGATGAAGCATTTGTAGCCATAACAACTCTACTAGAATAGGAACTAGATAAGAGTGCCACACATTTTGGCACATAAGATGTGGTGAGATCTAAAGTGGATATGTAATTAAAGAATGCCTCTACATTGATGAAAAAGGATAAATTTGTGAAGAAGCTTAAAGCCAAATTTGGAGATGGCACATCTGAGGCTAAGGAAGAAGATAAAGGAGATGAAGAGGAACATGGGCAAGGACCTTTATCTTTGATCCAAGGCATGGGTGAGGATGTTGAAGAAGAAGAAATGTCGAGCAAGAAGAAGAAGCACCTAAGGCAAGCCCAAAAAGAGAAAAGCACAAAAGTAGCCAGTTACATAGCCCGAAGGCAAGAAGAAGAAAATAGCCAAGCCAAGCGTAGAAAAACCCACCACAAGGGAAAATACAAGAGCTAAAACAAAGGTAGCCAATGAATAGGAAAATCAAAAATCTACTAAATAGGGAGGGCTAGTAGAGAAAAAGAGAAGAAAATATGTGGCACCTCCAAAAATAGATAAAAAAAGAACTGAGTCTGATGATAATGATCAATTCATAGTGGTAAGTCACACCACTAAATTTGACTTAGAAAATATTTGCAATAATATTAGAGATAATGCTGATTTGACTAGATTGAAAAGCATTAATTTCAATAAGTTAAGTAGAGAAGAGAAAAACATAGTGGAAGAGTCAATCTACACTATGATGGCCAAGTTCAAGAGTACTCCACTTGAACTTGATAATACAATGCCTAAGGAGCTATACTCCATAGTAGAAAATAAATGGTATTATTTCCTAAACATGGAGAAGGAAATAAGATAGTCAACTCTAGCTTGTGCGAGGCTTGACCTCACTAGAGGTCAAATAAGAAAGGCAAGTAAGAAACATTGGAGTAAATTTGTAGCCAAATATAGAGCCTTCAACATTTTCCAAAATTAGATTGAAGATGTTGTTAAGAAGTCAACTCTCATGTGGAAAGTGATTTATGGTCTTCAAATAGACAAGAAAGGACAAGAAGATCCCTTTGAGGGAAGAAATGATGATGAGGAAGAGAAGGAAAATGAAAAGGAAGAAGAAGAAGAGAAAGAAAAAGAAGATGTCATAGCGGAGAAGGAAACACATAAAGATGATATGGCAATAGCTGAAGAGTAGCAATAGGAACAGAGTGTGAAAGACACACAACTACCACCACCTAGTCCTCTACATGCAACACCTACACTTGTAGACACAATAACTATCAAGGATGTTCTTGACACTTCTAGTTAGAACATTAACCCACCTACTACAGAGGACCTTAGAAAGATCCTTCACTAGATTACTCTGCAAGCACATTTGTGTACCAATCCAGTCTTGGTGAGTGTAGAGAAACTTTAGAAGGCAATAGCTGAGATAGCCAAGAAGAAAATGAATCCATAAGAACCACCTTCACAAACTCCTACAATTTCAAGTGGACAACCACAAGGGTAACCAACACAAGATGCATTTGTTAAGGTTGATCCCACAATGATAGTAACTTCAACTACCAAGGAGCCAACAAAGGAGCAAACAAGAGAGAAGGATACTTCTACTCCTACATCACAAAGTCAAGGTGCACCTACTATGATTATTATTATTGATCAAGGTAGACCTGAAGAAAACAAGGAAGAAGAGGAGAGCCCTAAGGAGAAGGAACACGAGGCAATTCAAACTTTGTTTAATTTTCCTACTACAAGGACTCCTATTGGAACATCACAACAGCTGAGTACTGATACAATACCACTACAATTATCAGCACTAGGTTCAAGTTCTACCAAGGTAGCAAGGGTACTTCACTATGGAGACCTTGCACTTGATGAGGAGATAATCATACCAAGCTATGACTATAGAACAATGAACATAGAATAGAGAAATGAAGTGCAAAAGGCACTAGAGAGGAAGAAAAAGAAAGAGATACTCAGAAATGAGTATATTCAAAGGAAAGCATTGATAGAAATCAAAGACATATTTCTCGATGCATTCAACTTGCAAGTACCTAATGAGAAAAAGCCCATCATGGAGCAGTTATCCAACATAGTGGACTAGGTACAAAATGAAGACCTAGACACCAATGTTAAATTACTAGAATGGTCTAACAGAAAATCTCAAATGAAGCTAAATGAGAAAATATCTAGTGAAATAGAACTTTCACAAGTAGAACTGGTGAAGAAGATAGAAAAGGTCAAAGTAGTACTTGAGAATATATTCTCATTGTACTCCAAATTGTGTGATTCCTCATACTTCACACAAGAAATAAGCCAGAGGATATTGAGCTTGGAAAGGAATGTAAAAATATCTAGCAAACAATTCCAAAGGATCCAGCTCAAAGTGGGAAGCATTTTGCCACAACACTTCACACTCAAAAGCAAGGAATTAGATGTACAAATAGTAGATGAGGCAAATATTAAGGCCAAATTGATATAGATATAGTTAGCCATTACCCCTCACATGGAATTTTTGCACAAATAAATCATCTATGCAGAGAATTTTTTGAAGAAGGATCCCAATCTTTCTACATAGGAAGGCCTTGTACACCTTGCAACAAAGACAACCATCCAGCTCAAAGCACTGGAAATTGCATTAGACAATTGGGATGGTTCTCTAAAAATTATCATGGAGGTAAATAAATCCTTTCTGGCTAAATATTCAATTCATTCTTATGACCCTTTGACATAAGTGTCAAAAAGGGGAAGATTAATACATTATGGAGATATACCCAAAAGGGTGAGATAATAAAATTTTGAGTTTTAAGGAAAAATAATGTGATAAAGCAAAAATTGCAAGAAAAGATGTGTGAAAGGGGGAGTAGAAATAGAGAAAATAGAAATAGAGAAGACAAGGAAATGAATGACAAGGTAGAGATAAAGAGTATCAAATTAAACAACATAAGGAATTTTGGATATAGAAATGGCACAACAACTCAGGGGGAGTTACAAGTTTTTGAGGTATATAGTCTGCTATAAAATTTCTAACAAATTTTTGAAGTTTTGCACATATGCCAAACAAGTTGTATATTATAGTCTTGGAGATTAGATTCATAATTTTTGGTTAGGTGTTTTTGAAACTCATGTCAAAGGGGGAGATTGTTGGTCTCGGATTGGTTTTGACAATTGAGTGTCAACACACTTAAGAAAATTCTAAGGTTGATGCTAAGTATAATATAGATCCCGAGCTACAGTATGTGCCGAGTCAAAAATTCAATAGCTACCGAGCAAGTTTCATGTGGCAAGTCGCTATAGATGCTAAGTAACTATAGGTGCTAAGAAAAGTATAGATGTTGAGGGGACAGAGTTACTATAGGAGCCAAGCAAGACAAAAATCCTATAGGTGCCAAGAATTAGCAAATAGTAAGTGTTGAGTAACATAGAACTAGCATATGAGTTTGTAACTTCACA
The DNA here is from genome assembly GCA_028749045.1 of Cupressus sempervirens. Lineage (NCBI taxonomy): Eukaryota > Viridiplantae > Streptophyta > Pinopsida > Cupressales > Cupressaceae > Cupressus > Cupressus sempervirens. The sequence goes on along the minus strand of CM053790.1, from coordinate 552,823,174 downwards.
AAATCATATGTAAACCATTTTTGGAGCTGACACAAGATGAATCTCAAAGGATTGAGAGATAAGATTGAATCTTTTTGATTTCATATGAAATCTACATGTGGCCAATTAGAACAATGTAGAAGGCATGCAACCAGTAGGAAATGTGTAAAGATTTGAGTAGGAAAAGATGGATGAATATTGATCATGAATTCATATGTAACCCTAAGCCTTGAAAGCCTTTATAAGGAGGTCAATACCCCATAATTTTCTAGAGTGCATGGGCGAGAAAGAGAGAGAGAAATATGTTGGAATGCAAGGAGAATGCAAGCAAAGTTTGAAGGGGTGTAGGGACTTACAAGAAGAGCAACACTATAGAATCAAGTTGATCAGAATAGTGCATCAACACTAAGAACATATGTTTATTAGATTAAGAAGGATTAGATTAGATTGAGTAGAAAAAGGGTCTGGAATTAGAAATAGAAGATTGCATGTCATCAGATCAAGACATTCTACTATACTTTCTAACCATTGTATTAGGAGAATGAAAATCCTATGATGAATAGGCTGGCTTAATAGCTATATTGTAAGATCCTTAGCAAGGTTGTAAATCCTTTAACATGGTAACATTCTGAGTGACTGTTTGTAAATCCTTTAGACAGGTCACTTTTAATAGGGTGTAAAGCCTTTAACAGGGCATGGCTTTCATAGGACAGATCATTGGTGATGGTCAAAACTTTGTAACCTTGACAAGTTACATATTGCTATAGTGATAAGTTGTGGTTGTCATCCCCACTCCAATTTTACCTTCTCATTTTGGAGGGTTTCTCAGTGATCAAATCTTGTTTTATCTATTTTCATGCATTTCTTTACTTTCATATTAATTAGATGAGTTAGATGCGTGTGATTGATTTCAGTTAAATGGTTTTAGAGGTTAAAGTTTGTTACTTCTGATTCACCCCTCCTCTCAAAAGTAATCTTCCCACTTGTAAATTCCAACATGGTACATAGAATGCTTGACATGAATCCATAATGGTAGTCTTTAGTGTTCTTGTGTTATGTTCATCCCCTGTTGTGCTTCTATTTCTATTTTGATTTTATTGCTTTAGATGATCCTTGTGCTTTATAATCTACATTCTTCTATTTGTATCTCTCTTCTTCTATATATGATTCTATGTTATGTTGTGCATGTCTTATTCTTTGTACTGGTGGTATTTTTTTTGTCTTCTTGGTTGCTTATTATATGCTAGATTTGATTCTTTTTGGTATCCATGTTATTGACCCAAAAAGACTCTTCTTCATATCACTTTTATGTGTTTTCCTCCTTTTTTTTGTAGTTCTACATCCTTTGGGGAATGATGATGTTATCATACTTAACATAATATTTTTTAAAAATAATATTATTGAAGTATAGAAACATATCATGGGAATAATCATTTTTTTGTCATTGATGTCAAACTTGCTACTTTTTGGCAAGACAATTGCTAACTTTTTTTAGAATGCTATCATTTGATTTATTGATGAAGAGGAGTTGAAAAGAAAGGATAAAAAGAGTACCTAGAGAAAGGTGGAGTTATATGGTGTATAAAGGAACACTAAGACCAAGTAAGACTTTGATAATATAGTGTATTGTTTATCTACTTAAGGATACAATGAGAGGATATTGAAGCAAAAACAAGAAGAACACTATACAATAAGAATTTGTTGTCCAAGCCTTATTGAAAAAATAGTGTAAGCCAAGCATTTAGTTCAAGTCGAGAAAAAAGATGGTTATGACTGAGAAAAGAAAAATTAAGTATGTGTCAATTGTTAGTGGAATTTAGTATGCGCCAAGCATAAGAAAATTCTAGTATTGATTGAGAAAGATTTAGTATGCTAAGTAACCTATTGTTGAATGAGCATTAGAAGTTAGTTATTTTCAAGTGACAACATAAAGAGTTGGAATGAAAATTTGATAAATTTGAGCTAACATACGTTGATTTCTTGAACTATGTGAATCATATTGATAACAAACTTGATGATCTGGTGGCATAGAACTCAAGATAAACTATTTGAAGATGAATTTAATGAGGATTATAAGACAATTTTCTAGAGGGAACATAATGGAAAGAAGGGAGGATTCAATGAATCCAACCTAAAACTAAGATGGACAATTGTGATTAAGTAGAAAAAGATAAAAATTCTCTATTTAAGGAGATACAAGGCCAAAAAAAAGTGGACTTCCAAGTTTGGTGTCTAGAGATGTTGCTTCATATGGTGGTCGAAGGAATGAAATTGTAGTTGGAAAACTAAGAAAGATAGCTTAAGGAGGTGAAGGCTTGATCGGTGAACAAGAAATTAGAGATGAAGGGGAATGAGTGCCAAGAAGAATGGAGAGCTAAATTAGAGATCTAAAATTTACAAATGAGTTGTTTTGTTATCAGGTCAAGTCCTACTATTACACTCTAAAAATTCTATCAGTTTGGATAAATCATTTGGATTAAGGTTCACCTAATAGTTATGAGTAAATTCTTTTATTGGATGACATTCTAATGGAATATTCTAAAGTCCTCTAATGAGGCTCACTTTTAATAGGGTGATTGAAATCCTTTAATCAAGGTCACATTTAATAGTGTGCATTGTAACCTATAATAGGGTTGGCTCATCACAAAGCCCACTTCAAAAGAGTAAAACTTGGTATCATGTTGCTGGTGGTTTTTCCCAAATTGGGTTTCCACATTAAATCCTTGTGTAAAATTGTGTGATTGAATTTGTGATATTTCATGTTTACATTTATCCAATGTTCATTTGACCTAGGAAAGTAATATACAAAGTTTTGAGATATTGGATGATTTAATCAATGCATGCACATATATTTGTTGAGTACTAATTTTTTTTATCTAAACATTTGGACCTCGGATCATTGATTAATCCCCACTCTCTCTCAGTTATTCTAAATTATTCCAACAATTGGTATCAAAGTTCTTGTTACTTGTGAGGAAACAATTTGAATGTACTTGAAGCTAAAAATCAAGATGTACATAAAGGAGGTGCCCAAGCTAAACAAGGAAAATTTTCTTGCATGGAAAATTTTGATGAAGCTACATCTAGGTGGACTTGGAGATTTTGTATTGTGAATTATGACCACTGAATATGTGGAAGTGACTGGAGCCCTTATTGCATAATAATTGAAAGAAAAGAAAGAACACAATTAGGAAATAATGGATATTACATCTTCTATAAGATATTTAGATTTTTAAGACATTAAAGCATGTACTAATGCTAAAAAAAGTGGGATTCTCTGAAGAAAATACATGGAGGAGACAAGAATGTGCTAAGATCCAAAGCATAAAGTCTAAGAGGAAAATTTGATGATATGAGAATGAAAGAAGCTAAAACTATAGTTTAGTATTGTTGAAGAATCAAAGATGTTGTAAATGAAACTAGAGGATCAAATGGAAAGATTGAAGATGAAACTATGATCAACAAATTATTAAGAACCCTGATGCCTATCTATTTTATTAGAGTTTCTTCTATACAATAAATGAGGTGTACTCCTGGTAGTGATCTGACTCTTGAAGGATTGGTTAGTAGAATTACTTCTTTTAAAATTTCAAATTTTGATAATTTCAAATCTAAGAATATTTACTCTGCTTTCAAAGATAAACTAACACTCAAAGAACCTAAAGATAAGAGAAAGAGAAAGGTCAACCATGTTGCTAGTGATAGTGAAATAGACGATGAAGATCTAGAAGAACTTCTGGCTAGGAGATTTCACAAAGGTAAGTTACCCATCATATGTTTTAATTGTATTGAAGTTGGTCATATTGTAGAAAGATGTCCTAAGAAGAAAAACAACATAAATGTAGAAAAATTTAGACTAGAAAAGATGAGGGTAACTAAGACTATAAAGACAAGGGAAAGAAACCTTTCTACATTATTAAAGAAGAATATAATGATGAATCAAATGAACATGATGAAGAAGTTGTCTATGTTACTATGAAAGATGATTTATATGAAGATGAAGCAACTACATTAGTATCTTGTGTGACCAAAATTGATAGTGGATGTTCTCATCACATGATTGGTGGAAAAAGTAAGTTCACAACCCTTGAGCACTATAATGAAAATAATGTTAGATTTGGAAATGATGCACCTATCTAGTGAAAGGTAAAAGGACAATAAGATTGATAGAAAAGATCATGTGTGACAACACCTATTGTATGGCAGGACTTAACTATAATTTTTTGAGTGTGTCACAACTAAATAATTCAGGATACAAAGTTGAATTTGAAAACAAGAAGGCTATGATCTATGATGATAATGCAGAACTCATTGGAAGTGATGATTAGACAAGAGGTAATCTATTTTATCTTGACATGACTAGAGCAACATGTCTTGTTGTAAAATTTGATGATGTGTGGCTATGACACAAAAGGTTATGTCATGTAAATCTTGACAACTTGGTTAGTATCGATAAGATGAAAGGAGTCAGAGGTTTTGCCAAATTGAAGAGACTTGATAATGTGATTTGCAAACAATGTCAGTTAGGCAAGATGAAAAAATCTAGTATGGAATGAAGGTAAGGTTATCGCTTACCTGAATGGAATGAAGGTAAGGGAAGCTAGGTAGTCGGTAGCCCTACTATTCTATAGGCTAGGCCCCTACTATTCTATGGGGCATGTTACGTATAGAACCTGGGGTGCTGGACCCTACTATTCTATGGGGCATGTTATGTCTAGAATCACCCCTACCCTACTGCCATAGTAGGGGCAACGGCACGGCCCCAGCTGAATATTATTGTTACTCATACTTCAAATAAAAATTTGAAATTAGTTCATATTGATCTATGTGGACCAAATTATGTGCAAAGATCAAAAGGTGACAAATGTTTTATTCTATTTGTTGATGATTCATCTAGAATGATGACAGTGATGCTTTCGAGAGAAAAATATGATGCTTTTCAAATATTTAAGTGGTATTTGGAAAGAGTTTAAGATTTGACAGAGGTGGAGAGTTTACATTGAATAAATTCCATAATTTCTACAATGAAAAAGGAATCAAAAGCCAAAATTCTTCACCGAGGACCCCTCCACAAAATGGGATAGCTGAAAGGAGAAATAAATCTATGATGGGTTGTGAAAGAATGGTGATGATGGAGAAGAATGTTTCTTTGAAATGCTAGAGAGAAGCTATCAGTATAGTTGTCTATACCTTGAACCAAGTACAAGTCAAGAAATAAATACATGAAGATGAACAAAAGAAGGAACCTAAAAATTACAAAACATTTATGTACTACTATGAAGGCATGTCTGCTAATACTGATGATTCTAAGAACCAAGCTCCTAGTCAACAAGAATTAGTGACTATCAAGTCACATACAATGGATGTTGAGTTACAGTTAGTAGCCAAGGTATATTCTAATGTCAAGATTGGTTTAAAGGAAAGGAGTGTTGAGTTACTTGATAGAGAAGTACATAGTGAACCCAAGGTTGAACTTCATGAACAACCTATTGTTGAAGAAAGAAGGAAAACCAAGATTATCAAAATATATTAGAAGATCATTGTACTAAACAAGTCATTGGAGAAAAGTAGGATGGACCAATGACAAGGAATAGATTAAGAAATGACAAATGTTTGTTAAGCATACATGAACCTTAAATAGTGAAGGATGCAATAGAGAATGAAGAAATTGATCAAATTGAGATGAACAAAACCAAGATAATAGCATCAAGACTAGAGAACAAGAATTTTATTGGAACAAAGAAGGTATACATAAAAAAATTAGATGAGAATGGTGAAGTAACAAGGAATAAAGCAAGATTAGTTAGCAAAGGTTATGCACAAGAAGAGGTAATTGATTATGGAAAGACATTTTCCCTAGTTGTAAGATTGGAAGGAGTAAGAAGTATTCTTTTTTATTCTACTTATAAAGGATTCAAAGTTTATCAATGGATGATAAGTCAACATTTTCGAATGGTATACTAGAAGAGGAGGTTTACATTGAACAACCTAAAGTATTTTTTGATCCAAACAATAGAAACATGGTGTGTAAATTTCATAAATCTTTATATGATTTAAAGCAAGCTCCTAGAGCATGGTATGAAATACCATTCAATTATCTTGTGAAGATTTGTAAAGGAATTTTACTAGCTGAAATATTTGTTGATGATATCATATTTGGAGGAAAAAAAGAATTAAGACAAACATTTGCAAATAAAATGATGAAAGAATTTGAAGTGTCTATGTTTGGAGAAATAAATTTCTTTGTTGAAATACAATTATATCAGATGACATATGGTATTTATATTACTAAGTACAAATATGTAAAGGAAATCTTTAAGACTTTGGTATGGAAGATTCAGGACCAGTTAGAACTCCCATGGTGATAGGACATAAACCATCCAATACTAATGATTCTACTAAGGTAAATCAAACATTGCACATGTTTATGATTGGAAAGTTACAATATTTAGTTCATAGAAAACCTAATATTGTACTAGGTTTTGGGATTGTTGCAAGATTTTCTACAAATCCTAAGGAGAATCACTTAATGTGTGTTAAAAGGATTATGATATAGTTAAAAGGGACAGAAGACTATTGTCTATACTACAAGAAGAATGAAAATTTTGACTTCAGAGCCTATACATATGTTGATTGGGATGGAAATTGATGATAGGAAAAGCACAAGTGGTGGAGCATTTTTCTTAGGAAAAAGATTAGTTTCCTAGACTAGTCAGAAATTGAATTGTATTTCACAATCTACTATCAAAGTTGAATATGTGGCTGCTACAATGAATTGTACAAATGTGGTATAGATCAAACAATTACTCAAAGGAATGAAGGAAAAAATTGTTGAACCTATAGTAATCTAATGTGAGAATACAAGTGCTATAAATATATCTAAGAATCATGTGATGCACAAAAAGGAAAAGAACATTGCAATCAAATATCATTATTTGAGAGAATTAGTTTAGGACAAAAAAGTGAGAATGGAATATCTGAACACAAAGGAATATATAGCCGATATATTCATAAAGGCTTTACCTAAAGATGCACATGACTATCTTAGAGGTACGCTAGGAGTGATACCCCTATCTCAAGCTACTTAAAGAAGTAATAGTAGTGCCCTGCATCAACCAAGTTGAATGAAATACTTTACAACTTGATGCAATGGATCTTACTTAAAGAACTACCTAAATTAGGGAAGGAACTAAAATATAAGATTTATAGTCACAAGCAAGGTGACAGAGGGCAAACCTTATCATGAAAAACTGAATTGTTGATATTTGCATGAATAGATGATGAGTCTTTGGCATTGTTGGCAAAGAGGTAGAGTTTTATCACTAAATATCTTGAAGAGAGAGTTTATCTAAAGAAGAGAAGAGATTGCAAAGTAAAACAATAACCTATACAAAGGAAGGACAAATACTAATCATAGAGGGAGACATTTTAATAAAAGGTATTAAATTTTTTTTTGGCATTATTATTGGTATTAGTTTTCCATTAATGCCAAAGAGGGAGACTGTTGAAAAAGGAAGATTGTTGAATTATAGAAACCTATTATGGGAACATTAATTATTTTGTTACTAATGTCAAACTTGCTTCTTGCTAGTAAGACAATTGCTAACTTTGGTCATAATGCCACCATTTGACTGATTGATGAAGAGTATTTAAAGAGAAAGGATAACAAGAGTACCTAGAGAAAGGTTGAGTTATAGTGTGTATAAAAGGAGCACTAAGACCAAGTAAGACATTGATGATATAGTGTATTTTTTATCTACTTAAGGCTACAATGAAAGGATATTGAAGGAAAGACAAGAAGAAGGCTACACATTAAGAATGTGTTTACCAAGCCTAACTAAACAAATAGTGTAAGCCAATCATTTAGTTTAGGCCAAGCAAAAAGATGGTTATGACCAAGAAAAGAACAATTTAGTATGTGTTGAGTGTCAGAATATTGCAGTATTGACTAAGCAAGATTTAGTTTATATTAAGAAACCTAGTGTTGATTGAGCATCAAAATTTAGTTATATGCCAAGTGATAGAATAAAGAGTTTGAATGAAGATTTGATGAATTTGAGGCAACGTAAGTTTATTTCTTTATTAGCTAGTGGCACAAAATTCAAGATAAATAGTTTAAAGATAAATTTAATGAGTATTGTAAGAGAAGTTTCTAGAGGGAACATAATGTAAAGAAGGGAGGATTTAATGAGTCTAACCTATTCCTAAGATGGATGATTGTGATTAATTGAAAAAAGATTAAAATTCTCTACTTAAGGAGATACAAGGCCAGAAGCAACTGGAAGTCCAAGTCTAGAGTCTAGAGGTGTTTCTTCATATTGTTGTCAAAGGTATGAACCTATAGTTGGAATACTAAGCAAGAACAGTTAAGGAGCTGAAGGGTTGAAGGGTGAATAAGCAATTAGAAAAAGGAGAATGAATGCCAAGTAGAATAAAGAATTGAAATAGAGATTTGAAATCTATGAGTTATTTTTTTATCAGATCAAGTCCTACTGTTACAGTCTAATAATTATATAAGTTTGGATAAATCCTTTGGATTAAGGTTCACCTAACAATCATGAGTAAATCATTTAGCTGGCTAACATTCTTATGGAATCCTCTAAAGTCCTCTAACAAGGATCACTTTTAATAGGGTGATTGAAATCCTTTAATCAAGATGACATTTTAACTGTGTGCATTGTAACATTTAACAAGGTTGTCTCCTCACAAAGCTCACTTTAGAAGAGTGAAAATTGGTAGCATGTTATGAGTGGCTTTCCCAAAATGGGTTACCATGTTAAATGCTTGTGTCAAATTGTGTTATTTTATGTTTACATTTCTACAAAGTTCATTTGGCCTAAGATAGTAATATACAAAGGTTTGAGATATTGGATGATCTAATCAATGCATGCACATATATTTTCTGAGTACAATTTTTTGTAATCTATACATTTGACCTTGAATAACTAATTCACCCCCCTCGCCCCTCTCAATTTTTGTAAATCATTCCAAAAAATATTACATATTATCATATGATCTTACTGACCCCTTAGTTTGTAGATCCCTTTTGTGATTATCTTTTTTTTTTTGTAGCTATTTATTTCCTTTGATATGTTTCTCCTCTTGGGGGACTCTCATTGTGGAAATATTATTTTATGGATGCATGTATGCTTTCATTAAAGCTATTGCTCCTATCAAGGTGTTTGCAATCATTGTAATGTGGGGGCATACATTTCACTCATCATTATCCATGGAATGCAAATACTAATTATGTTTATAGCTTGAAGTAGTTTAGCCTTAGTAATTGGTATGATTTCTAAGGTATACACAAATATATGCATTTTTATTTCATGCTTTTAATCCTCTCTCTTTTTTCATTTTCCTTTTTAGTTTCTAGGAACTTGATGAGCTATCATTTTGCATGATGCTTAATGACGGGAATCCTTTCAAACTCCTCTCTTGAAAAGATAATATGGAATCAATGCCAAGGTTTTGAGTAATCTTGTAATCTACTGGAATCTACTTATTTGAAGATAAAAGTATTTGTTCACAAGGAGGCCTTTACTAGTTCTAATTTATTTGGATAAAATGTAGAATCTACTTGCTATCTCAAAAGAATAAAAAATACACAAAAAGAAATATATTTCTCTATTTATTTATTTATTTTTAATGAATACAGTCTAACAATGTGACTATGAATTCCTAAATTGACCAAGTGTTTGTAAAAATAAATAATGAAGATCAGGTAACAAGAAGTTTAAGAAAATAACATGAAAAGTAAATTTCTGACGGACATAAGCTATAGAAACAACACGTCTACAAGTTAAGCCTTTGAAAAGATCAGTAGGTAACCGATGAAAAAAGGAGAAACACTTCCTTAATTCTACTGGTGCAATCATCAATGAGAATTCAGTAACCGTAAGATGTTTCACTTAGGCCATGGAAAGTGTACTCATGTGAGACAAAAAGCTATGCAAGAATAATAAGGGTGATCTCTTCTCAAACTAAGTATTTCAGTGGAATCTGTAGACCCATGGCAAACACTAGAATTAAAAGATCACAAAATTAGAATAATGCAATAAAACTATTGGCTCAATTACACTTAATGAACATACATTCACAAAATATAACACACTTAGACAAGAATCATTACACTCCAAATGCAAGCACTAATAGCATATGTTATTGCATCAAAATAATGGTGGTTTGGAATACATATTACATTCCTAAATTTATAAGAAATCTTCTCCTCAATTTTTGTTGAGAGTGAGATATATCTTTATACAAACTTGTTCTTCTAAACTAATAAAACAAATCTATTTATGTACAAACTAACTCTCTAACTCGTGCTTAGTAGGACTCCATCTATATTTATATTTTTAAATCAATGCATGAGCTATTACATGTCTTAAAACAAGGAAATCATTAGAAAATAAGAAATAGAAATCCATTAGATGATGTCAGGGTCTCTAGAGGTGCCAAAAATAGAAGCTCCATCTTCACTACGTGTCTGTAGGAGTTAAACTACTGTTAGAATGCATTTTTGATGCATGGAAAGCTCTAAATTTGCAACTAGCAGTTAACTATTGGTGCACCTCTAAATTCTTCAAAAAAAACTGGTTCACCTCTAAAAAAAGTGCACCTGGACACTTGTGGACCTGGCACACCTATGCACCTCAGAAGCAGGTTCAAAAAATGCAAAATTTCACCAAGTGTCAAAATTGAATTCTGGCTTCTGGGTGTTGTTCCCCTTTATACTAGAGTTATTTCTAGGTATTTGTTCTTGAATTTCTTAATAATATTGGTGACTTGAGTTGAATCTAGAAAATATAAGGCTTCATACTTTTCTTTCACTTTCTGCCAATAGTTGCCCACCTCTATGTGAGTCTTCATAAAATATCCAAGTTTCACATCCAAATCTAATAATGCTTCTTCAATTATGAAAGCTTGTCTAATATTGTCATCATTAGAAGCTTCTTCAAAAGTATTTTAAAACTATTCAACAACTACTTCTACAACTATCAATTTATCCCTTGAATCATCTTCAAAAATATCTAAACAAACATTACTATAATGTTTCTATGCCTCAAAAATTTGCTTTTGGGTTTGATCCTTGAGCTTATGAATCTCCATATGTAATATTTCCATTAATTTATTTCCATCCACAATCTTCTCTATCTAATGATCAATTTTATCTAACTCTTCCATTGTGTATACCTCCATTAACATCTGATACCTTTGACCCTTAATCAATTGTAGTTCTTGCAGGTCCTTGCCCCAAGTATGTACTTCATCTATCAAACCAAAATCCTGATTCAAAATGGCCACTAGCTTATCTACATTATTTTGCATATGGTGTAGCAACTTAAGATTTCCTTGTATAATTTGTACACCTTTTTCTTCAAAACTTTCTCGCCATTACTGACAAGCTTTTAGAAATGGGTCTAGTTGCACAGTCTCTTTATCCCTTTTCTCCAATGTTGCATTAAAAGTCTCTTTAGGATTTTCAATATCTAAAGGACCAAAAAATTCATTTAGATATCCTTTTAGGATCTCATTCTATTTCCAAAGTGTTATCAATTCTTCCTCATCCTATTCTATGTGCCTAAACACTTCTTTAATTTTGGTTGTCACCATCAACTTAGTAGTCTCCAATGTGGGTTTTCCAAGCATAACCTCTCTTATCTGGTAATCTTTTGGATTCAATTCCTCAACATCTATTTGTGGTAGAGGGATAGCAACATGAGAAAATAAATCCTAATTTTGATAACTCATCACAAAGGCCAATGACTATACATCTTTTGGTGGTGATTCAGGTTTCCTCAAGACTTCAATCAATTCTCTCATTCCTTCTTCCTCAAAATCATATCATTGCCTTTTGTTTCTAATCACCTCCTTTCTCAACCATCTCTGAATATGTTCCATTGGAGATTTTCCCTTTGATGAGGAAGGATTTTATTCTGCTATGTGCTTTCCATTATTACTTTTCTCTGGAGTCCTCTTCTTTTGTGAGAAATCTACATTGGGAGTCTTTATATCTCTAGAGTCCACAGTTCTCACCTATGTGTCTTGAGATGTCTGTTGAAGTTCCCCATGTATTTTCCCTTCCTCTAACACTTCATTGGTGGGTATTTTTTTTGGTTCTTCCTCTTGTTCTACTTGGAACTATTCTTCTTCATTTCTCTAAGGGAGAGGAGTAGAAACACCTTTATCCATGCAAAATGCAACTTGATTTGGTGATGGTGGAGCTATCTTAGGTCCTTCTATCTAAGGTGGAAACTGACTCCAATCCTCCTATTAAGGTTGATTAGTTGAAGTATCCCTTATTGTATCTCCTAATAGTTAAGTGACAATTGACATAGAATCAAAATCTAAAATTTGAAAGACATCAATGCCTTTTCCCTCCTACACTTCAATCCATTACTATAGTTCATCTTCTGATGTAGTAGACTGAATAAGTTGCTCAGGAATGGATGGTGGCATGATTGTAGAGATTCTTCTCTGTTCCAACTCTATAGTTCTAGCAAGATGAGTCCTTTGATTCAAAGGAAGGTTATCTTCTTCATTCTCATCATCCTCTTCTTCCTCTCCTTCTGGGATAACTTTTGGGATTGATGGGAAAGGAATAACTCTCCTAATCACCTTTTTTCCACTCTTGACTAGAGTCTTGATCTTTATTCTCTTAGGAGTGGATGGGGAGGCTTGTACCTATTTTTTTAGTGAGACACTTCTTGTACTTCCATTTTAGCTCCTTCTTGCCCTTGATGTAGAAGTGGTACTTGCAAATTATCCTAGGCTTGTGTAACTTCAACATTCTTTGACCCTTGTACATTTTATGCCCTAGGCTATGGCAATGCTTGAGTTGGTTCCTCTTCTAGCTCAGCTTGTTTGGGAGATGTCCTCTTCCTCTTTCCTTTACCCTTTTGATCCCTATGATATCCAACTTCTCTATCAAGTTGGTGTACTATTTCTTGCCTCACTAGGGACTGAGCTGTAAAAGTAGGTACTATTACCTTAGCTCTTCAACCTCTTGCTAGGTAGGTTGTAGCATGGAATACTACTGCTTGAGGAATTGGATCCAATTTGAAAGGTCTCTTAATCTAATCCTTGGTCAATTTGATGACATGTCAGACCTTGTGATTAATATCTAATTTTTCTTCCCTATCAATCTCATCATTCATAATGGGTCGATCACCAATCCTGTCCCTATTGAAAAATGGATCAAGGCCATCTTCAGTATCTTGTTGCACAACCTTTAAAGTAGCCTTAATATTTAAAGCACTGGTTTCCAAATAGAGATTCATCCTATAATAATCCCTTATTCAGATATCGTAGTCATCTACTACATTAATCCAATGATCCTCGATTGCATCTTCATGTTGAAATGTCTTACCAGCCAAATACTGCACTCTTTTGATGTTATCAAAATAGAGATGAGGAAAGTGATATTCCTTCAAGGGATACTAATCCCACTTAGGATCAAAAGATGGAATATCTTGTCTTCAGACCACACTAAATGGTCCTATAGTAATGGGCCACACCCAGTTTATCTTATGTTGCTTCTTAACTCTGTCATATGCAGATAAGAGTTGTCAAGCTATTTCTAGAAATATAAGTTGGTCACTTGGATATCTAGGGAGCTTCTTGGGATTGAGAGTGGTACCCACTACTCTCAAATAAGTGAATGTTCAATATTGGATGTAGTAGGCTCTGACTTCTGAAATGTTTTTCACTACCTCCTCTAACATCCTCTTCACATAATATCCTTCAATGAACTAGATAATTGCAAATATAAATGCATCATTCACTATCATGTAATCCTCGCTATGCTCTAGAAGCTTTTTCTTCACCAATTGGGGATAAACTATATATGGCCGTGCATTTTCATCTTGCATATTGCCCCTTCTAAATAATCCTAGATAGTTTTTTGCCCTCACATCTAATATGTAGACTGAATAAGATGTCATGTAGAACTTATGGTTATTCTTAACTGCCACTAGTTACTTATCCAAGTTCTCACTAAGAATCAAATCCCAATCAATTGGCATCTTTGCTATTTTGATAGTCCCAATAAAATGCACCATCCATATGTTCAAGCGTCCTGATAGAGGTAACCCCATGACTCTACTCAAGATTATTATAGAATACCCAATATCCTCTTTCATATAACCCCTTGTCATGTCCACTATACCTACTTTACACCCTAGAGGAGTCTTCTCAATGAGGTATTAAGATTGGATGATTTCAGATGCTTCCTCTATATGTTCTCTATACCATCTTTCCACCTGGTGGTAGGTTAATTTCATAAACTAATCTGCCTTTGGAAGATGGAACACCTTCTCTATGTTCTTAGGTCAAAGATCTAGGATAATCTCTCTAATTATACTCTTTACAACCCTTTCTTTAGAGACATAGTTCTCCACTAGTGTCATGATCAATTTCAAGGACTGTATTGATACTTGATGTGATGTAGCCTTGATTAATCATGATTAGGTCAAAGTGGATATCAATGGGGACCTCTACATAGGCTTGTTGCACAATTCCAATAATTTATTCTAGTTAGTATGACTGAGTTTAGTGTCCTATATCTCTAAATAATCATCTTTGTAGCATGACTTTGTCGGAACACCCTAAAACTTGAAGATCACTGGTTTTGAGACCATCTTTATAGCAAGGGGGAACGATGAAGAAGCCATTAAATTAGCACAAAAAAAATGTTTATTAGTCTAATGTTAAAGAAAAATCAATTAATACCAACCCTAAATGACATAGAAAAAACCCAAAAACACTAAGTGATGAAAACATATAAAAAAACTCAAATTTTAACCCTAGAATGCAAAAAAAGGTGCACCTAGGGCACCTCAAAGGTGTGCTAGGTGCACCTAAACCCTTTTCAAGCTTTTAAGATATGGGTTGTGCACCAATGCACCTCATGGGGTGTGCTTGATGCACACCCTTATTTATAATTGGCACAAAAAAGGTGCATAGCTATGTACCTTTACTTACTTGAGTTTTCACAGTTTTTAAATATTTTTCTTTAAAAGTTTTAAAATGTGGAGGGGAGGCATAGCATGGCACATCATCGCACCTGACGAGCTACACTGGTGTGATTAAGAAGGCTTGGAGAAAAGAAATGAATTGGGAGAGGGGTGGGGGTCCTTGGGTTTTATATACCTAGGACCCACCACATCTCATTGAGGTGAACAACTATGTTATTGCGCACTTCAACGAGTAAATGTTTTCCTCAAAGGTTTGGCACACTAGCATAGCTGGTGAGGTGTGCTAGGTGCCCCATTTTTCTCACAAAAATATGACTTACCCTCTTAGATGACGATTTCTAGAACCTTGGTTTTCAAACAGGGACCCAGATTTGACCAAAGACACTAGGCACAACCCTAGGAAAGATTCAAACCTCAGACTAGGGATCCAAAAAACCAAAAAATAAAATTGTGGGTAACCATTTTTAGGAAAAATGGGGCATGCATTATGAAACTACAACATAACTCTAGATAGTTCTTGGGGGATTGTTCTTATTTTGGATCTCTCTCTAAACTCTGATAGTCTAGGTGGCTTGATACTTGGTTTTTACCATTCTTTTAACTACAAATAGTTTGGGAAGTTGGATCTTGATCCCATAAGGAAACACACACACATCCTGATGCCCAAATTTCCTTTCTTTTCTTCTTTTTTTGACATGGAGTGTAATTGAAGTTGAATCCCTCAATGGACTATCTAGCATGCAAAACACACTTACTATTAATCTCTCTAGTTTTTAATCTATTAGTGTCAAACACATAGTCATATATAAGGCATAATTGATCAGTCATCACTATGTTTGAGTTACTCTATATAGGTCAAGTCATGTATTGTAAATACATCTACATAATCTCATATATATCAAATTCTATAGGAGCCGAACAGGTCTTTGCTCATCGAGTATTCCTATACAACCCAAGTTCAATAAATGCTGAGAAAATAGAGCATATGGATGTGGAGTCATATAGAAGGTGCCAAATTAGTTGAGGCCAAGTATCAACAAGAAGAGAAATTATGACTGAGCATTAGAGATAGTATGTGTCGAGTAACAGAATTTGAATGAGAAAGTATGAAATAACACAAAATTTGAGGTAAATTATTTTGATCCATCATATAGATAATTTTAAATGAGCATAGAGTTTGTTATAGAGGTTGTTACATATTTTAAATGAGAAAGAATGTCATTGATTAAGAGTACCTTTAGAAGGATTTGAGATTTTTCTCCGCTCAGATATAGGATTTCCACAATGGTAGTAGTAAGCTTGAAATATAGAAGCTTCCATTTCACACCACAAACAAACATATATGAACCTTTCATTGCCTTGCTACTAGTAGCTACCATATTTGATCACTAGGGTTTGAGAGAACTCAAAAAATTCTGGTAAAAATTTGTTCAAATCACTCAAAAGCTCTCGAAGATCACTCTGCACAAATAACTTTTGAAAATCCATGCTGAGAAATGACATTGATTTCACTCCTTTTATCAAATTTTGGCATTAATGCCTAGTACGTTTGGTCACTCAGATTGATAGACTATCATTCACTTCATTTTACATTGAATACTTGGTAGTCTTTCATGACTCAATAACCACATAAGATTTATTTCATCCTGACCTTGCTCGATAAAGTCTACAACCCAACCTCGCTTAGTAAGGAAGGTAACCTAGTAGTAACCGGTACCTCTTACTCAGTAATCCCTTTGCATCTTGAATGCTGAAATGAATCATTTCTCCTATCAATTGGAATTGATGTTATATGTCTTCTTCAATATCCTAGTTCTAGTTCTCCATTAAGAAATCAAGTGGAAATGGTGGAGTCACCCAATTCTTGAGTAACTTGATCATCATTTCTCGGACTTGCATTCTTAGTAGACTTTGGAACCCATTGTTGTCTCATCAACTTTCTGATGTTATCAGCTTTTTCCTTCTTTTCATCTTCAATTCTTCTAGTATTCATAGAGTTTTTGGCTAGATGACCAAGTTTTGTACAAATGAATCATCTTCTAGTAGTATCTCTTTTCCTTAAGTGATGTTTCTCACAATTCATTCCAATGTGTCCAAATTCTCCATAGTAATGACATATGCAGCAAGTGTTATAGTCCCAACCAAATATAGCTTTTACAATCTGTTCTATTGGATTCAATATTGTAGTTTTGCATTCTAATGACTTGTGTCCATGCTTCTTAAATTTATGATATTTGCTTTCAAATCTTGGTTTTTCTTTGCATTCATTAGTTCTATGACCATGTTGATTACAATTGTAGCATTTTCCATTGAATTTTTCTTTTCCATTGCTATAAACATTTGTTTGATGTATGATGTATCTTACCACAATGACTGCAAGTAGGTTTATTCTTTTGAGCTCCTTGCTTAGATGATTCACCTTCTTTTGTATATCCAATTCCTGCTTTTCCCTTTTGTCTACAATGAGTTTTCTTATTTAACTGATTCATGTCTACTTGAGATTTCATCATCCTTTCATTGGTTTTCTTTTTAGTGTTTAGGTCATTCTATAATTTTTTATTCTATGATCTTATATTCATGACTTCTTCATTTGCATTGGTGAGCTTATCAATGAAGTCTACTTGCTAAAGAGATAGGTGTTGAATTTCATTGTTCTTTCCTTCTATCTCTTCTCTTATCTTGTTTCTCTCTTCCGTGACTTCATATAATTTTACTGACTAAATTTCTTGCTCTCTTCTTAGTTTTCTTACTTCTTCTTGAAGAGTACTATTCTTTTCCAATAGTTCTTTGATTTCTTCATCAACTTCATTTGAATTTCTTGAATGGATGTCATCAATTATTTCTTCAATGTAGAGTGGATCATTCATCTAGATTGCAAAATCTTTTCTTCTTTTTAGGGATTGAGAGAGTTTTTCTCTTTCTTTTATGAGTTGACCAATAGCCAATTCCAAATCTAGCTTCTCATTATCAATATCCTTGTCAAGTTTGAATACATCCATAGCCTTTGATCTTTGTTCAAGCTATTAAACCTATCTCTGAGAACCACAAATCTCTAATACCAATTGTTGGAAATATTATGACAGGCTAAGTTACTAAGAGTGGAGTGGTGAATCAGTAACCAATAAAACTTTATTTTAATTAGCAATTAATCCTTTATGTGAATTCTGATCTAACTGCATGCATGAGAAACTAAAAGCGTAAAAGCATACACAACACTTTAACACACAATATTTGGTGACCTGAAAACCTTCCAAAATAGAAAGCAAAATTGGGGTGGGGATGATACCCACAAGCTTCAGTACTATAGTATAAAGTTGGCCTATTAATGATTACAATGATCACTTCTTATGATCTTCCCTATCAGGAGCAATGAGGACTATTAGGTCCACCTTGCAAAAGGATTTACAAACATACAATGAAGTATGCATTCAGTAAAGAGAATTACACAAGACTATTAGGTCTACCTTGTTAAAGGATTCAACTGATCCACATGTTAGGATAAAGTAGTATCTAATCTTTGATCTACAACTTGGTTTGCTAAATGAGATTCCTCTGTGTACAAATCACCTTGCTGTGACTGATAAATCTTTGTTGCTCCTTATACTATTGTAGCATTTTTAATTCACTCTTTTCTTGTTAATATATTCATTCCATTCCATTTCATTGGATTTGATACAATATATTACATATATACCAATCCAATTACATAATTACAAAGTTGGCCATAATACAAGTTTACACAAATATTACAAAGTCAACCAAAGTGTAAAAACTCAAGTTTTGAAGACTAACTCGGTGAGGTTCTGATACTTGGTATCCATTGTCAATGCTTGACATTATCATGCATTTGGTAGACATATAATCTTAGTCTATACTAATCACTTCCAAGTATTCTTGAACTTAGTCTGCACAAGTGACTCAAAAAAATTATGAAACTCAACATATAAATTGAATAACTTGATTCTCATTGCATAGCATGGTCAACACTAGATTCTCTATGAGCTTGGTATAAATTGAACTATGAACTCACATCACATCAACTGTGAACTTAGTAAGAACTACTCAACTCAGTTTGCATAGGAAAACTTAGCATACACTAAGATGCTCAGTTTATACTGCTAATCATCACCATAGTAGTAACTACTCAGTGCAAACTAAAATCTATCCAAAGGACTCAATAGCAACTATAGAACTCAGTAGCAACTAAAATGCTTGATTAACATTGTTAACTATACAATATGCTTGGTACAAACTTACAATCTAAATAAGTGTATCTTACTAATAACAAACATGACTAGAATGTCAACATATGTGAGGTGGATGAACAAAAGAAGAAAGCTAAAGAATATAGAACTATAGATGATGAAGACAAAAGGAAAATGGCTATAAGATTGAAGAAAGATCATTTGATGTGCAAAAGATTACAAATACTTAGTTAGATATGATGAATTAACTGTTGCTTGCAAATCAAGAACTAATAAAAAAGGACATGGAGATTACAAATCTGAAATCATAAATTGACCAACCAAGGAATGAGTTAAGATTTGAGAAGAAACTCTTGTAAAGGATTAACAAACCTAATGAAGCTATAAGATACTTTGAATAAATCATGACGTCACCAAGGTCATCCAGTGATACCTCTGGATTAGGAAATCTCAAGAACTACTCATCTACTAAAGAAGGAGAATCATCCAAGAGTGGAGAGAAAAGAAATACAAAACCAAATAGAAAACCTAGATGCTATCATTGTCAAAAAATGGGATACATTGCAAAAATTTGTAGAAACAAAACATGTATGAAAAAACCATAAATCTAAATTTACTGGTTACTAATTTAATTTCCAAAAATAAGGTCATCAAGCACATGAATGTAGATAAAAGAGTAGAAATACACCTACTGCACCTAGATTCAAGAGACATTGCTACAATTGTTGAAAGTATGAGCATAGAGAACATGAAATATTAGGAAAAATCTGACTAGACAGCCTGAAAGCAATAAAATGCACCTAAAAAAGGAAACTCTTACAATTGGGATTAAAATATATGGTATAGTTATCATTATTGTGGAGAATATGGTCATATTAAAGAAATTTTTATAAGAACACATTTTAGAGGAAATTAGAAGAAATGATTGAATGGAAGCATAGTTTGTTTTAGTTTTCACAAGAATGGACATGTGAGAAAAAATGACAAGACTCGAGAACCAACAACAAGAAACGTACACATCAAGGGAAATGGTAAAGTAGATGTAGAAAAAAAGAAAGGGATGAACCAAACATGGAAGAAGAAGGTAGAAGCTAGAAACAATGAAACAAGTGAAGTTCATGAGATCATCCAATATAATGTAGAAGGTGATCACACCACCTCAAATTGATCAAGAAAGGTACATAAGGAACTACATATTCAAATGGCTTATCTTGCATTAGTTCCCAATATGAATTGTGCCAAAGTTCATAGCTACATAAGATAAGATGCATTAGAACACATTTATGAAAAGAATTAATCATTTACATTATTGATACTGAGCATCAATAATACTATACGTATTGACCAAGAATTACAATATGGATCAAGTACTCATAATGACCAAACTAATGTGCTGGTTGAGTTAGATAGTATTGACTGAGATGTATAATGGAGACTGAGATAGATAGATTCTATCTAAGTACACAAATTTTATGAGAGCCCTAATTTGAATGAATGAAGGTATATAGCAAAAATTTGAAAGCATTTTCCACACCTTACATTTAGATTTTGAGATCTTGAGAAATTTAATAAAATTATGAAGCAATTTCTAAGGAGATTGAAGGAACATCTAAAATTGAAGAGTGATCAAATGATTGATTATCTATTGTGCCAAGTTATTTAGAAACAATTTTTTGGAAACCCTAATGCAAAATTATCTTCTAGATCATCATCAACTTTGAAGAATTAAGAAGAAGAGGTAAGAAATGTTCAATTACTGAAGAGTAACACTTGTCCTCCACCTAAATATCATGTTATTCCTAAAATTGCCATGAAAGGAAATTCAAGAGGAGTTTTATCATTGATACCACCTAGGGTTATCATAATACATGATGTACAAAGTTGTTACATGTGTAAAATTGGTGAAGTAGGAGACTATGAAATTCATTTGGCATACCACAAATGTTTTGATGAAGGAATATTAAAGGACGAGCTCAATATTTTTGAGAAGAAAGGGTTAACACATGCCCTAGATTTCTAAACCAATTTAAAAATTGAATGGATCAAGGATGTATTGAGATGAATTCATGACATGGAGTTATAGCTAGAGAATGGTCATGTCAAACTCATGAAGAATATTATTCATGATGTCATAAGTTATTCGACACTTGATAAGAAGTCAATGTGAAGTTAGAGAAAATGGTGTAGGAGCATCTTGGGTTTCCTTGCGATCCTACACTTTGGTTATTTCTGCCAATGTCTACTGAGTTCTTATTGCTACCAAGTTCCTTTGGTTGCTGAGTGTTTTCTTTGCTTGCCGAGTGAACTATTTGGATGCCAAGTCATTCTTAGTTTCTATTGAGTTCCTTTGGTTGTTGAGTGATTTCCATTTGATGCTGAGTTGTTGCTTTGGTTGCTGAGTTGCTTTGGTTACTGAGTTTGTATTGCTACCAAGTCATTCCTTTGGGTGCCAAGCTAATGTGGATGTCGAGTGCTAATTTCTACAAAGCCTTCTTTTGTCAAGTTGTCTATGTTTGGTTCCAGTTTGGACCGACTTAGTCTATATTTAATTTAAATATTAATAGTTTTCTTTGATGTTAGCTGATTTGTGTGTACTCATGCATTTAATGTTTATTGTAATCTTGAGTTGGGCCGACTTGTGGTCACTCTTGTATTTAAGGAGTTCTTGGACCAAGTTTTAGGTAGAGGTGGAGAACTTAGAGGATAAAGTAGAAGATGTGAACTTGAAGTTGGTTGTTTGGATTTGAATCTATTTGTAATTGGCCATAACCTAGAAGGCCATATAGCTCAACATGTATGCTATTTACTTGATTAATTAATAAAGATACCTTCGTCTCTCTCCTTGGTGTTGTATTTTGTGTTGTGCTTTCCATTGTGTAACTTTGGCAGGTTAATTGGGATAGATGGGTGTGCCCTTAGCCCTAGTTGTTCTTCTTTCTCCATATGTTAGGTGGTATCAAAGCTTGAGGTTCATCCTTGTGGTGATTAGATCATGTATAACCCTAAGCAAATTGGGTTGTAGGGTGGCAGATCAGCAAATTTGACCTTTAACTTGTAGAGGGTTACGATCTTGTAGGAACCTGATTTGTGAAGATGGTTCGAGGTAAAGGAAATGTTGATAATGCAATATTGGATACATTGAGACAAATTGCAACTAGATTATATGCTATGGAGATAGCCTAGAGGAGAGGAGCACATCTTGATGATGTAAGTGATGATGAAGCAATAGCACCAAACCCTAATCTAGAACTTGAATAAGACCAAGATGAAGCTAGATTGTTGAGAGTATTGTCTAGAGAAAATTCAAAGCCTGTTGTGGAAGTTGTTTCATATGATGGGAGATTGGACACTAATGCTATATTGGATTGGATCTTTGATATGGAGAAGTACTTTGAGTATAAAAACACTCCTGATAATAGGATGGTGAAGATTGAAGTTACAAGGTTGAAAAGTCATGCCGCACTGTGGTGGGAGCATTTGCAAACTAATAGACAAAGGAGAGGAAAGGAAAAGATTAGAACTTGGGTGAAAATGGTAAGAAAGGTAAAGAAAAAATTCCTTCCTATTGATTACTAGGTTAGTTTGTTGAGAAAGATGCAAAATTTGAGACAAAGAGACATGAGTGTGAAGGAGTATACTGAGGAATTTGATAGATTGGATATCATATCTGGACATGTCGATGATGATGTTGAGAAAATTGCAAGGTACATAAATGGATTAAGATATGGAATTCAAGATGAGATAAGTCTTGTGAAATTGGAAAGTGTGGAAGAAGCATACCAATATGCCTTGAAATTTGATGAGATCTTGAAAAAGAAACATGAACAAAGACAAAGAGGTAGAGGTGGTAGATTCTAGAGAGGTAGAGGTAGATCTTATGGTGAAGGTGGAAAATCTAACAATTTTGTGCAAGATAAGGGAAAATCTAAATGGAAGAATGATGATAAAGGCACAACCGAGTGGAAAGGCAGTAATTCTTATTGAGGAGGCACTAATTCTTATTGAGAAAGAGGTAATTCTTATCCTAAAGGGGTATTTCATGGTAATTGTTTCAGATGTGTCAAGGAAGGTCATAGATCTTTTCAATGTAGGTCCTATGAAAGTGGGAAAGGTAACAAAAATGTTGTGATTCAAGGCGATGATGAGGGTTCACCAAGTGGACCTGAGGCTAGAGAAAATTTAATGGTGAAAAGAACCTTATGTAATAAGTGAAGTTATGAGGAACCTATTTTAAGGATAAGTTTTTCCAAGACAAGACGTAAGATGGCTAGAAAATACTACAACGTGATTAGTGATAGTGGAAGTTCTACAAATATGAAATTAGAAGAGCTAGTTACCAAGTTGTAGTTATAGAGGCTTTAAAATCCCAAACCATATCATGTTTCATGGATCAAAGATGAGCATAAGATCTTGGTATGTGAGCAATGCCTTGTGAATTTCAAAATTGGACATTACTTTGATGAAGTTTTGTGTGATATTATGCCCATGGATTGTTGTCATATTTTTTTGGGTAGACCTTGGCAATATGATAGATATGTTGTACATGATGGAAGATTGAATGAATATACTCTTTGGGTAAATGGGAAGAAGAAAATATTTTTTCCTTTAATTGAAAGTCTAGATGAGGTTAGTTATACTACAATAAAATTTTATATGGTTAATGGAAAGCAATTTGAAAAGGAAATAAAAAAGAATCAAGTTTGTTTTGCTATAATTTCAAGGAGACTGAGTTGTGTCAATAGTTGATTTGTGACAACAAAAACTAATGGAAGCTGAGTACCAAAAGAAATTGCAGAATTGTTGAATGAGTATAAAGATATTGTTGCTGAAGATATGCCTGATGGTTTACCTACAATAAGAAGTATAATTCATTGTATGGATCTGATTCTTGGAGCTATTTTACCAAACAAAGCACCATATAGATTGACACTAACAAAGAATAAAGAACTTAATAGACACTTGCATGAGTTGTTGGAAAAAGGTTTGTTCAGAGAAAGCTTGAGTCCATGTGCTATACCAGCTATATTAGCACCTAAAAAGAATGGAGAATGGATAATGTGTACTGATCCTAGAGCTATTAACAAGATAACAGTGAAATATAGGTTTCCTATGCTGAGTATGGATGACATAATGGATTGTTTGAGTGGAGCAAAGTATTTTACCAAGATTGATATGAAGAGTGGAAATCATCATATCAGAATTAGAGAAAGTGATGAATGGAAGACTACTTTCATGAGGTTGATGAATGAAATTCTACAAATATTTTTGGGTAAGTTTGTGATTGTTTATTTAAATGATATTATGATATTCAGTAAGACTAAGGAAGAACATATTGAGCATATTAGACAAGTATTACAAAGGTTGAAAGAGGAAATGTTGTTGATTAATCTGAAAAAGTGTTCTTTTATACAAGAGGAGATTGTGTGTTTGGGATTTGTGATTTTAGTTGAAGGATTGAAGATGGATCTTGAGAAGGTTAAATCAATTTTGGAGTGGTCTACACCTAAGAATGTAGTTGAGGTAAGATAATTTCATGGTTTGGCTAATTTTTATAGAAAGCTTATAAGGAATTTTAGTTCTATTTGTAATGCTATGACTAAGATAATGAGAGGATATAAAAAGGAATTCAAGTGGACACATGGAGCTGATAAGAGTTTTGAGACTTTCAAATAAAAGGTTGTTGAGTTACCTATATTGGCTTTGCCTTATATTTCAATAACATATTTCAAGTTGAATGTGATGCTAGTGGTAGTGCAATAGGATCTATGTTAAGTCAAGAAGGAAAGTCTGTTGCTTTCTTTAGTGAAAAGTTGAATGATGCTAAAAGGAAGTATCTTGTGTTTGATCAAGAATTTTATGCTATTGTCCAAGCTTTGAAGAAATGGAGACATTATTTTATTCCTAAGAAATTTTTGCTATAAATTGATCATAAAGTTTTGCAATATTTGGGAAGTCAACCTAAATTGAATCAGAGACATATGAAGTGGGTTGAGTATTTGCAAAATTTTACATTTGTAATTAAGGTCAAGAGTGGATTTACTAACAAAGTTGTTGATGCATTGAGTAGAAGATTTATGTGTAGATTGAAATGAAAGAGTTGTATAATGTCGATCCTAATTTTTATGAGGCATGGAGAGAGTGTAGAGTACCAAATCTAATAGATCACATATGTAAGTATGATGAGTACTTGATTCAAGAAGTTATGTTTTTCAAAGGTATTCAGTTGTGTATTCCTAGAAGTTCTATGAGGTTGAATCTGATCAAGGAAAAGCATAGTGGTGGATTGGCTAGACATTTTGGAATTGATAAGACATTGAGTTTGTTGAAAGAGAAGTATTATTGGCCACAAATGTATAAGGATGTTAAAAAATTTGTAAAGAGTTATGGAGTTTGTGAAGTTGCAAAAGGGGTGAGTCAAAATACTAATTTTTATACACCTATTAATATTCCTGAGACACCTTGGATTGACATTAGTATGGATTTTGTTCTTGGATTGCCTAAGATAGTGAAAGGGTATGATTCCATATTTGTTGTAGTGGATAAATTTTCTAAGATGGCCCATTTCATACCATGTGAGAAGACATCAAATGCTGAACATGTTGGTGAACTATTCTTTAAAGAGATTGAAATATTGCATGGATTACCAAGAAGCATTATTTTTGATAGAGATAGTAAGTTTGTTGGTTATTTTTGGAAGACTTTGTGGAAGAAGATGGGTATTGAGTTGAAGTTTAGTTCTACAGTCCATCCACAGATAGATGGTTAGACAAAGGTTGTGAATAGAAGCTTGGGTAATTTTCTGAGATGTTTAGATGGAGATAAGCCAAGTTATTGGGAGGTAGTGTTAGCACAAGTTGAGTTTGCATATAATAATTTTGTGAATAGGAGTATAGGGAAAAAACCTTTCGAGATTGTTACTGGAATGCATCCTAGAAGTATATCAGATTTGAAAGATGTTGGTAGTAAAGAAAACATAAGCACTATAGGAGAAGAATTTTTTGATTTTATGGAGTCTTTACATAAGGAAGTGAAGTTGAGGTTGGAACAAAGAAATTAGAAGTATAAAGAAAATGCTAATAAGTCTAGGAGATATCATTTTTTTTGAATTTAGTGAAGGGGTGATGGTTCATCTGAAGAAAGGAAGATTTCCAGTGGGAACATATAGTAAGCTGAAGATGAAGAAATTTGGACCTTGTAAGATCTTCAAGAAGTTTAATAGTGGCAATGCTTATCAAGTTGAGATAAGTGAGGACATGAATATATCTCCTATATTCAATGTTGCTGATCTATATAAATATCATGAGTTAAATGATGAAGTTGCTATACCTAATGATTATCCTAAGAAGTATATTGAAGAGGTTGAATAGATATTGGAATAGAGAGTTGGTAAAAGTACAAGAGGAAAAGACTACTATGAATATTTGGTGAAGTGGAAGAATAGACCAGTTGAAGATGCTACATGGATTTCTCAATTTGAGTTGGATTTAGTTTAGGTTGTAACACTTGCATGATTCAAGAGAATCATTTTCTCCAACCCTAGTTGTCTGATGTTGGAGGATCCTAGTTTTCCTTGCAATCCTACACTTTGCTTCTTTCTGCCAATGTCTACCAAGTTCTTGTTGCTACCAAGTTCCTTTGGTTGTTGAGTGTTTTCTTTGGTTGCTAAGTGAACCCTTTAAATTCCAAGACATTCTTAGTTGTTACCGAGTTCCTTTGGTTTCTAAGTGATTTCCTTTGGATGCCATTTTATTTCTTTTTTTTTCATGTTCTTAGTTGCTATCGAGTCATTCCTTTGGATGCCAAGCTCGTGTAGATGCTAAGTGCCAATTTTTGAGAAGCCTTCTTTTGCCAAGTTGTATATGTCTAGTTTCAGTTTGGGCTGACTTAATCTATATTTAATTTTAGTATAGGTGGTTTTATTTGATGTTAGCCAACTTGTGGCTACACATGCATTTAATGTTTGTTGTAATATTGAGTTGGTCTGACTTGTGGTCACTCTTGTATTTAAGGAGATCCTAGACTAAGTTTTAGGTAAAGGTGGAGAACTTAGAGGATGAAGTAGAAGATGTGAACTTGAAGTTGGCTGTCTGGATTTGAATCTATTTGTAATTGGCCATAACCCAAAAGGCCTTACAGCTTGGAATGTATGTTGTTTACTTGATGGATTAATAAAGATACCTTGTTCTCTCTCCTTGGTGTTGTATTTTGTGTTTTTTTTTCCATTATGTAACTCTGGTAGGTTGATTGGGACAGTTGGGTGTGCCCTTAGCCTTGGTTGTTCTTCTTTCTCCTTGCATCAGCAAAGATGCAATTGAGGAAAAAACCAAGGCTGAGTGGAATGGACATGGCATGTATATTTCAAACATCACTGATCCATTGATTAATTTTATATTAAGAGTGATTGCACAAAATTTCTATCAGTCAAGCTAGGTTATTATGTGCCATATGTGGTAGTAGATCAAGCTTGGAAGATTGTGATAAAATACCATGAATATGATCTTGCCAAGCTCCAATGGTTGCAACTAGTTGAGTACCTCTTATCAATAAAAAAGGCTAAGAATACAATGTGTAAGTTGGATCATTGATAATCTATATTTTATTTTATGTTCAAATTTATTTTCCTACTATTGGAAATGTTGTGTGGAACCAAGGTAAAGATGCTACTAGGAAGATAAGTGAGTTTATTGCAAATTTTGGAGATATTTTTGAGAATGTGTTGGATGGATATTTTGATGATTTTAAGAAAAAAATGAGGAGAAGAACAAGGATTCCTACATCCCTAGTTGAGAAGTACTATAGTGATGTATAATCTTTAGACATTGACTACACATATATACATGCAGTTTAGATTAGGGTAGCCTACCTTAAACCATTTGGATATGACATTGATATTGATGATGTGAGTGTAGCAATTACTATAATAATAATTAAATAAATTGATGTCAAGGCTAAATCATTCAGAAATTATGAAGAAGAATAGGCAAGAATAATAGTAGATATTAAGATTACTTCTGTTGACAAGAAGAGAAAGAAAATGATTAAAGACCTAGAAGGGAAAATAGCCACACAAACTGTAGGTGAAGGGTCTCTGATGATCACATGAGGACTAGGAGAAGATCAAGAAAGTGATGGTGATGTAGAGGAAGAGGAAGAGGGTTCATAAAAATAAGGTAAATCCTTAACACTTGTTTTTCCACTAGAAAAGAAGGCCAAGACAATTAAAATCATAGGGCCTAAGGTGAAGAAGACTATAAAGATAGTAACATCTAAGCCCCTCTCTCCTATTGCACCACTTAGAATGAGAACTAGGGCAACTAAATAATCTATTACTGAGCCACTATTGAAAAAGGGTGCTACAAGGATTGAAAAACCAAGTGAAGGTTTTGATTGAAACAATTCTTCAAATTGCATGTTGTCATTAATGTTACACAAATGCCAATATTAACCAAGTACAATTGGTTAATGAAGGAACTTCAGTATTAGTCAAGTCTAGTCAAGTAATGAAGGAATCACAATGTTAGTTGATGAGTTTGGAATCAGAGGGATCTTACATTGACAATGTTAACTGAGTGATTAATCCTAGTAATAACTAAGTATTAATAGACTACACTTGTTAATTAATTAACTAATTAAGTCTAACTAGTTGGATGTTTAATGATCATTTTAAAAGGTATTCAAGCTAACTTGGAAAATCTTATGATATATAAGAAGGGTCAGGAAGTGAAGACTAAAAGGAAGTAAGTAAAACAAGATGGATATGTGATTGAAAGAAAAGGAAAGAGAGGGAAAGTATGGAAGAAGAAAATAATATTTTGATCATCAAGGATCCAGAGGTCAAGCCAAAATAGAGATTTGAATCTAAAAAAGAATCTTAATAAATAAGGTCAAATTACTGTTAGCTTCTAACCATTCTAGCAATGAAGAAATCCCCTAACAAAGCTGACCTAATAGTAAGATTGTAAATCCTCTAATAAGGTGACATTTTAGGCTTGCAGCATTTAAAGACCTCTAACCAGGCCACTCCTAATAGGGTGAACTAAATCCTCTAACAAGGTTATACATAATAGTATGTATGGTAACCTTTAGTAGGGTTGGCTCCGCTCACTTTAGAGGAGTGAAAAATATTGTAACTAGTTGTAGGGTGGTTTTTCAAATTTGTGTTTCCATGTTAAATCTTTGTGTCATGTGTGTTCATGTTATTTTATTTATACTTTATGTTTCTACCACTATGTTACGAAAGTTTAAAATAGATTAATAATTATAAGACTACTTTCTTAATTGAGTTACAAGAAGAACTTAGTTTTAACCAAGGTAGATAAAGAATTACAATATTAGTGAAATGTTTTATTTGACATCTAGAAACTAGGGATTATTTTATAGTAATTGATTCACCCCTATCCTCTCAATTAACTTATTTATTTGCAACAATTGGTATCAGAGAATTTGGTGCTTTTAGGAAAGGTTTCAACAACCTAAGTTAAAGATCAAGATGTCATATAGAAGGGAAATTCCCAAGCATAACAAAGAAAAGTTTTTGCTGTGGTAGGAATTCATGAAGCTACACCTATCATGCATTGGAGATATTGGTATGTTCTACTGGAAAATAGATATGTATTGCCACCTAAACCTATGATTGTGGAATAGATGGAGAAAAAATATCACAATACAATGGTGATTGATATAGCTTCATCTCTCAACTACTCTAAATTTTATGAAGTTATGGAATGTCGAAGTATGTTTAAAATGTGAGAAAATTGGTAGAACATTTATGAAGGTAATAAAAATGTGCAAAGAGCTAAGGCAGAAAGTTTAAGAGACAAGTTTGATCAGTGAAAATGAAAGAGGTAAAATCATTGTCCAATATAGTGAAAGAATCAAAGAAAGTGAGAGCGCAATCAAAACTAAAGGAGGAAAAAAATTGATAAAATAGTGGTCAACAAGTTATTAAGAACTCTTCTTCCTATTTATGCAATTAGAGTTTCAGAAATTCAAGAGATGAAATGCAATGCACAAAATGATATAACATTGGATACACTTGTGGGAATATTGACTGCTTTTAAATTGGCTCCTAATCCGAGAAACATTGAATTTTCATTCAAATCCAAACTAACTCTTGGTAGAAAAGGACAAAACTCAAAAGGAAAAGAAGTTAATAGTAAAGAAGAAGATGATACTGATGATGATCTTCAAGTCATTGAACCCCTTCTTGTAAAAAGATTACCAAAAGGGAAAGGTTAATTTGAAGGTAAAATTCCATTGATTTGTTTCTCATGTTAAGAGGTTGGTCATATTACTAGAAGATGTCCAAACAAAGAATATAAAGATGAGAGAAGAAATAACATGATCAAAGGAAAGAAAGACTTTAAAAACTACAAGGACAACAAAGAAAAAGGTAAGAAATCTTGTTACATTGCTAAGGATTCTGATAGTGATGATAATGAAGAGGAAGTAGTCTATATTTCTATTAACGATGAATTTGATAATGAAAAAAATGAAAAGATGGCATTTATTTCTCATGTTAGCAAAAATCATACATGGATAATAGATAGAGGTTGTTCTCATTGCATGATTAGTGAAATAACTAAGTTTAAACATTTAGAACATTATAATGGTTGGAGTGTTAGATTTGGAAATAGTGAACCATGTTATGTAAGAAGAAAAGGATTCATGGCATTAACTAAAGGAATCAAATGTGACAATGCCTACTGGGTTGAAGGACTAAGACATAATCTACTAAATGTGGCACAAGTGAACAATATAGGATACAAGGTAGAATTCATGAAGGACAAAGATAAACTATTGGATGGTAAAGGAAACTTAGTTGGGATTGACAATAAGACAAAAGGAAACTTGTTTTACCTAGATCTCACTGTAAATACATGTTTACTAGCACAAATTAAGGAAAATTGGCTATGGCATAAAAGGATTTTCCATGTTAACTTTGATAATGTGGTTACCATAAGCAAGAAAAGAAGAGCAAGAGGCATGAAAAATTTGAAGAAACCAGAGATGATTATGTGTAAATAATGTCAAATTAGAAAGGTGAGAAAAAGAAGTTTTAGAAGTCATACTTTCAATTTTGGAGAAGCTTTGGAACTATTTCATACATACCTTTGTGGAGCAATAGGTATATAAAGCCATTGTGGAGATCAAAACTTCATTCTATTTTTTGTTGATTATTCTAGGATGATGATTGTAATGTTCTTAAAAGATAAATCTAATGCTTTTCAAAAGTTAAAATGGTATTTTTCTAGAGTTAAGAAAGAAATAGGAAAGAATTCAAAATTTCTAAAATTAGATAGAGGAGGTGAATTCATTTCAAATGAATTCAAGGAATTCTGTAATGAAAGAGGAATCAAAAGACATGTATCGACACCTAGAATACTAGAGAAGAATGGTATAGTAGAAAGAAGGAATAGATCCATAATGGAGTTTGCAAGAACACTAATGATTGATAAATTTTTTGCACCAAAATAATGGAAAGAAGAAATCAGCACAACAATTCATATTCTAAATTGAGTTCAACTAAAGAAAGGTATAGACAAAAAGAACTTATGAATTATGGTATGGGTATAAGCCTAGTGTTGTTTATTTCAAAGTATTTGGAAGAAAATTATATATCTTGTAATATATAAGGAAAGGAAAGCTTGATGCAAAAAGTGATGAAGGAATATTTCTAGGTTACTCCAATAAGAGAAAGGCATACACATGTTTGAATCTTTCTACTCACAAAGGTATAGAAAGTGCACATGTGAAGGTTGATGAGTTTGCAGAAAGAAGTGAAGAATAAAGAAGAAATGAACCTGAAGACTATAGAAATTTTTTTTACTATGAGGAGGAACTTAAGACTTTACTCAAGTCACAAAAAATTGAAGCTAGGAAACAACAAAGTGAACCTACCAAGTCACCTAGTTCATCGGTGCAACTCAAGTTATTAACAATGCAACCTGAGTTATAGACAATGCAACCTGAGTCATAGATAATAAAACCTAATTTTTAGTTAGTTTAGTTAGAGGAACCTAAGTCACAACCAAAGAAACCTAATTCATAGATAGAGGAGCTTGAGAGAAAGGTAGAAGATCACAAGCATGGAGAACCAAGTGAACCTAGTTCACAAATAAGAAGGAAAGAGCCCAAAATTGCAAAATATGTTAGAATACATCATGCGCCTAAAAAAATAATTATAGGAGAGATATATGGCATACTAAAAATAGATAAATTAAAAAGGTACATGTTTTCTTAGTGAATTTGAGCCTATATTAGTAAAAGATGCTTTAGAAATTGAAAGTTGCATAGAGGCAATGAATGAAGAAATTGAGAAAATAGAAAAGAATAATACCTAGTCTCTTGTACCTAGACTTAAGGATAAGAATGTGATTGGTACAAAATGGATGTTTAGATATAATTTAAACAAGAAAGGAGAAGTAACAAGGAATAAGGAAAGGTTAGTATGCAAAGGATATGCACAAGAAGAAGGTATTCACTATGGAGAAATATTTTCTCCTATTGCAAGACTTGAAGGAGTCAAGATACTACTAGCATATGATGCACATAAACTATTCAAAGTATATTAGGTGGATGTAAAATTATCTTTCTTAAAATGGAATCCTAGAGGAAGAAGTCTACATTGAACAACCTAAATGTTTCATTGATCCAAACAAAAGAGATGTTGTATGCAAACTACAAAAAGCACTATATGTACTAAAACAAGGTCTGAGAGAATGGTATGAAAAGTTGCATGGATATGTAGTAAGAATTTTTTAAATAAAGGAAGGATCACAAGACAAGATATTGCTAGTAGATTTTTTTTTGGATGATTTCATATTCAAAGGACATGAGATGTTATGCAAGTCATTTGTTAAAGAAATGAGAAAATAATTTTAAATTTCTATATTTGAAGAGATAAAATTCTTTGTTGGCCTACAAGTTCATCAAATGAAGGATGACATATACATCATTTAGTCAAAGTACATCAAGGAAAAATTAAAACCATTTGGAATGGAAGATTCCAAACTAGTTGGAACACCTATGTCTACTAGACATAAAATGTCAAAGAATGATGATTCAAAGGAGGAAAATCAAACTACCTTCATATCAATGATTGGGAAAAATTAGTATGTGGTACACACTAGACCTGATATTGCATTGGCAGTCGACATAGTTGCAAGGTTTTCTGCAAATCCTAAAGAAAATCACAAGATGGAAGTAAAAAGTGTTGGATACAATTGATTAATTGTGTATTGTGCTTGATGTTACAAAAATGTCATATCAATTTTAGTCAATGTATGTTGAGCTCACTTAGGCAATGAAGATAGTTTTTTGTGTCTGCTAACCATTCCTATTCAGAAGGCTGAGTTCATTGGGGTGTCAAAGGAAAGTCTGCTAAAGATGAGTGTTAACTGAGCTCACTCTTTTAATGAAGGAAAAATTGGATGGAACCAATGTTAACCAAGATCACTTAGTTGCCAAAGGATCTATGAGAATATTCAATGTTAACTGAGCTTCTATTGGCTAACATAGGAAATCATTTCTGAGTTAGTGACTACCGATCAGGGTCAACTAACAAATGATTTTCTTGTTTTAGAATATTAAGTTTAATTGATTTATCTATTGGTTCTAGATGACTGAGATGATGAATATTAATTATTCTAAGTTGTATTTTAGCCAACTTGATAATGTGGATGATATAAGTACAAGGTCAAGTTGTGAATGTAAAATATAAGTATGTGAATGAAATGAAGATTTAATAATAAGCAAAGGAAGTGAAGGATAAGTAGAATATCCTTGTGGAACAGAAAAGATATATTTCAATCAAGAAGGATCAAGTATAAGCTAGAACAAAGATCTATAATCAAAAATTAAATTGCATTCAAATTATGTCATCTCATTGTTACTTTCTAAACATTGTCACAGTGATCTAAACTCTTAATAGAGTTGGCTTAATAGCTGTTTGTAACTCCTCTTGCAAGTTTGTAGTTCTATTGAATTGTCTTAAGGCCACTCCTAATAGAATAATTAAATCCTCTAATAGGGTGACAACTAATAGTGTGTTTTGTAACCTTTAACAAGGTTGGCTCCTTATAAGACTCACTTCAAAAGAGTGAAAATAGTAACTAGTTGCAATTGATGGTTTTCTCAAATTCGGTTTCCACGTTAAATCTTGGTGTCAAAATTATTCATGCTATTTACATTTATGTGTTTTCAACTAAGTTAACATAATTGTAATCATAGATAATATCTAAATATTTTCATGTTAATTCTTACCAAGCATAAATTAGTGTTTACCAAGTTACAACAATTCTTTGTTTGTCAAGCATCAACAATATTCTATTATTAGAGTTATTTTTTGTACAGACATCTAAGGGATCTAGGATTTATTTTAGTGGTAAATGATTCACCCCTCCCCTCTTAGTTAATCCTCTTATATTTCCAAAAATTGGTATCGAACCTTTTGGTGCTTGCAAAGAAGGTTTCAAGGACCTAAGCTAAAGATCAAGATGTCTTATAGAAGATAGATTCCCAAGCCAAACATAGACAACTTTGCAATATGGTAAGGACTGATGAGATTAGATTTGGCTACTATCAGTGGTTTAGGTTGCAAATATATTGATTTTGAATACAAGACTCCCATTGGAATATTATTAGTTAAGATATTGCTAACAAGAAGAACCATAACATCATGATGATTGATATTTCTTCTACTCTCAATAATGCTAAATTTGATGAAGTAGAAGATTGTAAAATAGCTCATGACATGTGGACCAAACTAAAATATATCTATAGAGGAGATGACAATGTGAGAAGAGCTAAAGCTAATAGTCTTAGAGGTCATTTTGATGAGATGAGAATGAGAGAAGATGAGAAAATTGCAAAATATGTGGAAAGAATCAAAGAAAGTGTGAGTGCTATCAAGGCATCTGGAGGAGACATTGAAGTGAAAATAGTTGTAAGAAAGGTATTTAGAACTCTTCTTCCTATTTATGCAAATAGAGTGCTTTCTATTCAAGAGATGAGATGTGATCCAAATTGTAAAATGTCTTGGATGCTCTAGTTGAAAGATTGACATCTTTTGAGTCAGATAATTTTGATAACTATTTTCCTAGTTCAAAAATTATTGAGTTTGTATTTGAAGCTAAACTCTCACTCAAGAAAATGGATAAGAAATGAAAGTCCAATCAATTAGGAAGTGAAGAAGAAGAATCAAAAGAAAGTTCAAATAGTGATATTGAAGTTATTGAAGCCCTACTTGCAAGGAAGTATTCTAAAAGAAAATGAAAGTATAAAGGTAAAGTTCCCATGGTTTTCTTTTCTTGTGAAGAAGTTGGCTGCATTGTTGCAAGGTGTCCAAATAGGGAAAACAAAGATGAAAACAAAAGTAATAAGTTCAAAGGCAAGAAGGATTTCAAGAACTACAAGAACCACAAGGACTAAGGTAAGAAATCTTGTTTTATGGCTAAAGATTCTGATAATAGTGAAGATGAAATAGTATATATTTCTATAAAGGATGAATCTAATGATGAAGGGGATAAGATGGCACGTATCTCTCATGTTAGCAAAAATGATACATGGATTTTGACATTGGTTGTTCACATCATATGATTAGAGATAAATTTTTTTTTGAGAATATGATACCTTATGATGGAGGTAGTGTGAGGTTTGGAAATAATGAACCTTATTGCATAAAAGGAAAAGGGCATATCTCATTGACCAATGAACTTGTATGTGACAATGCTTATTGGGTTGAAGGATTAAAGAATAATCTACTGAGTGTGGCACAATTGAACAACACTAGATTTGAGGCAGAATTCATGAATGGCAAGGCCAAACTATTGGATGGTAAAGAAAATCTAGTTGGATTTGGTAAGCAAACAAAAGGTAATCTATTTTATCTTGATCTTAGTGAATATTCATGTTTTATTGCTCAAGTAGAAGAAAGTTGGTTATGGCACAAAAGATTGTATCATGTAAACTTTGATAATTTGGTTAAGATTAGCAAACATAAGAGAATAAGAGGTCTTCTTAGTTTGAATAAACTTGACATGGGTCTATGCAAGAATTACCAAATTGGTAAGATGGGAAAGACTAGTTTTGAAAGCAAAAACTATCAGTTAGAAGAAGTCCTAGAGATTATTCAGACTAACTTATGTGGATCTATTGGAATATAGAGTTATAGCAGAGAAAAAATTTCAATCTTTTTGTTGATGATTATTCTAGAATGATGACTGTAATGTACTTGAAAGAAAAACATGAAGCTTTTCAAAAAATTCAAGTGATATCTAGCAAGAGCAAAAAAAGAAATTGGAAAGAAATTAAAATTCTTAAGATCAAACAGAGGTGGTGAATTCATCTCCAATGAATTCAATAATTTTTGCATAGAAAGAGGAATCAAAAGATAGGTATGAGCCCTTGGTACACCTCACTAGAATGGTATAGCTGAAAGAAGGAATAGATCCATCATGGATTGTGCAAGAACATTGATGATTGAAAAGAATGTTGCTATCAAATACTGGAAGGAAGCTATCAGCACTATAGTTCATACCTTGAATAGAGTATAGTTGAAGAAAGACTCAAGACAAACTCCTTATGCACTATGGTATAGCTACAAACCTAATATAAGTTATTTGAAAGTATTTGGCAGCAAATGTTATATCTTAAAAGAATCTAGGAAAGGAAAATTTGATGTAAAATATGATGAAGAGATATTTCTAGGATATTCATGTAGAAGTAAAGCATACAAATGTTTGAATCTATCTACTCATAAAATCATAGAAAGTGCACATGTGAATATTAATGAGTTTGTTGAAAGGAGTGAAGAAGAAAGCAACAATGAACCAGAGGATTATAAAAGATTTGTTTACTATGAACCTGATAGTTTTCCAAACACATCTAAAGGAAATGAGGCCTCACCCCCCAAGTCCCCAAAATTTTCAACAGTTATCGAGTTGCATACAATGCAACTTGAGTCATAGTTTGAAGGACCCAAGTCACAATTAGAGGCTACCAAGTGAGTTCAAACTGAGTCTGATGGACTTGAGTCATAAATAGTGGTACTCAAGCCTGACATTGAAGTTCATGATGAAATTAGTAAAAGTCATTCATTATCCAGAGTTCTTGTGTTAGCAATATATGTCAGAAGGCATCATGCACCTAATTAGATCATTGTAGACAAATCTAATGGAGTAATGACAAGAAGTAAATTGAAAGGTACATGTTTACTTGCTGAATTTGACCCTTAAAATGTTAAAGATGCATTGGATAATGAAAATTGGGTTGAGGTAATAAATAAAGAAATAGAATAGATTAAGAAGAGAAAAACTTGGACTATTGTTCCTAGACCCAAGGATAAAAATGTAATTAGCACAAAAATGGGTATTTAGAAATAAGCTAAATGAAGGTGGAGAAGTTTCTAGAAACAAAGAAAGATTGGTATGTAAAGGCTATTCTCAAGAAAGTACTGATTATGGTGAAATTTGTTCTCTTGTTGCAAGATTAGAAAGTGCTAGTACTTTACTAGCATATGCAACACATAGAATATTTAAAGTATATCAAATGGATGTTAAATATGCATTCTTGAATGGAATTCTTGATGAGGGAGTCTACTTTGAGCAACCAAAATGTTTTGTAGATCCTAGCAAGAGAGACATGGTTTGCAAAGTACACAAAGCATTATATGGTCTTAGGAAAGCTCCTAGAGCTTGGTATGAAAGACTACATAACTATTTGGTACAAATTGATTTTCAAAGAACAAATGATAATAATAGCTTGTATATCAAAGAAGGACTAGACAAGAAGATTGTGTTGGAAGAAATATTTTTTGTTGATACTTTATTCATAGGAAATGATGACTTATGCAAGGCATTCTCAGAAGAAATGAGTAAATAATTTGAAATGTATATGTTTGGTGAGATAAAATTCTTTGTTGGGTTGCAGATACAGCAAAATAAAGATGGTATCTACTTCACTAGATCCAAGTATATCAAGGAGATATCGAAGAAATTTGGAATGGAAGATTCAAAACTTGTTGGAACCCCTATGTCTACTAGTAATAAGCTTTCCAAAAATGATGATTCCAAAGTAGTAGATTAGACCACATATAGATCAATGATTGGAAAATTGCAGTATTTAGTTCATACAAGGCTTGATATTGCATTAGTAGTTGGTATGGTGGAAAAATTCTCAACAAATCCCAGACAAAATCACATGATGGAAATCAAGAGAATCATGAGATATCTGAAAGGTACTAAAGAGTATGGCTTATGCTATAGACTTGGAGGCAATTTCAACTTGAAGGTGTTTACTAATGCTGATTGGGCAGGAAGTATTGATGACAGAAAGAGCACTAGTGGTGGAGCATTCTTTCTTTGTAAAAGACTAGAGTCTTGGACAAGCAAGAAAAAAAATTGTACATCTCAATCCACAACAAAGGCAAAATATGTGGCAGTGGTAGTTAATTGTTGAAACATTGTTTGGTTGAAACAACTATTGGGAGGTATGAAGATAGAGATCAAGGATCTAGTTGTCATATACTGTGATAACACCAGTGCAATCAATATATCAAAAACCCAGTGATACATTCCAAAACAAAGAATATTGCTATAAAATATCACTTCTTAAGAGAATTAGTGCAAGATAAAGAAGTCAAATTGGAATATGTGACCATAAAGGAACATATTGCATACATATTCACCAAGCCATTACCTAAGGATGCATTTTTATATCTAAGAGGTAAGCTAGGGATCACTCCCCCATTAGAAGCTCATTAAATGAAGTTTAGTGATGCATCAACCAAAGCATGTTGAAGATCAATCAGTTTATTTAGAATTGACAAGGGCACATTGCAAATGAATCAGTACTTAAGGTACATTGATATGAATAGAGTTGTTTTCTTTGGCATGTATTGTCAAAGAGGGATAAGTTATACTATCATATCTCTTAAGAAATATCTCTAAGAGGGAGAAGTTTGTAGTAATAGGGAGAAGTTTGAGAAGTTTTCTTTCATAGAAACTTTATGTCAAAGAGGGAGAAATCTAGAGGTAGTGAAGAGTTCACATTGATAGAGGGAGTTCTCATGGATGAGAATCAGAATGAAACTAAGGATATGTTCCTTACTTTATTCTTACTCTAAAAAATTCATTGTGCTATGACATGTTGTGTTTCCATCAATGCCAAAGAAGGAGATTGTTGGATACAATTGATTAATTTTGTATTAGTTTTTATGTTACACAAATGTCATATTAGTTTTAGTCAGTGTATGCTGAGATCATTCAGGCAATGAAGGCAATTTTCTATGTATACTGAGTGTTCTTGTTTAGAAGGTAGTGTCTACCAAGTTCACTTGGGCATCAAAGGAAAGTTTAATAAAGATGAGCGTTAACTAAGATCACTCAGTTAATGAAGATAAAATCAAAGGGAACTAGTGTTAACTGAGCCTCCATTGGTTAATGTAGGAAATCATTTCTAAGTTAGTGTCTACTGAGCAGTGTCAGCTAACAAAGGATTTTTTTATTTTGGCATATTAAGTTTAATT
This sequence comes from Cupressus sempervirens, assembly GCA_028749045.1. NCBI lineage: Eukaryota > Viridiplantae > Streptophyta > Pinopsida > Cupressales > Cupressaceae > Cupressus > Cupressus sempervirens. The sequence continues at coordinate 552,783,485 of CM053790.1, read as the reverse complement.
GATTTATCTATTGGTTCAAGCCAACTAAGATGATGAATATTAATTACTCTAAGTTGTATTTTAGCCAACTTGACAATGTGGATAATATAAGTACAAGGTCAAGTTGTGAATGTAAAATATGAGTGTGTGAATGAATTAAAGATTTAATAATAAGTAGAGGAAGTGAATGATAAGCATAATACCCTTGTGGAGTAGAAAATATATATTCAATCAAGAAGGATCAAGTACAAGCCAGAACAAAGATCTATAATCAGTAATTCAATTGCATTCAAATCAAGTCATCTCACTGTTACTCTCTAACCATTGTAGCAATGATCTAAATCTCTTAATGGAGTTGGCTTAATAGATAATTGTAAATCCTCTAGCAAGGTGGTAGTTCTATTGAATTATTTTAAGACCTCTAACAAGGCCACTCCTAACTAGGTGATTAAATCCTCTAATAGGGTCACACCTAATATTGTGTTTTTAAACCTTTAATAGGGTTGGGTACTAATAGGGCACACTTCAGAAGAGTGAAACCAATAACTAGTTAAAATTGGTGATTTTTCCAAATTGGGTTTCCACATTAAATCTTGGTTTCAAAAGTGTTCATGCTATTTACTTTTATGTGTTTGAAACTAAGTTAAAGTAATGGTAATCATAGATAATATCTAAAGTTTTGCATGTTAATTCTTACCAAGCATAAATTAATGTTTACCGAGTTACAACATTTCTTTGTTTGTTGAGCATCAACAATATTTAGTTATCAGAGTTTATTTATGACTGACATCTAAGGAATCTAGGATTTATTTTAGTGGTAACTAATTCACCCCTCCCCTCTTAGTTATTTTAGTAGTAACAATTTGGTTAATGGTATAAGAAAGGATAAAACTTTGAGTTAAGAAAACCTTTAATGATGCAGATTTTGTAGGAAGCATTGATGTCAAAAGGAGCACCAATGGAGGAGCATTCTTTCTTGGAAAGAGGTTAGTATCATGGAGAAGTAAGAATTTAATGAACCCTTTTTATAAGTTCCTCAAATCGCTCTTAGTTTCTAAATAATTATCTAATTACTCTTTGCTAGGATGAAATTCTCTTATCTCTTCCTTATTACCACTAATGGTATCCTCTTAAATAGTATGAAGAGATTAATATTTTATTATTCCTGATATGGTTGTTCAAATATGCAAACAAGATCTTTGGTTTTACAATTGGAGATGTGCCATAATATTATTCTATAATCACTTGGAAGGATCAAATTGTTATCCAAAGTACAATCTTTTAAATATGCCAATAATTTCCACATATTCTCAATACCACTACTCTTTGTGTCTACAATGTCAATGTGTTTTGAATTTCTGAGTGAGCTGCTATATAATTTATTCACCCTTGCAGTGTTATTACCAATATTATATATTCAAGCAGTAAATAAAGAATGATGGGTGCTCCACAAGAAAGTCAAGAATGAATAGGGAGAAGAGGTAAGTCTTTCTTGATCTAAATATGTGTAGTTTGTAATATGTGTATTCTCATATCTGATACTCGATGTCTAGCGATGCCTGTGGATGTCAAGTAATCTCCTCCAACTTTTCTGGCTATATTTCAATTCATAACAAGCCATTCACATGTGTTTTACCCACCGAATGAATTCCCTCCATGTAGATAATAACTTATTCTTATTCCTATAGATGATCTTGTTCATTGTGTATGGTGTACTATCTCATCTTCCCTATAATTATTTTCTATTTCTCCTGAATATATCTCGTGCCTAAATATATATAGGATATCTGCCAGTATGTAATTGTTCTAGTACATTTTTGGACTTCCTTCTAATTTCTCCATCCTTTCTCGACCCTATCCTCACTCTTATAAATACCTGTTTGGAAGGGCACGATTGATGTGACATGGCTCTTGATTGCTTTTAACATATGTTGTTTACATATTTATGAAGAGTTGCAACTTGAATATGGCTGAGTATAGTTTATAAGAGATATATATAATTTGAAAATTATTTAATATATTTGATAAATCAATCAATTTTATAATTAAATCAATCTCAATTAATTGTATTAATATTAAATGATATATGTATATATATTACATAATTAAGGTATTTGACCAATTATCTTTATATTTATTATGAATAATATCAATTTATGTTATTATTGAATAGTTAAGTAGAATAAATAGGCTATAAATATTTATCCTTTGTGAATAATCAAAGATAGTATATATTTAAATTTATTATAATATGTTATTTAAATATTATTGTTAAAATATGCTATAAGAATAGGGAAATATAGATGTATTAATATACGTATATGTAGTAGAACTATGTAATATTGAAGAATCATTATAATTGACGAAATGATGACTTGTTTATTTTCGAATATCAACTCATTTAATATTAGAATGGAGGTCGATGAATAATAATCTACAAATGATGTGATAGATGCCCTTTCTCTTGCAGACAAGGACATATTAATATTTTAACTTAATGAAAAATTATATCATTATTATTAATAATTAATTTATCATTAAATCTTATAAATATGGGGACATGACAGTCCACCCCTCTTGAATTTTCTTGTCCTCAAGCAATAAACATTTTCATATTTGTTTTACCTTATGTAATGAAATTTACTACTAGATCCCATTCAAATTTTTACTTGTAATATTCTATAAAAGAGCCACACATGTAGTATGCATTTGAATACAAAGTATACATATGAATGTATGAAGACACAAAGAAAACATGAGGCATACACATTGATGCATGAAGACACGATGTAGACACATCATACATAACCTTGATTAGATCCTAAAATTAAAAATGTGTAATGACTATACTTCTTCATTAGGTTTATGAACCCTACAACCACAAAATAAGGATCAGTACATGCATATAAATATATAAACTTCAAAGAAACTCAAATAATAATATGTTAATCCAAGCTAGTTTCATACTAAGCCTAAGAGTAGAACTTTGGCCCCCTTGGCCCCTATGGCAGGTGTTAGGCATCCACACGAGGTGGTCTACTTAGTGGATAGCTTGTTTGGCTAGAAAGGTTCTTCTGAGAAAGAGTCATTACTATCTTTCCCTTAACTAGCACTACAATAGGGTGTCCTAACTACTCTCCCTTGATTGCAGACTCTATAGGAAAGTTGATAGGGTTCCTTACTATCTTCCCCTTAACTAGTACTACAATAGGGTGTTCTCCCCTAATTGCAGACTCCATAAAAAAGTGGTAGGATTCCCTTACTATCTTCCCCTTAACTAGTACTGCAATAGGGTATCATAGTAGCTCGTCCCTGATTGTAGACTCCATAGGAAGGATAGATGCCCTTATAGTCTTTCCTTTAACTAGTACTACAATAAGGTGTCTTAACAGACCTTCCTTAACTGTAGACTCCATAGGAAAGTTAAATATGGCCTTTCCTTTAACTAGTACTACAATAAGGTGTCTTAATAGACTTCCCTTAATTGCAAACTCCATAGGAAAGTTAAATATGGCCTTTCTCTTAACTATTACTACAATAAGGTGTCTTAATATACCTCCCTTAATTGCAGACTCCATAGGAAAGTTAAATATGGCCTTTCCCTTAACTAGTACTACAATAAGGTGTCTTAATAGACCTCCCTTAATTTTAGACTCCATAGGAAAGTTAAATATGGCCTTTCCCTTAACTAGTACTACAATAAGGTGTCTTAATAGACCCCCCTTAATTGTAGAATCTATAGGAAAGTTATACGTGATAGGGTTTCTATATAGTCTTTCCCTTAACTATTACTACAATAAAGCATCTTGTAGACCTTCCTTGATTGTAGACTCCATAGGAAAGCTACTTGAAATCCCTAAATCATTTCTCAAATAATTTATTTTACACCTTTATGATTATATTAATTAAGAAAAATTACAATTTCATATTTTTTTAACTATGGTTGAACTTCCTTGAAGCTCCATTGGCTTCCCTCTCTATTCGTTGACTGAATGTTATTAATGTTCCCTTGATCATATGTCATCTTCTTTGGTGTTGTCCCTTCTAATTCTGGGTCATGTATTTCCTCTATTCTATGAACTTGATTTTCTTCCTGCATTTATGTCCTAGTTCCCATGATTCCTTGCATTTGAAGCATAATTTCTTCCTTCTTAAGTCTTCTCATTGTTTTTGAGCTTTCCCATCTTGGCATAGGTGACCCCTTTCAAAGTCCTCACCACAATGAAAAATTTTTCTTTTTGGGAGTTCTTCTTTTTACTTTCACCTATATCATGGCATGGTTTGCTATGGTTGCTTGAAGGTCTACAACTTGATGATGAAATTTCTAATCTCAAAGCTATTTCAATGGTGTCGTATAGAGATGTTGGTTTAAGAGCACTGACCAACCCTCTTAATGAATATTTTAATCCTTCCACAAACAAGTAAGTGAGTCTATCATTATCTATTCCTGTAACTCTGACTGAGAGTTTTTGGAATTTGGCTATATAACCTTCGACTGATTCTTGTTGCTTGATTTGATTCAACTTTCTAAAGTCTTCTTGAGGGTGCTTCCTATCAAACCTTTCAATGAGTTTTTGAGAGAATTCTTCATAAGAAGTAATATTTTGGTTTCCTTTAGTAACAAGGCCATGATGCCACCAATCATGTGTCATGCCTTCTAAGTGAAGGATCACAAATTGAAGTGCATCCTCTTTTTCCATTGGGCTAAGGGTAAGATAAGTGTTCACTTTTTGTAGCCAAGTGCATGCAGTGGTCCTTTTCGATCCATCAAAACATGGAAGTGTTACTTTATTTAATTTACTTTTAAGATCTCGATTTTGTGATCTTCTTTCTCTCCTAGGAGTTTCTTGCCTATTGGCTTCATAGAATTCTCTAAATGTTACTAGCTCTCTGATTTCTAGTTCATGGTTGGCATAAGCTCTTGCATTCTCAATAGCATTATTGGTTGTTTGTCCCTCTCCTTCCATTGAGGGGTCCTCCCAAGGTAAGAATGGGGGTTTGGGCACCTAAGATGATGAAGCTCCATTGTTTTCTGAGTGGTTTGAACTTACATCTCTTCCACTAGCATTATGGTTTCTTAGATTGTTTATGGAATTTCTCATGTTTTGCATATGCTTGAAGGAGTGCTTCGTTTAATTTCTCTATCTGCTCTAGTAGAGTTTGGTTCATTTGTTCCATAATGTTTCTAAGTTCATTATATATTTGTTTGTTCATCTTTGCTCCTTTCTTCATTTATTAATTTTATAGGATGGCAGGAATTGAGCTCTAATACCACTTGTAATGAACCCTTTTTATAAGTTCCTCAAACCATTCTTAGTTTCTAATTCATTATTTGATTACTATTTTCTAGGATGAAACTCTCTTTCTCTTCCTTATTACCACTGAAGATATCCTCTTAAATAGTATGAAGGGATTAATCTTTTATTATTCTTGATATGGTTGTTCAAATATGCAAATGGGATCTTTGGTTTTACAATTGGACATGTGCCATAATATTATTCTATAATCACTTGGAAGGATCAAATTGTTATCTGAAGTACAATCTTTCAAATATGCCAATAATTTTCACTTATTCTCAATAGCACTACTTTTTGTGTCTACAACATCAATGTGCTTTGAATTTTGGAGTGAGTTGCTATATAATTAATTCACCCTTGCAGTGTTATTACCAATCTCATATATTCAACTGGTAAACAACGAATGATGGGTGCTCCACAAGAAAGTCAAGAATGAATAGGGAGAAGAGGTAAGTCTTTCTTGATCTAAATATGTGTAGTTTGTAATATCTGTATTCTTAGATCTTGATACTCGATGTCTAGAAATGCCTATGGATGTCAAGTAATCTCCTCCAACTTTTCTAGCTATATTCCAATTCATAACAAGCCATTCACATGTTTGTTACCCACCCAATGAATTCCCTACCTATAGCTTATAACTTATTCGTATTCATGTAGATGATCTTGTTCGCTGTGTATGGTGTATTGTCTGATCTTCCTTACTATTATTTTCTATTTCTCTTGAATATATCTCATGCCTAAATATATATAGGATATTTGCTAGTATGTAACTGTTCTAGTACATTTTTAGACTTCCCTGTATTTTCTCCATCCTTTGTCGACCCTATCCTCACTCTTATATATACCTATTTGGAAGGGCATGATTGATGTGATGTGGCCCCTGATTGCTTTTAACATACGTTGTTTACGTATTTATGAAGGGTCGCAGCTTGAATATGGGTGAGTATAGTTTAGAAGTGATATATCTAATTTGAAAAGTATTTAATATATTTGATAAATCAATCAACTTTATAATTAAATCAATCTCAATTAATTGTATTAATATAAATGATAAATTTATATATATTACATAATTAAGGTATTTGACCAATTATGTTTATATTTATTATGAATAATATCAATTTATGTTATTATTAAATAGTTAAGTAGAATAAATAGGCTATAAATATTTATCATTTGTGAATAATCAAAGATAGTATATATTTAAATTTATTATAATATGTTATTTAAATATTATTGTTAGAATATGTTATAAGAATAGGGAAGTATAGATGTATTAATACACGTATATTTAATATAATTACATAATATTGAAGAATCATTCTAATTGATGAAATGATGACTTGTTTATTTTTGAATATCAACTCATTTAATATTAGAATGGAGGTCGATGAATAATAATCTACAAATGATGTGATAGATGTCCTTTCTCTTGTAGACAAGGACATATTAATATGTTAACTTAATGAAAAATTATATCATTATTATTAATAACTAATTTATCATTAAATCTTATAAATATGGGGACATGACAAAGAAACAAAATTTGTATTTCTCAATCAAGAGTAGAGACAAAATTTGTTGATGCAACAATTAACTATTCTAACATAATATGGATCAAGAAATTTTGTTAAGAATGAAGGGGGAAATCAAGGAACTAGTGTTTTCTATTTTGATAACACAAGTGCAATCAATATATCCAAAAACTTTATGATACAGACAAAAACAAAACACATTGCAATCAAGTATCATTATCTAAGGGAATTGGTATAAGATAAAGAGGTGAGGTTGACTAAGGAATGACCTAAGAATGCACTTATGTATCTAAAAGGTAAACTAGGGGTTAGTCCCCTATCTGATGCACACTAAAGCACAAGATAGTGATGCATCAACCAAGCTTCATTGAGGATCTATCAAGTTGATGTAGATTGTCACACTTCATGTGTGAAATTTAGAACATGTTGCATATGAATCAATACAAAAGGTACACAAAAAAATTCAAAGTATGTGTCCTTTGGAATTTGATGTCAAAGAGGGAGAAAAATGAAAAAAGTACAAAGAAAAGTGATGACAGATGTAAGAGGGAGAATTCATTTGGAAGCTACTAAGACAAATCTATTAATCTCATTGTAATGACAAAAAACTTAGTAATTATCTAGAAAAGAATAGTGCAAGCCGAATACATAGTGTATGTCGAGTGAATAGAGTGAGCCAAGTGATTGGTGCAAGCTGAGTAAATCGAGCATGCCAAACATAAGTCTCCAAATAATACATGTTGAGTAATATGATAGTTAGTGATGAGCACTAGTATGTACCAAGTAGTTAGTGCATACTAAGTCACTTAGGTTCTGAGAAAATAGGAGCCAAGTAAATAGAGTGTGTTGAGTGATTCAAGTGTCAAGAAAGAGTGAGTGTCAAGCCATTTAAAAGATGAGTATTAGTATATATAGTACAATGAAGATCGAGAATCAAAGCCTATTAATGCTAAGTGAACAATCTATGTCATAGTTGTTTATAATGGCACAAAATTCTATGTAAACCATTTTTGGCCAATATGAACATGAAATTTTGATTATAAGATATAAGGAGGGAGTCATATTATGCATCCCTATGCTATGCATGCAACCAATTAGATTGAGGGAAGCATAAGGCGGCAATATGGATCAACCATAACCATTGATTCTAACCTAATTTTGTCTTTACGATGTTTATAAAAGAAGTAAACCCTAAGGGTAATATATATCACGAAGGAGGATACTAACTAGAGTATTTGGTGCAAAAGAAACATGGAGAAGATGGATAAGATAGAGTTATGCAATGAAGAATTAGTTTAGGAAGAATAAAGACAAGTAGTGAAAGGTTAGAGAAGATAAATCAGATCAGGAGGATAAAGAGATAACTAGTAAATACTGGATCTGACATCAAGAAGTAAGGTGCTAACTAAAGGATCAAGTGTTGAATAATTCTAATAGGTGATACAATGTAAATCTCTTATAGAGTAGTCTTAACATGATTTTGTAAATCTCTTAACTGAGTGCTTACTTCATTGTGACTTTAAATCCTTTAAGAAGGTTGGACGTAACAATCTTTGTAAGATTTTAATATGGAATACCTTTAACATGGTAGAACATAGTTTATGATAAAAACTTTGTAGCCATAATTGGAAACACTTTACAACTATAGTAGTGAAGATTTGTGTGTGTCATCCCCACCCTAGTTTTACCTTACACTTTACAACTATAGTAGTGAAGATTTGTGGGTATCATCCCCACCCCAGTTTTACCTTCTCCTTGGAGGGTTTCTAGGTAACCAAAATCTTTTGTATTATGTGTTGATTTATTTCATTCTTTGTATGTGATGAATAGTTACTTCTTCTTTTTTACATGTTAAGTTATGAGATGGATGTATGGTGAAATGTTTTAGTGGTGAAATTTTTAAGTGTTGATTCACCCCCCACTTGCTCTTACAACTTACTTTCCCATTGTTAATTCCAACAATTGGTATTAGAGCTTTGTTGTCCAGATAAAGAAGTTCGATAACTTTGGAGGTAAGATCTCGAAAATGGAAGTCTAAAAATTGGGAAGACTATTGAGAACCATAAGATTGAAATATAACTTTCCCTACATCAACTCAAGGAGACAAGATGTGAGCCGTGATAGTCATTGAGGAAAAGAAAAGAATTGGTCATTCAAGAAAATGACACTCAACATCAAGAAGGAGAAATTAGTAGATTTTTTTGAGGACAAAAACTTAAATGAATTTGATGCAACTATTGCAGATCTAAAGGAAAATAATAGTGACCTAAATGAAGAAGTTGAGAATCTAAAGAGGGAACAAGAAACTTAGTCTATATTTTTATGTGAGAGAACTAAACTGAAAAAGAAAGCTAAAGAAGATAGATTCATGATTGAAGAAGACAAAAGACTACTAGCTAATAGACTTGAGGAGAAATCATTATATGTGCAAAAGTTATGAAGAATTCAATTGGATCTAATGAATCAACTAATGATTAGAATTAAGAACTGAATAGGAAAGACATTGAGATTACAACTTTGGAAACACAAAATTGTGTGGCCTCACCCCGACCCTTCGTGGCTTTAGTTGTTACTTTATCTTTTTGTTACTCACGACTCGAGATGTCGAGACATTATCAGATACTTGAACATATCATATTATTTCATGTTGTGTGATGTTATTTTTAGATATTTGATATCCGTCACTTAATGCTTTATCTATATGTATGTTGATGAATTAAGTAAAATGTAGGACTAACACATTAATTTTGGAATCTTTATGATGAAGGATATAAGTAGGATGCAAGAAACCCTGATTGATGTATGTTTCAATTTATGTGAATTTCTGATACGTATATATGTGCATGTGATTTTTGGGACTACTGATGTGTGCAATGAGTGTACAGATAATTTTACCTAAGGAAATTGACGGAGGAACAAAACTGATCTCTATGTCTTAATTTTGAAAACCTTGTTGTTCGTAATTCAAGTATTGTACTGTGAGATGTATTTATTTAATTTTTGTGTTCAGTAAATGTTAATGTTCGTAACTATGCTCTTTTAGTGTCGCTTGACACTCGTAAATTGTTTATGTTCTTCAGTGTGCTGATTAGGCTTAGTTGTGTAACCTTTGGACCCAAGTTGGTTTAAGTTAGTGTCAGTTCATTAATTGGTTCTTAATCGAAGTTAGTCATCCCTAATCTAGATTAGTGCTTAATCTGCTTTGTTAGAGTTGTTAGTTGGTCCTAATTATTTCCTGGCCTTTGTTTGGCTCTAAACCTATTCCTAAGGCTTCAAAACATGAAATAATTATACCCAAGGGGTATGGGTATGGGTTGGGGGTCTTTTCCAACCCCTAAGCCCCTTTTGTTGACTTTGGAGATCACTCAAAAAGTCTCATTTTACCTTTGTGCGAAAATTGCAAGTGGTCACCATGAGTTGCCTTACCTCACCTCCTTCTTGTGTTTAACCTTAGTGTGGGTTGAGTTGGGAGTTTCTAGAATTGTTAGAGGGTGGGAGAAGTTATTGATCCTTTTGGGTGATAGAGTTTGAGGCTTATTAGAGGCCTTTCTTGGACTAGTAGAGGTTGTTACCCAATCTCTACATTTAGAGAGGAGTTCTTGAAGGTTGAAGCAACGAAAGGGAAACTCTACTCAAACTTGTTCATTGCCATTACCTCTTTGTGAAGGTTGGAATTCTCATCTCCCTTGTTCAGATTTCATTCTTGTTTCATGCTCTTGCTACCTTGTTGTTGTTTCAATATTTATATGTTTGTGTGTATGTTGGGAAGCTTTAAAAACCATGTTATTTTTTTGATCATTTCCTTTCATGTTTATGTTTGTAATTTTGAGATTTTTCTTGCATGGGTGTTTTGGTATTACTCACCCTTGGAGAGGGCAGAAGTGACCAATTTTGGGAAAGGTCTGTTTAGTCGGACTCCAACTAGTGTACAGTCTCTTCTCAGGATGAGAAGAGGGAGAAAGGGTAGGGTGTTATGGGCCCCTACCTGTCAGCACAAACCTTGTATGATTATGGTATGTTAAAATGGAATAATAGAAGTTCTTGGTATATAGCCCCGATTGGGCATCTGTTTGGTGTTGTGCTTGACTTCTCCTGGTTGGAAGAATCCACCTTTCCCTAGTTTTGATTCATTGTGAATCCTATTGTGTAAACCATGTATGATTATGCTTGTTTGATTGTCTCTTGGTTATGCTTGGTTTTCACCTGATCAAATATTTGTTTCCTCCACGGTTCGTAGAAATGTGTTGCAAAATTTGATATGGAACCCTTGATGAGGGTCATGAAGGAAATTGAATTTAAGTGATGTAATTCAGGATTGAAATCCTATGTAATTTGTATCTCAAAACCTTGTTGTCATGGCAACGACACTTGGTTTTCTTCCTGGTTCTTTCCCGGCTGAACCCTTGAATCAGGTTTGCCAATAAAATTGGTGTTTGAGTAAAGTTGTTTATCTTGTGATTTAATCGTAATTTCAAATTAGATGGATGCACATCAGGAATAAGAGGATTTGATGATGGTTTAATTGAGCAAATATTCAAGTTCCTTTTATGTTCCTTATATGTTCAAAATGATAATTATGTTAAGGAAAGAAAATAACATCTATGGATGATATATTGCAAATTCAAGTTGTATAGGCGATCATATTAAATATGGTGTTAATATGCTTCAAACTATTGTATTCATGTTTTAATTCTATTCAAAAATAAAGACAAAAAATAAAATACATGCATTGCTTGTAATTCTATACTTAGATAAATTTTCAAAAAGAAAGTGTTTTAAGAGAGTAAAAGTCTCTGCCTTTTGTATGAGAGATTCAAATTAACTCTTTTGGTAACAGAGAATCAAAAGATTCTCTTAAAAGATCCTTTTTGATTATTGAAAAATTAGATTTAAAATTAAAATCAATATTAAAATAAACATCAAGAAAATAAAAATATCATAGTTATAGTACATATCCTAATGTCCTAAATATGCTATCTTTGCTACCTATAAGACTTTATAACATAAATGCATTTTCCATCACCTTGGGGGACGTTAGATTTGGAATGAATATTTAATAAGGTTTTAAAAAAGTTTATTTGTGCAAGTCAGAATGTACATGGGGGGGTGATGTCACCCTGCCCCCCATGTCCCATCTCCTTTCCCTAGCTAAGTGCCCACCTCTTTTGTTTTAGATGATAGTTGATGTCATAAAGTTTTTTTTGTCATCGCAATCAAGTGTTTTGTTCAACTTTTGAAATCCCCTCCAAACCTTGCTGAGCGCCCAACTTGGGCTTTGTTCCTTGCGTGGATGGGGAGTGGGGGTACCACTAACATAGGGTCAATGAGCTCGGATAGCACACCCAACCTTTGGGAAGCGCTCATGTGTGTGTGTGTGTGTGGGGGGGGGGGTCAAATCAAATTGGCTAGTGGCCAAGTGGGGTGATTAGGAGTAGGGTAGATAGTAGAGTAGGGTTTAGTGTTAGGTTAGGTTAGTAAACTTGTTTTATTTTTTTTTAAATTAAGTTTGGTTAGTATTAGTTAGTAATTTTAGTTAGTAATGATATTTTATAGTTAGTTTAATATTAATTTAAATTTGTGATACATATTTATTTTGTTTTAGTATGAGTAGTGTTAAGTTAAGTCTCTGATTTAGTAGTGAGTTAAAATGCAATTTAATTTAGTTTAGTATAATTAGTTATAGTAATTTTGTTACATTTTTTTAATTAGTATTGATAGTAGTTTTGTTATTAAGAGTTAGTTAGTCATAAATTTGATTAAGTGATTTAATAAAATTCTTTATGGGAAATAGTATTTACCTTTTTTTTTGTTAGTTATTATTTTTTATTTGTTAAATATTAATAATTTTAGTTAATTGATTCATACATTTGTTTTAATGTTAATTGTTTTAAAGATATATGTTAATTCAAAGAGTTTTAGTTTAAAATTTAGTTTAGTTTAGTTGCTTCTATTTTGTTAGTGTTAAATTTAACTAAGTTCTTTCAGTTGTGTTAGTTTAGGTTAGTTTGTTGTGTTATTTTAAATTTTTTGTTTTAAAATAGTTTAGTATTAAATTACTTCTTTTGAATGTAATATAGTTTATATTTTAACCAGTAGTATTTTTTATATACATATTTATTTTAATATAGTTTAGTTGCAATTATAGTTTTAATTTAGTGATAATTGAATTTGGTATTTGATTTATGATTTTAATAGAATTGTAATAATAAGTTTAGTGTTGTTATGAGTTATGTATCATGTTAAATTAATATTCATTTACAAGTTCTATCATCAGTTAAATTAGTATAACTTTAGTTCTATACTAATATGTTTATTTTAAACTAATTTAAATGTATTTTTTATTCATATTTAGATAGTGAGTATTAGATTTAGTTAGTTTTTATTTAATTAAATTTAATAAGTTTTAGTTGATATCTTTTAGAATAGTATTAATTGGCAAGTAATTCATTAAAGTTGTTTTAAAGTTTCTTTGTTGTTTTTGTAAAGTTAGCTTATGTTTTAGTTAAGTGGTCTGAATATTTAATTAAGTGTAATTTTGTAGTAACATAATAAATGTCAAGATTAGATTAATAACAAGAGTTTTAATCTCAATGATGTATTCCTCCTTAAGACTATAAACTTAAGATGAAATGTAAAGAACCTTTACTTTAACTGTGATCTTAACCTTTTTAAACTTTGAGCATTCTAATTATTATTTCAAAAAAAAAAAAAAATTGTGTGTTTTGCCCTCGTAGGTTTGGGCATGACAAAAATAACCTACTATAGAATAAATTGAAGACATAAAAGAAAAATCTTAACAAACCTAATGAAGCCATAATGTACTTTGAAAAATTGATGGAAGCACTAAGGTCAAACAATGACATTGTTGGATTGGGATATTCTATCACTTAGAATGGATAATCATCTACAAGTGGTGAATAAAAGAATTATAAGGGAAGGATAAACAAGCCCACTTCTCATTATTGTGGAAAATTGGATCACACGAAAATTGTTTGTAGGAGCAACACTGGGAATCAAAATCTTAAGTAAAAATTCAAGGGACATTCCCATAACTACAAAAAGAAAGGACATTAGCCACATGAATACAAGACAAAGACCGTCAACACTTAGAGATTTGAAAGATACTATTAAAATTGTCATAAGTATGGACAATAGGGTTATGAATGTAGATCTAAACCCAAGTGGATATCAAACAAGAAAACCAAGGTACATTATCATGGGAATACTTATGATTGGTATTATAATACAAGGTACACTTGTCATTATTGTGGTGAGTATGGTCATGTTTCTATAAATTGCATTAGGACACATTTCAAAGGTAATTACAATAGATGGTTGAATGAGGTTGTATGCTTTAGTTATGTTAACACCAGTCATGTGAGCAAAAATTGTCCAACTCAGTCACCTACACTGAGCAATGAATTCAACAAAGGAAAAGATGCAGATGAACAAGACATGGAAAAAGAAAGAAGATTGCAACACATCAAGCCAAGATGAGGTCACTTTCATCCAATTGATTAGGTGATCACATCATCCCCAACTAGGCAATCAAAGGTATGTGTGGAACTGACATTTGAAATAATATATTTTTCATTAGTTCCAAAAATTCAAGTAATGAAAAGGATCTATCAACATATATTAAGATGTAATTAAGTGATTAGAATAAAGAGAAAATCTATCATTTTGTTACTTTCTAGGTGGCTACCAAGCATTGAAAGTTTTGTAGTTACTACTAAGTAATGAATGTATGGTAGTGATAGCATAGCTCGCTATGATAGCCGAGAATACTAGAAAACCCTATAGTGACCAAGTGAATAGTTGTATATGCACTAAGAATTAAATGCAAGGTTTTGAAGGCTATATACTCAATTTTTTGAGTCATTTGAACTTACCAGAGTGTGAACAACATGAAGGTGATTCACAAAAAGAGATTCAAGTGTTTGCAAATTAGATTCTACTAAAACTTGACATTATACATTGAATTTGAAAGGCATTTAAATTGTGTCAAGTTACACTATTTTGTGTTTTGCAAACCCTAGAGAGTCAAGATGGTAGCAAGTTCTTCAGTAGTACCTAAGAAATAGGGGAAGGAGTTTTTTAATATCCAATTGATTAACTAGTAATGATGTGAGACAAACTCCATTACATACCATTCTTGAGATCACATATAAAAGAGATCCATTTGGTGTGCTATCAACAATATCACCGAAGGTTTTAATGATCTAGGATGTATGATGTTGTTATACCTACAAGGTAGGTGAGGTTGGAGATTTACAAATCAGAAATGCCTATCAAAAGTTATGCGAGAATGACATTTTGAAAGAAGAAAACAAAATCATAGAGCAAAAAGCATTAACACGAGCCCTATATTTCCCACAAATGTTCAAAATGGAATGGATCAAGATTCTATTGAGCTGAATACACAAAAATCAGCTTTATTTAGAGAATGGACCTATCAAAAAATCAAAGAGGATCATTTACAAAGTGATAGAGTATTCTACCCTAGATAGGCCAAAGACATTGAGGAGAGATGCAAAAGAAGTAATCAAGAAGAATACTAGAGTCCTATGTAACAAACATGGAATTTCAACTGATAGCATCATCTACCCTATTATAGAATTTTTGGTAAGATTAATTGCACATAGATTCTACTAGTTGAGCTGACTCAATAGTGTGTTGTGCATTACCATTGACCTAGGCTATAAAATTGTGAAGAGAGATCACAACTATGACTTACCTAAGCTACAACTTCAACAACTATCATAAAATTTGGAAGCTATTAGGAAAGAAAAGAGTGCCTTATGTAATTTTGGATGACTTATCATTTTCATATTATTTTATATACAAAATACTTTTCCTATATTTGGCAAGGTTGTATGGAAGACAAATAGATCTATTCCTCATTAGATAGGAGATCTCATTGAGAAATTAGGTGATAATTTTGAATAAGTAATGACCATTTATTTTGAAGACGAAGTCTATGAAGTAGAGGTCAAGAATTCCCATTTCACTAGTTGAACAACATTATAATGATGTTTTTTTTCTAGTTGATGTCGACTACACATATGTACATGCAATAATTTCAAGGATAAGATGGTTAAGACCTTTAACATATAAAATTAATTTTGATGAAGCTTTAGAAGCTATTACTACATTATTGAGAGAAGGGATTGATAAGGATGCTACATCTTTTGGGAACTATGAGGAAGCAAAATCAAGGATCACCATTAACTTACAAATTTCCATAGTCATTAGGAAGAAGAACAAGATGGCGAAGAAGCTAATAGAAAAAAATGGAAAAGAGGAAGAAGAAGAAGAAGGCCAAGCACCATTGGAACTAACTCAAGGATTAGGTGAGGAAAAAGATGATGATGAAGAGGATGTCAAGAAGGAAATTGAAGAAATTGGCAAGAAGAGGAAAGCACAACAGAAAACTATGTAGAAAACAAATAAAACAACAAAGGAAATTGTAAAAAAGACAACCATAGCATTGAAAAGGTCAAGCACAAGGGTTTCCACTACAAAAGAAAAAGATACAAAGGCAAAAGGAAAAAGAGAAAATGCCACAATAAATTTGAGTCAACTTGCCAAGAAGCCAAAGAGAAAGTACAAACTACAAGGTGACTTAGATGATGAGAAGACACAATTTGATGACTTAAGTTAATTCAAAGTGGTAAGCCACAATCTCTCATCTAACATCGAAAAATTATGTGAAAATGTAAAGACCAACACAAATCTATATGATTTTTTACATATTGATTTTGATAAGTTAGGGAGTGAGGATAAAAATAGTGTTGAAGAGGTTATTTATGATATGATGACCATATTTAAGACCACTCCATTATAAATTGCTAACTATATTCCTAGAAGTCTATATGAGAGAGTTGAGAAAAGTGGAAGTTCAATTTGGAGATTGAAAAACAAATCAGAAAGGCTACTTTAGCCATAATCATGCCTAAACTTTACAAAAGAACGATTACAAAGGCTATAGAGAAATACAAAGGGATATTTTCTACCAAATACATTTTGAGAAATAAAGTAGAAGAGGTGGTAACCCAAAGAAAGTTACTATGGTAATTTATCTATGGGTTATCCAAGAAAGCTATGGAAGAGAAGGGAGACCAAGAAAAGGAAAATACAGCAGCAGCTGAAGAAAAGGATGACATTGCTGACAAAAATGCACAAGATTCACAAGATGCTTAAGTATTGAGAACCAGTCCCACACATGTAGAGCAAGAGTCTGTAACTATTGAAGACATACCTTATGACTCTACATAGAATGTTAATCCACTGAATGAGGAGGACATAAAGTCAATGTAATAAGAATCTACCAATAATGTTCTACCATGCACAAATCTTGTATTGGTACAGATTGATGAATCTCAAAAGTCTAAGATTGCATCCACTGAGACACAACAAGGCACATCTTTTGAGACCTCACATGTTGTAGATGTTAAAGAATAGGAACCTGATGAACAATTAATAATTCAAATTGTAACCCTAGAAAAACAAGATGAGATTAATCAAACACCATTTTAAATGCTTGCTATTATTATTGAAATGGAGGAGAAGGAGGTATATACCTTAGCTACATTACTATCGAGTCAACAAATGTTAGGGTTTCCAAAACTTGTCATAATTGACAATAAGGGGAATGAAGAGAAAAATTATGAGGAAGAGAATCCTAAAATCACCTCATAGAAACCTATTGAAGATCAGACAGATGTTGAACAAGAGGAAGAGAAGAAGATGAATGTTGAGACCAATGAACATGTAGCTATATAGACACTAGTAACTTTACCACTCACTACACCTCTTCCCAGTAGCCAAAATCTTCAAGATCAAGTACTTAGGTCTCATCCTTGTAGATATCAATGTTGATTACTAGTGCACCCAAATGTTGAAGCTACATCATTTGAAGATTTAAGTTTAGATGAGGTGATTGTATTACCTACATTTGATCTAACAAAAATCACACTTGAAGAAATGAATTTTCATCAAGAGGTTCTACAAAGGAAGAAAATGCAAGAAATTTTAAGGAGAGAGCACAAGCAAAAGCAAATTTTGTATGAAATCATAGACATTTCATTGATGATTTTAGTCTCTCAGATTCATTATTTGATAAGCCTATTATAGAGAAACTTATCCACATAGTTAACAAGATAAAGGATGAGGACCTCGAGACCTATGTTAAATTATCAAAATGGTCTAAGAGAAAATTTCACACAATGGTCCTAGATAAGATATCTAGTACCATTGCATTGAGACAAATTAACTTGTCTAGGAAAATGGACAATGTGAAAATGGTATTAGAGAACATCTTCTCTCTATATACTAAGCTATGTAACATTGGTAAATTTACCAAAGAAACTCAACAATCTATTGAAAAAATGAAAGGAGATATATAATTGACAGGTACTACATTGAAACAATCTCATTACCCTAGTCAAGTACATTTTTAGAGGTTACCGATGACACAGAGTAGGCTTGTTAAGTTCGAAGCCAAGGATACAAACATAAGATTGGCATTGATAAGTATACTATCCATGTTGACCCCTCTTATGGAAGTGACACAAAAGGAACTAGCCTATGATGAGGAATTGATGAATAAAGATTCTCAATTTTCTACTCATGAAGGCTTAGTTGATCTCGCAGTACAATTAGAAATTCAAATTCAATCTCTAGATGTAACTACTCATATTTAGGCATAGAAAATCATTATCGAGCTACATAAGCTATTTTTGGACAAATACACTTTAAGTGTACAAACCCAAATGACATAAGTGTCAAAAAAGTGGGATTATATCAATTTTTTAAAATTTTGAAGATTTTTTCAAAGCAAATATCTACTTAGAGGGAGTTATAGAATAGAAGATAAAAATTTACTCAAGCAAAGTAAAATTAACAATGTAACTTCAACATTTTTTGAATTTAAAGATTTTGTATACAAGACAAGCAGAGAAGAAACATTGTTTGACTTATGCATGAAGCAATTTATATTCCATAACAAAGTATTTTTGTCACTCATGTCAAAGGGGGAGATTGTTACTCTCACCATGGTTTTGAAATTGTAGTGACAAAACAATTAGTCATTATCTAGCAAAGAATAGTGCGAGTCAAATGTAGAGTGCATGCTAGGTGAATAGAGCAAACTGAGTGATCAGTGGAAGTTGAGTGAATAGAACATGTTGAGCGTAAGTCTCTGGAAAATACATGTCGAGTAATATGAAAATTAGTATCAAGCACTAGTATGTGCCAAGAAGTTAGTGCATGTCGAGTCACTTAGGTTCCAAGAAAAAAAAAGGAGCCGAGCAAATAGATTGTGTTAATTAATTCAGGTGTCAAGCAAGAGTGAGTGCCAAACCATTCAGAATCTTAGTATTAGTATATAGAACATAGTGAAGGCAAAGCATCATAGCCTATTGATTTTGAGTGAATATTCTATGTCATAGATGTTTTTACATGAATTTTTTATTATACAAAATAAGGAGGGAGTCATATTACACATCTGTATGCTAAGCATGCAACCAATCAGATTGAGGGAAGTATTAGGTGGCGATATGGATCAACCACAACCATTGATTCTAACCTAATTTTTCCTCCACAATATTTATAAAAGAAGTAAACCCTAAGGGTAACATATATTACAAAGAAGGATACTATAAAGAGTACCTTGTGCAAAAAAAACATGGAGAAGAAGGCTAAGACAAAATTATGCAATGAATAATCAATCTAAGAAGTATACAGACAAGAAGTGAAAGGTTAGAGAAGATAGATTTGATTAGGAGGATCAAGATATAACTAGCAAAGATGAGATCTAACATCAAGTAGTAAGGTGCTAACTGAAGGACCAGGTGTTGAATCATTCTAATAGTTGATATAGAGTAAATCTTTTAATAAAGTAGTCTTAACAAGCTTTTATAAATATTTTAATTGAGTGCTTACTTCATTGTAAGTTTAAACTCTTTAGCAAGGTGAGACCTAATAGTGTTTGTAAGCCTTTAACAAGGTAGATCATAATTTATGTTCAAAACTTTGTAGCCATAATTGGGCACACTTTATAACTATGGTAGTGAAGATTTTTAGGTGTCATCCCCACTGCAATTTTACCTTCTCCTTGAAGGGTTCCTAGGTAACCAGAATCTTATGTCTTATGTGTTGATTTATTTGATGTTTTGGAAGTGATGAATGGTTACTTATTTGAGTATACATGTTAAGTTATGAGATGAATGTATGCTGAAAATTTTTAGTAGTGAAAGTTTTAAGTGTTGATTTATGTCCCGCCTTCTTAGGACTTACTTTCCTATTGTTAATTCCAACAAAAAATAGATAGAATCACAGAGGGAGTTGGTATGGATGAGAATCAAAATCAAACTAAGGATATAATAAAGTTTCTCATACTTTTATCATGTTATTTTGACATGTTGTGTTGCCATCAATTCCAAAGAGGTAGATTGTTGGAAATACTTCTTCAAATTACATGATGTCATTGATGTTACAAAAATGCCAGTATTAAGTGAGCATAGTCGAGCAATGAAGGAACTTTAGTGTTAGCCAAGTCTAGTCAAGAAATGAAATAATCATAGTGTTAACCAATTATTCAAGAATCAAAGGGATCCTACATCGATAGTGTTAATCAAGTGGTTAATCTTAGTATTAACCGAGTATCAGCACCAAGTATTAGCAGAATACACTTGTTAATTAATTAACTAATTAAGGGTGGCTGGTTGGATTTTTAATGATTATTTGAAAAGGTATTCAAGAAAACTTGGAAAAGCTTATGATATATAAGAAAGTGAAGTGTAAAAGAAAGTTAATGAAACAAGATGGATATGTGATTGAAGAAAGAGGGAAGAGCAAGAAATTATGAAAGATACGAAGAGAAGAATATTCTAATCTTCAAGGATCTAGAGGTCAAGCCAAAATGGAGATTTAAATGTGTAAAAGAAGTTTCTTCATGAATTAGGTCAAATTATTGTTACCTTCTAACCATTTTATTCATGAAGAAATATCCTAATAGGGTTGACCTAACAGTCAGATTGTAAATCCTCTAACAAGGTGGCATTTCAAGATTGAAGTGTTTGAAGACCTCTAACTAGGTCACTCCTGATAGGGTAAACTAAATCCTCTAAAAAGGTCATACTTAATAGTATGTATTGTAACCCTAAACAAGGTTGGTTCCTAACAGGGCTCACTTGAGAAGAGAAAAAAGTATTGTAACTAGTTTCATGGTGGTTTTTTGCAAATTGGGTTTTGATGTTAAATCTTTGTGTCATCTATGTTCATTTATTTTCTTTATTCTTTATTTTTCTATAACTAATTTACTAAAGGTTGAAATAGATTAATAATCTTAAGACTTCTTTGTTAACCAAGTTACAACAAAAACTTAGTTTTAACCAAGCTTGATAAAGAATTGTGTTATCAATGAAAAGTTTTATTTCACATCTAGGGACTAGGAATAATTTTGTAGTAATTGATTCACACCTCCCCTCTTAGTTACTCTATTTATTTCAAACATGTTCTAGTGGTACAAGTATAGTAAAAGGAAAATTGCCAACCACCAAAGGTCAACCAAAGAGAAGAAAATTGATAACACAAAAAGATGATGAAGAAGAAGATGCAAATCTAATGAACTAGGTCATTGTCTAGAAATTGTACATACAAAGCCTAAAACCATTGATGAGTTATGTGACAACAATAGAAAATCTACACTCTTATCAAGCTTTAGTTTCATAAAGTATGATTCATTTGAGTGCAACTGATAAGTCAAATGTAGAAGAAGCCATGTTAGACATGATGGATAAATTTAAAACAACACCAATAGAGATAGGAAATAATATTCCAAATCAATTGTATAGAAGAATTGATGCCAAATAGAAACATGCAATAAACACTAGGAGGTAGATAAGAGGATCATTAGATAATATCATGCCTAAACTAACAACTAATAAAATTATTTTTTTTTACAAAAATATAGGAATAGATTTGTTCCTAAGTATAGATAATTTATGGTTTTGAAACATAAAATGGATGTCATTATAAAACAAAGTGAATCATTATGGAAGATAATTTTTGGATTCTGAACAAGATGCATATAATGACCTAGATACATTGGAGGAAGTCATTAGACAAAAAATACCTGAGAGTGAAAATGATATTGTAACTATTGAAGATGTACATAGTGATGAAGAAGACTTGAGTATGCTAAGCTCATAGGAATAGGGAAATTCATCCCCTATTTTTTCCACCACACTTGAGACTCATGTGATATAATAAATAAGTGATTATTCCAAATTAAGAGAGACTCAAGCTCCAATTGTCAATCTTATTGCTCAAAGTCAAATAGGTGCTGAGGAGTTAGCAAGGGAAAGGAAGAAACTAAGGCTTTATATGAGAAGAAAGAACAAGATAAATAAATAAATGTAGATTAGTCTACTATAGGTGAGAAAGGACCTTAAGTCTGAGGACCTCTAGCATAGGGAAATAAAGAGACAGAGCTAAAAGTAAAAGAAATGGAAGGAGACAAGAAAAAATTCTTACAAATAGAGCTAACTGTGCAATCTCACACTCCACCCCTAAGTGCATCAAATCCCACATCTTTACAACAAGTACAAGCCCCTACAAACTAACTCATCAAGTGCTACTATTTCTATCTTTGGCACTAATACAAAAGACAAACTAATTGGTCAAACTTTTTCACCCACTCTAGACCTATTTGTGTCAAGTAGTAGCACTCCTAAAAAGGGAAAAGGGTAAAAGAAAATAAGCTCTCTATGTAAATCTATTTCCTTGCATGATGTCATTGAATTGCTTGATTGGGATTCGAAGAATCTCACATTTGAACAAACAGTAATCTTGCAAGATATTTTGGTAAGGAAGAAAAGATAGGAGGATACGAGAAGAGAGAAATAATGAAGGAAAGTATTACATGATACTAAAGACATATTTGTTGATGCTTTTTATATTCAAAACATTAATAAACATGCCCCTATTATCTCCCAATTAGTGAAAATTGTTGAGAAAATCAATAGTGAGGATATAGAAAAAAATGAGAAATTAATGGCATGGTCAAAGAAAAACTTTGAGAAAATGATACTTGAGAAAGTTTCATCTATAATTGCATTAAGGAAAGTTGAACTATTGACACATGTACAAAATCTAGAAGAACTTGTCAAGAAAATACAAGATTTGTACAATATTCTTTTTGATGTGCCCTGATTCACAAACAAATTTCAAGTAAGTATTCAATTCAATACGTTACAATAGATTATTATTTGCACAATGGAGGTCAGTCGAGCTACATATAGAAGATAGCCAAATGAGGGCCAAACTTATATCCATACAATCTATGTTAATACCTCATTTGGAAGTTTTGGAAAGTGAGTTGGCTTTAGTAAAGGACTCGTTACAAAAAGATCATAATCTTTCTAGTGTTGATAGATTAATTGACTTTGTTGTGAATTCAAATATTAAGATTCAACTTTTGAATTCAATAACAACCACATGGGATCATGATCTTTCCATTATTATGCAAAATCACAAGTCATTCATTGAAAAATATGGTTTGATTCCATCCTCCCAACCTCAGTAGCAGACATGAGTGATAATATCAAGGGGGATAAGATATAGAACATTGATTAAAATGATCAACTTGGAGATGCAAAGCTCAGATTGAGAATGAAAGATAACACAAAGGTATGACAAGAAACATTAGAATATTTGAGTCATGCAATGAAATATATGTATTATATATATGAGTATGTTGTACAAGTTTTGGAGTCCTGCATTGACTAAGTCATAGGCATAGGGGGAGTACTACCATTTTTGAATTATACTATAATGATGTAATCATGACAAAGTGATTTTTCCATTAATGTCAAATTGGCAATTTTTTTTGACTTAGTCATATATAAGATAGAGTTGGTTAGTCATCATTGGGACCAAGTTACTCTATATAGGCTAAGTCATGTGTATTTCTAAAGACTTGTAAATAATCTTGTATATGTCAAGCTCTATAAAAAAATGTGAAAGTCTTTTCTTGCCAAATATTCATATAACAGCCAAGTTTAGTAAATGGAAAGAAAACATATCATATGGATGTTGAGTCTTATAGAATGTGTCAAGTTAGTTGAGGTCAAGTATCCATAGGAAGAATAGTTATGACCGAGCATGAAAGTCAATATGTGTCGAGTAACATAGTTTGACCAAGAGTATCTAAAATGGCACAAAATTTGAGGTAAATCATTTTGGGCCAACTTATAAATAAAATTTATGATTGTAGAGTTTTTTATAGAGGTTTTTACAGAATTTTGATGTGGATCATCGATCTCCATGAAGGAGGGGCAACCAATCAAATGAAGAGGCCAAAAGAAAAGCATCAAGATTGTTGATTTAATTCTAGAAGATTTTACATATGTCTTTATAAGGGCAGATCCAAATCTTATTTTTTAAGACAAGAGTAGTATTTTGAATCAATATGCAAAGCGGTTAGCTTTTGGAAGAAGCAAGTGAAATTGTGAAGTAGCAGAGTTTAGCGACAAAGTGAAGTAGTGAAGAGAAGAGAAAAGATATATCAGATAGAAGATCACATCAGAGATTGGAAATAGAAGATCCATAATTAACATTGATAGTGTAGATCAAAGGATCATGTATTGAATCAGTTGGAAGCATGAATTTTGATGATACTCCTATGAGGGAGTATTATAGAAACATGATTAGATTATTATCATGATGATATGTTACATTCATGACTGTGTTTGTCATTGATGTAAACATAGCAGTTTTTTGTGGTATCTGATAGAATAATAATGAAAAGATCAAGTTAGTATAGATAGATCATTGAATACTAAAGGGAGATTTTACTAAGTGTCTAGTATATGCAGCTAACCTCGAAATAATAAGATATGAAGTTTGGATGAAGTTATGCAAGTTTCAGTGAAGATTGTTCTAAGATAGAGTTTACAAAAGTGTGTTCTGGTAAACTTGTTATATCTCTTAGTAGATTTGTTATTCTAAGAAGATAAAGTTAAAGATGTGTAGTAGACATGTTGGAGATGATGTGGCTAATATTTATCATCATAATATTACACATAGGAAAATTTATTCAAGTTACAAGGTGAAAGATTAATGTTATCGCTAAGTGTAAGATGTTATTAATGTGGTCCTATAATAATTAATTGAGAAAGCATAACAACCAACTCAAGGAATTGTTGTATGGATTTGGTCTATAGGAAGGACATTTTCCTTTATCATGTATAGATGGAAGTAAATGATGGTAAGAAGCACAAAGAGTGAAATGTGAAGATAAGTAGAGAAAAGTGAAGGTGAAGGAAACTTCATTTCTGAGATTTTATTGTGTGATCCAAATTATGATACTTGGATCCAAGGTTTGTGACCTAGTCTACAAGGTATGAAATTGATTGGTCCAATTGATAGGATAGAAGAAAGAAGTTAGAGTATAGCATAGACAATTATTCTGCAAGGAATAGTTGAGAGATCAATTAGACAGTGAGTTCAGTGGTCTTGCCCTAGAAGCTATTTGGATAATGGATCCTTCTGTCTTTGAGAACTCCTAATATGGTTGGTACAACTCCTAACATTGTTGGAATCTCCTAACAAGGATTCAAAGTCTCCTAATAGGGATTCATATGTACTAAATGTTGTAATAGACTACTAATAGGGTTCATCCTCTAACAAGGAATATTTGTAGTAGTACATCATCTTGTGGGCATAATTCCCACTAGAGTTTTCTCTCTAATCAATGGTTTTCCTACTTAACATATCTAGTGTAATTATATATGTGCATCTTGTTATGGTTGTTGTTTACTATGGTTGAATGGTTAAGCTTATTTAAGGTTGATAAATGTTTTAATCATTGGATAATTGATTCACCCCCCCACCCTCTCAGTTATCTTAGTGGACTATTGTTTCTAACAATTGGTATCAGAGCATCAGGTCCTTGAAGATAAAGTTTAACAACTTTGGGAGATCCATTGCAACCATATTCAAAAAGGATAGTCCACAATTCGATGGAACAAATTATGATAGTAGGAAGGAAATGATGACATCACATATGTTGTGTATGGGTACAAGATTTTGGATCTTGAAAAAATTAGAAAAGACAATCATTGCTAAAAATGTTTGGAAGTTTCTATGAAGGAAGAGAGAGAAATTTTCATGTGTGACATGAGACCTAGAGAAGCACTATTGTCTACGCTTCTTGAAATTGAGTTCAACTAGTTAAAATCACTTGATACTTCTCATATGATTTGGAAAACTCTAGAAAATAGTTTTGAGGGTGATGAAAATTCTAAGAAATTGAGGCTACAAAGTTGGATTTTTGCATTTCAAGATGCTAAAATGATGTAAGATGAATCTATAAGAACATATGTAGGAAAGATATTAGAAATTACTATAGGTATTAGATCTCAAGGAGGAACAAAAGAAGATGATGAGGTGATCTAGACGTTATTGAAGAGTTTAACACCACCATTTAAGCAAGCAGTTTAAATGATATAGTTGTTGATATCTTTTGCCAAAGATTTCACAAAGGATACATTTCTTGGGATACTTGAAGCAGTTGAGAGTTAGCTTAGAAAGTCTAGAGAATTGCCTAGAATAGAAACAACATTCAATGCCCTGAATATTCAACCTAGCTTATCAAGGAGCACAAGTTCTAGAGGAGACTTTGCTAGCAATAGCCAATCTGATGAGGATAGGAAGATAAAAGGAGTAGACCTTATGGTAAGAAGATAAAAAGATGGTAAGAAAATATTTAAATGTTTGACTTGCAATGAATTCGGTCATTATGCATCTAAGTGTCCTAAAAGAGAGAAAAAATAGAGACAAAATTTCAAACCACAAAGAGATAGAGAGTGTTTATATGTAAATGAATAAGATTTTGATGAACATGCAATATGTGCTAGTGATGATGAAATAGGATTTGTAGCTATTAAAGAAGAAATTATAGAAAATTGGCTTTTGTATCATAGGTTGAAAAGAAATCTAATTGGATAATTGATAGTTGTTGTTCACATCATATGACTGGTGATATGAACAAATTTTCTAACTTCAAAAGTCATGATGGAGGCATTGTTAGAGTTGGAAATAATGCAACATGTCATGTTAAAGGTATTGGATCTATAACTCTTGATGGAAAGACTAACACTAAGGATGTAGTTTTTTTGTATGGTTTGAAGCACAATCTTTTGAGTGTTGGACAACTAGTGAATAAAGGTTATCAGTTACAATTCACAGAGAAGACATGCATGATAAAAGAAAAAGATACAAAGGTAATTAGAATAGGAACTAGATCTAGAGGTAATGTATTTCAGTTGAATCCTACTAAAATAACATGTTTGGTTGCAAAGGCAGATTACAATTGGTTATGACATAAGAGATTTTGTCATATAAACTTTAATAGCATTGTGAAGACTAGTAGTATGTTTGTAGTTAGAGATTTGCCTAAGATTGTTAAGCCTACTAACACAATTTTCAAGGAGTGCATACTGACAAAGCATACTAGAACTTCTTTTCCTAGTAAGAAGTTTACTACTACAAGAAAATTGGAGATTTCACATATAGATCTTAGTGGTCCTATGAAGACTAAAGGATTCTATGGTGAAAGGTATTTCATGATTTTAGTTGATGACTTTTCTAGAACGATGTGTGTTGCATTTCTTAAAGATTAATCTAAGGCATTTGACAAGTTCAAGATATTCAAGAATAGAGTTGAGAATGAATCAGTATGAATATTAAATGTTTAAGATTTGATAGAGGAGGAGAGTTTACTTCAAATGAGTGTAATATCTTTTTTGAAGCTAATGGAATCAAAAGATAGTTATCAGCTCCAAGAATGCCTGAATAGAATGGTATTGCAAAGAGAAGAATTGGATTAGATAGTGAAGAATGAGACATGGGAATTGGTTCATAGACCAACAGACAAGAATGTGATTGGGACAAAATGGGTATTCAAGAACAAGATGAATAAACAAGGTGAATTTGTAAGGAACAAATAAAGATTGGTATGTAAAGGTTACTCACAACAAGAAGGAATAGACTATGATGAAACCCATGCTCCTATGGAAAGATAAGAGGAAGTAAGGTTATTCTTAGTCTATGTAGAACATAAGAAATTCAACATGTATCAAATGAATGTCAAGTTAGCATTTTTGAATGGAGAACTTGAAAAAGAGATATACATATAACAACCTGAAGGTTTTCTTGTTATAGATGACATGGACATTGTATGTATATTGAAGAAATCATTGTATGGCTTGAAGCAAGCATCCAAGACTTGGTATGCAAAGTTGGACAAGCATTTGACAAAGCTTGGATTTAGCAAAGGTATGGTAGACAATAATCTATACTAGAAAGAAATAGATGATGGATTGATGATTCTTGTAATATTTGTTGATGACATAATATTTGGAGGAGATGATGATGAAAGTGACAAGTTTGTAGAAGAAATGAAGAAGTAATTTGAGATGAGTATGATAGGAGGGATGAAATACTTCCTAGGATTATAGTATAGGACAAAAAAGGAATCTTTATTTCTTAGACTAAGTATCTGAGTTTGGATTGTGGTATGATAGATATAATGATTTGACTTTATATGCTTATATTGACGCTAATTAGACAGGTAATATGGATGACAGAAAGAGCACTAGTGCTAGAGCCTTATTTCTTGGAGGAAGATTGGTTTCTTGGCTAAGCAAGAAGCATGCCTATATCTCACAAAGTATAGTTGAAGTAGAACATGTTGTAGCAACAAACAATTGTAATTACGTTGTTTGGATGAAGCAGGTGCTGAGGGATATAAGGATATAATTTAGTTAACCTATTGTCATAAATTGTGACAATGCAAGTATAGTGAATATGTCTAAGGATCCAGTGTTGCATTCTAAAACTAAGAACATTTCTATCAAGTATCACATGTTGAGAAAAGGAAATTAGACTAGAGTATATATTCACCAAAGAGAATATTATAGATATTTTCACTAAGCCTCTTCCCAAAGAGACTTTTGAGTATTTTTGAGGTTTTCTAGGGGTTATGCCCCTTTCTACATTAGAGTAGATGATGAAAGAGTGCATCAGTCTAGTGTAATAGAGCATTATTGTTTGTCTGGATTGAATGTTGATGCTTCTTGTATGGGGGAGTATCTGTGATGGACAAAGTCATCTAGGACTCTTCTTGGATGTTGTTTTTGAATAGTGTCTTTGAACACTTGAGCAAGTTAGAGAAAGTTGTTGCAAAGATTGATGGTTGCTGAAACCTTTGACATTGATGTCAATGGGGGACAAGTACAACATGAAAAATATTTTAGAAGTTACAACATGAAAAATAGTTTAAGCAAAACCAATTTGAGCATGGAAAAAAAGTTTTCTATAGACCACATTGAGATATATAAATGGGGAAGAATGATTGATGAAGAGGATTTGAAAATGAGTGATGAAGAGGATTTGAAAGGTTAACAATCTTTTATAGTTGGTATTTATGGAACTAGATGTTTTTCATCTATGTTGCCGTCAATGCAAAAGGGGGAGATTGTTGGAAACATGAATGTTGATGATACTTCTATGAGGGATTATTGTAGAAACATGATTAGATCATTATCATGATGATATGTTACACTCATGATTGTTTTTTTCATTGATGTCAACATAGCAGTTTTCTATGATATCTGACAAAAGAACAACGAAAAGATCAAGTTGGTATGGATAGATGATTTAGTACTTTCACTAGTGAGGTTAAAGGGAGATTATACTAAGTGTCTAGTATATGAAACTAACCTCAAAATCATAATATATGAAGTCTAGAAGAAGTTATGCAAGCTTCGGTGAAGACTATTTTGAGATAGAGTTTATAGAAGCATGTTCTAGTATACTTGTTAAATCTCTTAGTAGATTTTTTATTTTGAGAAGCTAAAGTTAAAGATTGTATAAGACATGTTGGAGATGACATGGCTAAGCTCTCTCATCATAGTATTAGACATAGGGAAATTTATTCAATTTACAATGTGAAAGATTAATATATTCACGAAGTGTAACGTATTCTTAATGTGGTCCTATAATAATTAATTGAGAATGTGTAATAACTAACTTAAGGAATTGTTTTATGGATTTAGTATAAAGGAAGGAAATTTTCCTTTATCATGAATGGATGGAAGTGAATGATGGTAAGCAACACAAAGAGTGGAATGTGAAGATAAGAAAAGAAGAGTGAAGGTGAAGAAAACTTCTTTGTTGAGATTTTATTGTGTGATCTAAAGTTTGATAATTAGATCTAAGGCTTGTACCCTGGTCTACAAGATCTGACAATGATTGGTCTAGTTGAAAAAATAGAGGAAAGAAGTTATAGTATAGTATAGAAAATTATCATGCAAGGAATAGTTGAGAGATCATTTGGATAGTGAGTTTAGTGGTCTTGCCTAAGAATTTGTTTGGACAGTGGTTCCCTCTATCTTCCACAACTCCTAACAGGGTCCATCCTCTAACAAGGAATATTCAAATTAGTACATCATGATGCCCACAAGATGATAACCATACTTCATATTATTTTATTGGTTGAATGGTTAATATTATTTTAGTTTGGTTGAATGGTTAATTTGTATAAATCTCCTAACAGAGTGCATACTTCATTGTATGTTTGTAAAACCTCTAACAAGGTGGACCTATTAGTCCAAATTGCTCTTAATAGGGAAGATCATTAGAATTGGTCAATGTAAGCCCTAGCAGGCCAACTTTATACTATAGTAGTGATGTTTTTTGGGTATCACCCCCACTCTAGTTTTACTTTCTATTTGGAAGGTTTCTAGGTCACCAAAATACTATGTTCATGTGTTATGTATGTTTATCTTTTCCCATGCATGCAATATATTAGATGAATGAATGGTGAATGATTTATATGGTAAAGTGCTAAAATGATTTAAATTTTTTGAGGTTAGTAATTCACCCCTCCCCTCTCAGTAACCTAGCTAGTCTTGATTATTTCCAACAATTGGTATTAGAGATTTGTGGTTCTTAGGATAAAGTTTGACAGCTTGAGCAAAGATCAAGGACATTGAAGATATTCAAACTTGACAAAGCTATTGAGAATAAAAATTTAGTTCTTGAAATGGCCATAACTCAACTCAAAGAAGAAAAATAGCATCTTTCCCAATTCCTAAAAAGAAGGAAGGAACTTGCAAGACAAATGAATGATCATCAGTATGTTGAAGAAAAGGTTGAAGACTTTTTTCTAGCAAGCAGTTCAGATGAAGCTAATGAGGTAATCAAATAACTCTTAGCAAAGAATGGCTCTTTGCAAGAAGAGGTAAGAAAATTGAAAAGAGAATAAGAAGTTTAGTTAATAAGAATGTGTGAAATCTTGGAACAAAGGAATAAGGAAAGTGAAGACTTGGAGGCAAGGAACAAAGAAAATCAAAACCAAATCCTTCAGCAAGAAAGTCTTATCAACCAACTCTCTAATGCAAATGAGGAAATCATGAATCCGAGGTTTGAAAATGAAAGCTTAAGGAATGATCTAATCATAGAAAAATAGATCAATGAAAGATTGAAAGTTGATCTAATCTCTAAAAAGCAACTCAATGAAAGGATGATGAAATCCCAAGTACACATGGATCAAATGACTCAAAAAAATTAGTAGAATCCTCATAGGCAAAAAGGTAAAGTAGGATTGGGTTACAAAGAAGAAGATGAATCTTCCAAACAAGGTGCCAAAAGGAATCGATAACCTACTTGCAATCATTGTGGTAAATTAGGCCATACATTAAACAAATGTTCAAGCAATGAAAAAGAAAAATTCAATGTAAAATGCTACAATTGTAGTAAAAAAGGTCATAAAGCTAATGAGTGTAAGGAGAAAACAAAATTTGAAGGTAAATGTCATACATGCAATAAACAAGGCCACAAGGCATTTGAATGCAGATCCAAACCATTCAATCTAGCTAAATAAAATTGTCAAAGTGATATTTGGTTGGGATTACAATACTTGGTATAGATGTCACTATAATGAAGAATATGGACACATTGGCATAGACTAAGCAAGGCATCACTTAAGAAAGAGAGATTCAACAATAAGATGTTATACCTACACTAAAATTGGTCATATAACTACAAATTGCATGAACATAGGAAGAATTGAAGATGAAAAGAAAGCTAAAGCTAATAATATTAGGATGCAGATGAGATGGCAGTGGATTCCTAAATCTACCGAGTAAAACAATTCAAATGATGGAAATGTCACTAAAGAAGTGGGTGGCTCCACTATTTCCAACTAGATTCTTCAAGGAGGGACTGGAGCTGTATCTTCAAGCTAAATCTTGAGCAATTCCAAATGGAAGAAAGAAAAAGATCCAAATCAATATATCATATACAAAAGGATCACATGATTTTAGTTTAAACTAAGCAAGGTTAGCCATAGACTCAACCAAGCTAGGTTGAGAGAAGTAAAGTTTTGTTTGATTGTTGAGTCACAAGTTTTTATTGAGCTAGTGAGTGGATGATCATCAAGTCACAAGTTTTTACCTAGCTATTCAATGGATGATAGTCTATCACGCACTACATCAGTATGGTACATAGCATTAATGGCAAATTTTCATTAAAAAAGGGTAGAATTTGACTCCATTTTCATAGTGTCTTTAGTATTCATAGAGCAAAGAGATTTCTACATGCACTCAAGCCATTCCAAAAGATTTCGAGTGAATTTGTAGCTAAAGAATTTGTTTGAAAATTTCTTTCACTTACCGAGCAACGATGGCATCTAGAAGCACTAGCAATAGCAAAGCAAAGATGTGTTCAAAATTTTTTCTTAAGGATGTGGAGTGGAAAGTGCCAAATTTCAAGCTAGTTCCAGCAATGGTAGAGACACTTGACCCTAATGGTGTGCAATCCCAAATACCACAAAAGGTACTATTAGTTAACAATATCAGCACTCATTTTAAGTGTTCTATTTAGGAGATAGGAACCCTAGAAATGGATAGTGCTTTAGAGGAAATGTGTTTTCATGGTTCATTGAAACCTGACCACAAGCATCTTGAACCAAAAGGGTTAACGCATATCTCACACCTGCCAAGAAGTTTTCAGATAAAATCGATTAGGTGTATTCTTAGTCACATGCACAATGGCCAATTATGGTTAGAATAACCCATGTTGATAACCAAAGAGATGATTCATAAGATTACTAGCCTTCCCATCCTAAAAAATGCCAAATCTAACAAAACTCTAGGTCAAGATGAACTCTAGAAGAAAACCCTAGCCAAGTGAGATGATAGAGGTTTGAAAATAAGCACCATTTCTAATGTGGAGTTTAGGTTTGGTATTCATGTAATTGCCCACAAGATTTACAGCTCTAGTCAATTGAATAGAATGCCATGTGAGGTAGTGGACTTAGCACTCAATGTTGTGAGGAAAAATGTGGAATTTGACCTATCAGAGTTACTACTCAAACAATTAAACAAAAATATGGACAACATCCAAACATCAAAGAACAAACCTTGCAAATTTGGTTCTTTAATGACATTTCTGTTCGTCTATGTGCAAAAATTCTTTCCATCCAAAGGTTATGTTGTGTGGATAAAGGATGTTCCCATTTTATACCAGATAAATTAGTTTATTATAGAGATGGGTATAAATTTTGATAGTATAATGGATAATTATTTTGAAGATTTTAAGGAAAGAATGAACAATAGGTTCAGGATTCCTCCTAAACTTGTTGAAGATTATAAAGATGATATGTGTTTTATGGTAGACTGTGACAGAGTATATATTTAGGCAAGCAGGCCTTGAGTTGCATGGTAAACCTCTTCCTTATGAAATCAATATTGATGAAACTGGGGACATTATTTAAGCATTAGTAAATGAACCTATAGACCCTAAGCAACCAATTTTTGGCACCTATGATGAGGAAAAAGCTAGAATTGAACTAGAGATAAAGCTACCTCAAGGGATCAACAAAGGCAAGAGGAAAATTGAAAAGATGAAAACTGCTACTAGTCCTCTAATGCTTACTAAGGGAAAAGTAGAGAAAGAAGAAGAAGGAGAAGGGAAAAAATTAGAAAAGGAGGTAGAGCTAGCCAAGAAGAAAGGAATGGTTATCATCACTAAACCTCCATAGACCTCCACATCTATTTTCATTAGGAGAGGCAAAGGAAAAGGGAAAGGTGAAGTTATGTTTAGCAAGCCCCCAGTTACCTTCTAGTAAAGGCTAAAATAGATGGAAGAAGGAGATGGAATTACAAACTTCAAGGCCCTAATGTTTGAAACAAGGACTGATGCCAAGAAGATGCAGATTGAGGAACTGGTACTCTCCAAAATGGGATAGTGGAAGTATTCCTTGGTCCAAATTTTTTCTCAAATCTCAAAGGAATTATTGGTAAGATTGCAAATAAGGTGGGAGTCAGCTGAATAGACAACTAAGGATATTTATGAACAATCCTTGAAGAAATTATTAGCTAATTTTACTGATGCTGAAGTCAAGGTAGCCATGAAAAATAATGAAGGTAAAATGATGATCAGATTCCACACATGTTTGATTTTAATGAAAGACATTGAACATGTTGTGAGAGATGCAACAAACATGTAGAAGAAAATCTATCACCTGCATAAGCCTAGTGATGATCTAGTTGAGATCAAGGATGATAATGGTGATAGTGATGAAGAAGATGATAACACACTGTGTGTTACATTTGACGTTTTAGGCTATCATGCACTAAGGGCCGATGATGAAGAGAAATAAGAAGAAGCTAAAGAGGAAGACAAGGAAGGAAATGAAGAAGATGATCCAATGAAGATTGTAGAAGAATTCATTTCTTCACTTCCCCACTCTCCACCTAAGCCAGTAACATCATTAGGGTTGGAGTTAGCTTCAACAGGATTGATTGCAACTACATCAGAAATATCATCTACACTTGCTACCTCAAAACTCCAATTATCTTCAATGGAAGTGTCAGTCACTTCATCTATCGAGATACAACCATCTTCATTAGCTCCTAAGCAAGCTACTTCAGCAATATGCATAGCTGCCAGTTCACAAATTATTTCAACTTTTTCTGCTCCTTGTTCAGTAAGTTTGCTAGTTTGTTCTACAATTTTGTCTTTATCAACATCAATTTTTGTTCCATTTACCTCTTCAGTTGTAAATATTCTAGTTTGTACATTACCTATTGTTACATCATTTTTGGGAAGCTCATGACTTTTGGATTCAACTAGTACTTCTTTCAGTTTTCCCTTAGTTGGACCCATTCAACTATTGTTTCAATTTCTACATCCAAAGAAGTAAGCATAGAAGTAAAACCAAAGACTCCTCTAAAACTTCTTCTTACTAGGAAAAGAATTGATGAAGACATAGACTTGGACAAAGAAATTGTTATTCCTACGATATATTAGGACACTACCACAGCTAAATAAATAAGATTAGTCAGTCAGCTTTTAGAACAAAAGGCAAGGCAGAAGAAACTTAGAGAAGAGAGAGACAGAGAATTTACTATAATTGAGAATGCCAAAAATATAATTACTGAGCCTATAGGTTTTGATGTTGACTCCTCTGAACACATTTTTTTACAATTAGAAGAGGCTATGAATAAGTTCAATGAGGACACAACTGACCAAAAGAAGCTTATTGAGAAGGCAAAGAAGAAATTTGATAATAATGTGCTTGAGCACATTCCTCAACACATTGCAATAAATCAGGTAGAATTATCAACAATTTTGAGCAACCTTGATCATTCCTTCACAAGTGTAACATCACTTTTTGGCAAGCTTTGTGATGTTACCGAGCACACCAAGGATATAAAGGAGAAATTAAATAAGATTGATGTAGACATGAAGGCTAGTACTCAAAGGTTATAGCTTGACCTGACTTCAAGCTTAGCACATCACATGAAGGTAATTTTTTTCTCAAAAATGCAGGAAAAGTTACTCAAAGAGGAAGCTAGGATCAGGTCTACATTGATTGACATCCAAAATATGATCCTTCTATTTATGGACCCAAGGTAAAAACATATTGCATATTCAAAAACATTTGTCAAAGATAACAATTTTTCAGTAACAGATCATATGATTAAACTTTCTACAGAAGTTCACGTGTCCCTCTCCACTTGAAAAATTTTGCAAGATAATTAGGATAAGATATTGGCTCTTATTCTTAAGGTATACTTAGAATTTCTCTCACATTTTGATGTCTCTATTTGAATATATTATATATACCCTTTGGCATTATTGTCAAAAAGAGGGAGTATAAGATGAACAAAGGGAGAGAACATGGGGAGATTAAAGAGACTTGTGGAGAAATCAAGGAAGAAAATAGATTCATATATGTATAGATAAAAGCTATGTATACATTATACCATATGTATGGGGGAGATATGTATATATAGCAGCTTTACAAAGATAAATTTTGAAAGATAAAAAATCAGAATGTCAATGTACATAAGTTTTGGATCATAAGTGTTTTTGTCACTAATGCAAAAGGGGGAGATTTTTGGCATTATGTTGTATTTGTCATTAGTGACAACACTTATTTAATTTTGACGATGTTGAGTATCAGAAAGTCACCAACTTAGCTTGAAGAGTCCGAGTTTTCTAGTGTTTAGCTGACTCAGTAATATATTTTTTACTTGTGTTTTAGCTGACCTTGGAATTGTAATTATTGAAATGGTATATATGTAATATATTTTATCATTTTTAATATGATAACAAAAGGTATGTTAAGGAATGGAGATGTAATTTTTGAGAAGAGTGAATGTGAATCAGCAACAGAGAAGAGAATTTAGCAAGGTCATTAAGGAGCAGCAAAGATATATCAGTCATAAGAGGTGATCTGTACTTCAAGATCTATTCAAAAATCAAGTTGTAAGTTAGATCTACTATTTCATCCTGATAGGTGAATCAATTTTCCAAATCCTTTAATAGGATAGACTTAACAATCTTTCTACAAATCTCCTAACAGAGTGCATACTTCATTGTATGTTTGTGAAACCTCTAACAAGGTGGACCTAGCAGTCCAAATTGCTCCTAACAGGGTAGATCATCAGAAGTGGTCAATGTAAGCCCTAACATGCCAACTTTATACTATAGTAGTGAAGTTTTGTGGGTATAATCCCCACCACAGTTTTACTTTTATTTGGAAGGTTTCTGGGTCACCAAAATACTATGTTCATGTGTTATGTATGTTTATCTTTTGTCATGCATGCAGTAGATTATATGAATGAATGGTGAATGACTTATATGGTTAAGTGCTAAAATGATTTAAAGTTTTTGAGGTTACTGATACAGCCCTCCCTTCTTAGTAACCTAGCTAGTCTTGATTATGTCCATCAATTCACACCCTCCCCCCTCTAGGTTATCCTGGTGCAATATTGTTTCTAACAATTTTGGCAAGTTAACCAGGATAAATCTATTAATAGAGTGGTCCTAATAGACTTAAATCTCTTAACAAAGTCCTTACT
The DNA here is from genome assembly GCA_028749045.1 of Cupressus sempervirens. Taxonomy (NCBI): domain Eukaryota; kingdom Viridiplantae; phylum Streptophyta; class Pinopsida; order Cupressales; family Cupressaceae; genus Cupressus; species Cupressus sempervirens. The sequence continues at coordinate 552,746,228 of CM053790.1, read as the reverse complement.
TCATTGTAAGAGTTAAATCCTTTAATCACAGTAGAACTAATAGTCATGTAAATATATTAACAAGGTAGTTCATCATAAGTGGTCAAATTTTAAGCCCTAATAGGAAAACTTTGTTACTGCAGTAGTGAAAATTTGTGGGTGTCATCCCCACCCTAGTTTGACATTCACCTTAGAGGATTTTTGGGTAGCCAAAATCTTATGTGTTATGTGTTTAAATTTTCATTTTGATAGGTGTGATACACAATTAAATCTATTTCAGCATTTGATGTTTTAATTATGTCATGTATGATCTAGACTTGAAATGGATTATGTAATGATTAAAACTAAGTTGTTTTGAAGATTAAATTTTTTTGTGATACTGATTTTGTTAGATTCTGTTAGAAATAGATAATATTAAGAGGAGAGGTGAATCAATATTCTACAAACTTTTGCTTGCAATTGGAAATTATTAATTACTTTGCATCATGCATATGAAAGTAAACCAATAATGTTGGATAGTAAATAAAATCATGGACAAAGAGAACTCATAACACCATATTTTTTTAACTAGGGACACCTTGGCTAAGGGAGAACCTTGGTGGGGATGGTACCCACAAAATGATCCACTAAATAAAAGAATCTTGTTAAGGACACTAACTATTAAGAGTTTGTGAGTTACATACAATGTCTTGGTCCTTGTCAGAGGAATGGGCTTTGTTAAAAGCCTCAACCCTTTTATCAGTTGGTAGTACAATTATAGCTATATGCAAGAAGATCCCACTACCATATCATGCAATTAAACAATATAGTGCCTTTATACAAAATGAGATAGATATAAAACCCTCTTTATTCCTGACTAATGTACTTCACATATCTCTCATCTGTCATCAAAATTCACATTATATATCTTTCACATAGGTTTGCATGTCATTTACATAGTTTACATACTCAGCATATACTTCAAAGTTTAGAACATTACTTTGCAAGTAATGATTTCTTATTTATAACTTTGTCTTATACAAAACTTTTTCCAAACAACTTTGATGCTACCACGCGTTTTAAAAAATGCACTACTAATGCTTCCCCACTTAGGGTTAACAAATAGGATGCCATCCCTAATCATTTAGGTAATTATTCTAAAAAAAATAATCATTAACAATTTATTTATTTTCTTGTAGTGTGCCATGTTCATTGCCTTTATTGATGTTTTCCCTGTAACGTGTTCCATATAGTTTGTACTGACTTGCACACTTAGCTACATCATCATGAAACTCTATTCTACATTTACTTAATTGGGCACATGCCAATTATCAATGTAGGCTTCACTATATTAGAATTACCTTTAAACTGATGTTAAACTATTTGATACTTAAACAATTTTATTGTTTTGATAATGGAACCTTTAGCTATACAATGTATCATAGCATCATAGATATATGTTTCCATAAATGAAAACCCTTAACTCCATTAACCTATCCATATTTCAAAAAATCTCCCCCTTAATAATTGATGGAAACATATGGGAAAATTGACTAAGTCCCAAAATGTTTCTTAAGTTATTTTTTCTCAAAATTGCCCTTTACAAAATTTCAAAATTAAATTGTTTTTGGATCATTACATATAACCATATTTTCCATCTATCTCCTAATATTACTACTCCCCCTTTCTTCATATATTTACACAAATTCTTCTTTCACAATTTTCTTATGTACTTCTTCCCCTTTGACATCAATGAAAAAGGTGTCAAAAACCTATGTACATGTCAAAATTTGATTACCTCCTTTCTACATTGATAGGTGAGAAATACAATCACCAAAAATGACTACAAGGCTCTTCATGTTCTTCTCCCAAGAATCTTGTACTCCTTTTGAAATGCTAACAAAAGTGCATAGACCATATGATGTAATCTCTACTACATTCAAATCTGAGTAAATAAAATTTTCAAAAGATTTCTTGGCTAACAAACATTCTTCCAACTGATGCTCATGGTGCTCAATTTCACTAATAGGTGTTCTCCCAGAAGTGAGAAACTCTTTGTTATCCTTGTCTTCTTTTCTTCTAGTAGACTTATCTCATCATAAGTCTTGCTAACCTATGCTTCAATTGTTTCAATTTGTACACTAGATTGACCTAACTAATTTTCCAATGTTTCTACTTTTGCCCACTTTCCTTTAAGCTCATTATCAATGTCCTTCATAAAACTAAAAGACATTGCACACTTTTCATACATATATTTTCCTTCAAGCTTGCACTTTCTTAATGCTTTGATGCCTGCAATAAGAGTCAAAAAATCATTTATGATGTTCTAATGAATAGTGTCAAACATTTGTGTGTCATGCTTAGCCCAAGCTTGAGATGCTACAACTTCTGTTAGGCTTGTGAATTCAGCATCAAATTCTTGATTTAATTATTTGGTTCTATCTTTAGGGTTTGGATCAAGTGACTTTATAGTCATGACTCCTTTCAATTTATCAGTTACCTCCATAAGAGTTTTTTGCAATCCCTTGACCTATTTTTTCTTATTGATGATTTTGTTGCATGATGATATCAGTTTTGATTGATCATCATTATCACTACCGGTAAGAGATGTTAGTGATAAAGAAGTACTTGGCACACTTGTTTCTATTTTATTTCTTTGTTCCTTTTTTCTATTCTTCTTATCCTCTTCTAACTTCTTCTCTTCTTCCTCTTTCTTCTTCTTCTCTTCTACTTCTTTCTTCTTTTCCTCTTCCTTCCTCTTTTTCTCCTCTTCTTCTAACCTCTTCTTTTCTTTCTCTTGTTTCTCCTCTTCTTTTCTTTCTCTTGTTTCCTCTTTTCTTCTTCATCTTCTAAATTTTTATTTTCTACCTTTTTCTTTTCCTCATCTTCTTTCCTCTTTTTCTCGATCTTTTCTTTCCAATTTTCCTTTTCATCTTCTAAATTTTTCTTTCCTGCCTTTTTATTTTTCTCATCTTCTTTCTTCTTTTACTCTATCTCCATCTCTTCTTCTTCACTTTTTCTTTTCTCCTCTTCTTCAGTTGTGTTGGAGTAGTTCATGAAATTACCAAAAATATTTGGGCCAAGATCATAAAATATATAATTTTTTGATATTTACTATCACCTTTGTTCCTTCAACTTTTATTGTGTCTTTTCGAATAGATATTTGTGGTGGTGGTGTTTCTATTGTGTTTAGATCCTACATCATCTATACAATGTATTTCCTTATTTCTTCATTGACTTCTTGATAATTTCCTCCCATTATCAGTATGGGTTGATTCTTATTCCTAAGATAAGGATTGTATCCTTTCAGTAGGCCTTCCAAGTTCTCATCACTATCTATCTAACATAGTTTGTTAAGTAGATTATATCTGATGTTCCTATCTTCTTCCACAATTTTCTTTCTTCTATTAGTCAATATCTCATAGAGATCCTTGGGAATAAAATCCTTTATCTCTTCAAATTTCTTATTGGACAATATGATATGCCTAATAACAACATTTTCTAACTGTGGTCTATCTATGCTAGTATACAAATGGTAATACTTATTCAATTGAACAAAATTTCCATCATTGATGATTACATAGTTTACCTTGTCAATTTTGGTCTTCCAAGCCTTCCTTCCTTGCTACACACTTATTTTATCCTTCTTAGATGACCCCTAAGCCTCTAATTGACCTCACATTTTCTTGATTGTAATGGTAGGGCTTATTTCCTTCTTTCTCTTACCTAGAGCTAAGGCCATAGCCTTCACTATTTTCTTCCTGGGGGAATCACGTGATTCTTTTTTTACTTCTACAAGTCTAACTAACTTTCTTTTGACTGCTATCATCTCATCTTCTTTTTCCTCAAACTCCTTTGAGAGAGGAATAGTAGGAGTAATAGGATCTTGCTAATGTGACACTATTGCATAGGGAGTAACAGGAGATGTGGTAGGAGTTGCAATCACAATCACAATTTTAGATAGTCTAACTAAAGCCAAGGGTAGGATATTCATCATCTCTTGCTAACCAATTTGTTTCATTGCAGCAAAATTATGTCTCACTATGCTTGCCTCTTCTATCATTATTCTAGCTTGTTCAAATGATTTTTTCATCATTGCCTCAACTTTCTTTTTAGCAATTTTATCTATCAATGTTTAACTAACTAATTGCGTCAGCATCTTATAAGTCCCAAACCTATCAAATTCTTCATCCTTTTCTTCCTTAAGGATAATCTAAACATATCCTTCTATCTTTGTCTCTAACAATTCATACCCTAAAGGTTACACATAGAGAGTTCTAGGTTCTAGTGCTTCAATGTAAGTGAAGTCAGTATCAACCATAAAGGAAATATCCTCTATAAACTTGTTTTCCATTGAGGGTGGCACTCTAAATTTCTATCTCATCTCTAACTAGTAGGTTTTCATTATTAGGCATGTGTTGTCATTTACCCTATCAATGAAATGCTTGTTGTATATTGTAGACATCTTCTCCATAGTGCAAGTATCATTGGTCATTAGGCTTGTTAATTGTGTAAAAGGAAATAATTTAATGAGGTGGAAATCCATATAGCTAATCAAGGATTGAAATCTAAATTCATAGTTCTTCGCCTTTCTAACCCTTTCCAATTTCTCTATCAACTATGTTCTCAGAATCTCACATAGATTGACCTTTTCTTTGTCCACACAAATCTTGTAAGTTTCTTGTAAAAAGTTAGCTTCCATGTCATCCTCTGTAGAACCATGAAAAATTCTTGCAACAATGATTTTTCTCAAGAATCTAACATTATACTATTTAATCTTGCTAATGGAAATACCTCTACCATTATATACTAACTTGGAATTTTCTATAACTAGTTTCTTGACATTCTTTTCATTAACAAGGATGATGCTCTCCTTACATAATCATGTCACTTCATTAATCATATTACTAGATATTTCTAATACATTATCTCCAAACCAAAACTTTCCATTATGAATTCTACTTAGAATTACTCTTGTACATCCTTCATTGTCAAATTCATAATAGAATAGAAACTTGATTAGGTCATTGTCCTTTAAATATTCAAATTCTATTTTTTAACTCCTATCCTAGTTATAAATGTTATCAAACTCTTTAGAGATAAGTTCTTCTCCAACATTTTCAAATTTGTTTCTTAGATATTTGCTGACATCTTCCAGATGTAGAACATTTCCAAGAATTCTTGATAGCACATAACTAGGGTTCCTGATAGAGTCTCTAACAAGATTAACCTTCATTTTAGGTATTTCATTATCTTCTACATTAGGAATTAACAATATATCCATTCTTATAATTGAGTTCTTGTTCACAATTCTAATTTTTTAAAATAGAATACCTTGTTAAAATGTGTAATTAGGGTTTTCCAAACTCTGTAGTTGTAAACACTTGAAATATTCTTTGCACAATTGAATGATACTCACAATAACTTTCTTTCATTCGTATGACTTCATACAATCTCTAAATGACTTGCACCCTTAAATTGAGCTTTCTCATCATCATCCTAACCTTTTCTCAACTTCCCAATTTCTAACTCAACCTCTAACTTTTGTTCCATGTTTCTAATGCTCTATCTTTGATAAAAGGTGCTTAATTCAGATAAGATGGATTACACACAATGGTTGATTTCATGATTTCTTTAGGTGCATCAAAAAAAATTTCTTCTACCACTATATGTGAATTTTTTGGATCGTTTTCTTTCACAAATACTTCCTTAAATTCTTCAACATGCTCTTTACGTGCTTCCTTTTAGCTATTATTGGTACCATTATCATTTCTTCTATCATTTATTTTATTGTTCCTTCTCTAGTTAAGATTCCTCTTGAAATTCCTTCTATCCATTCTACAAAATCTTGCTATGTGTCCAAGGTTATTGCATAACTAACATACATGTGTATTCCTTCTCTGATTGGTTCCATTTTGATTATGTATTGCTCTGCAATTCCTTACAATGTGTGCAAGATTGTTACACTTATAGTAACATACAATATGGTTCCCTACTTCATTAGGTGTTTCTCCATCACTGGATCTACTTTGTGACCTCCTTCTTCCATTGCCTATAGGGTTAGTATCCCTAAACATTCTACTATTTTTATTATTACTATAAAACTTAGGTTTCTTACAAGCTATTGCTTTATATCCAAAACCATGACAATTATAACAATAGAAATTATTAATAGGTTTAAAAGACTTACCTATACAATTTATCTTCATATGACCAACTCCATTTCATATAAAACATTCACCTCTAAACTCATGTCTAGCCTCCATAGGTGGTTCAACTTGCTATTTTTTTTTGGTTCATCATGTTTCTCAAGTTGATTAACTTGCTCAACTTATTTGGATACTTTTGTATATTTTCTTGGATCAATCCTATTAAGACCATTTTCTTTAGGTTTAAGGTTTTCAACAACTAGATCTAGTTCCTTCCTAACTTCAATTTTCTTAGGTGATATTTCTCCAATAAGATATCCAAGACATATATTATCATAAGAGGATATCTGATAGAAAATTTGTTCATCAATTTTCTCAGTACTAGAATAAAGCTTCTCTAACTATTCCTTTGTTTGAGTCAACTCTACTTTCACAATGGTATTGTGCTTTCCTAATTTTGCATTCTCTATTATGATAACATCTAATTCTAATGTTACTTGAGTCAAATGGGATCTTAGATCTACATTCTCAAATGTTAGATCTAGTTCAATCTTACTATCATCCTTCTTCAGACTCAACTTAAGTTCAACAATTTTCAACTCATGTTTAAACTCATTTTCTTTCTTAAGGGTTTCTAATTCATCACTATCACTAGTCTTCTCTTTTGATTCTTTTCTAGATTTAAGATAATAAATCTTATCTTTCAGTTTTCCAATATAATGTTTTTCATCTTCATACTTTCTTTCAATTTTTTTCTTTCTTTTGTAAGAAAATAAATTTTCTCAAGGCCTTCTTCAAGATTCCTCTTCACCTCTTCCATATCCATAGGTATGCTACTCAAGTTTTTAAGCCTCTTCTAAGTAACTATGCTCTAATACCAATTATTAGAAATAGATAATACCAAGAGTGGGTGAATTATTATTCTACAAACTTTTTCCCATAACTAAATATTATTAATTACTTTGCAAAATGTTGAATAGTAAACAAAACCATACACAAAGAAAACTCATAACACCATTTTTTTAAACTAGGGAAACCTTGACCAACGAAAAACCCTAGTGTGGATGGTACTCACAAAATGATCCACTAAAATAAAAACCATGTTAAGGATATTTAACCTATTAGAAGTTGGTAGTACAATTAAAACTATATGCAAGAAGAGCCCATTGTCCTAACATACAATTATACAATATAGTTCCTTCATACAAAATGAGATAGATACAAAAAAATATTTATTGTTGACTATTTTACTTCACATATCTCTGATCTATCATTAGAATTCACATCATATATCTTTCACATATGTTCACATGTAATATACATAGTTTGCATACTCATCATATACTTTGCATTTCATAACATTACTTCACAAGTAATGATTTCTTATTTATACATTTCTCTTTTACAAAACTTTGTCCAATCATCTTTGATGCTTCCACATGTTTGATAAAATATAGTATTAATGCTTGTCCAATTAGGTTTAGTATCTAGAATGATGTCCCTAATTAGTTAGATAATTATTTTGTAAACAAAATAATTCCTTATCCATTTATTTTTCTATTTCTGTTGTGCCCTATTCTGCTCTATTCACTGTCTTTACTGGTGTCTTCCTTGTAACTTGTTCTATACAGTTCATACCAACTTCTAAACTTAGGTCATTCATCATCAAACCCTATTCTACATGTCCTTAACTACACACATGCCAATTCTCACTATAGGCTTTGCTATATCCAAATTAGCTTTGGTCTAATGTTAAACTATCTGATACTTAGATAATTTTCTACTTCTAATCATGGAATGTTCGACTATATAATATTCATCTTGTTGGCCTAATATTTCACCTTTCAATATTTCACAAATTTGCAATGAAAAATCTAGGTACTTATCAAAATTAAGGGTTATGTATTTTTTTGATGAATAGTCCTTTTCAATTAATAAAATTTACTAAGATTACAATTCACCAAAAAGGGTCGGGAGATATAGGATCACCCTGCGAATGAGTTCAATCAGCCGAAGCTGGAGCAAACAACATGGCCGCAGCTAGCAACTATAAACTATTCATAAAAAAAAGACATTTAGAACAACCTCATACTACCAAGGCAGTACCAGAAGAGGGAGGAGGATCATCTTTATCAAGAAATCCCCATGCATCAATGGGATTGTGAGGTGGACTAGGAACAGTCCAGCCGTTAGTAGCATCCGCAGGATCTGGGGTAGTTGCAGTCTCCGCATCCTTCTTGTCTGGCCGAGGAGGAGAAATTGCCAAGGCTAGCCAAGGAAACTTGCCAGAGTGCACCCGTCTATGGGGAGGAGCCAGAGACCAACCAAAAGCCTAGCTAGTGGGGGAGCCAGGGACCAGCCAGAATCACCACATGGTGGGGAAGCGAAGTGGTGCCTCCAACCGCCATGACCACCGCTAGGAAAGCAGTGGTGGGGACCCTGGGAGCGCGGCGTGTGTGAATGGTGGCCAGAGGACTGGTGTCTAGAACAGTGACCGCGAGATGAGGAGGCATCAGCTGAGGCATCTAGAGGCACTCTAGCAATGGTACAAGGAGCATTGCCCCAGTGGTTTAACAATTCTTGTAAGTGGGCAACCTCCAGGGAAACTTTATTAGCTTGCACCTATATCTGCATAATGACATTGTTACAAATGCATGCTTTAGTGTACATTGCAATGTTAACATCCAAAAAATTGTGAGTGAATAAAACTGCATTCCTATCTTTCCATAGAGAAAACAAATTTCCATCTTGAAAGTATGCCAAATCTAGGGGAATCACCCAACAGGATCATGTGCCATGAAAAAGGTTCGGGCCTGAAAGGCTTGAAAAAATCATTGATCCAGTGCCAATAATTTTGAGCATGTTTGCTAAACCAAAAAATATGCAAAAAGGACTCAGGTTGGCCACAGAAGGGGCATCTGGGATCAGGAACCCCAATGTGCTTGAGCCAAGGCCCTAGGGGAAGACCTTGGAAAGCAAGGTACCAAGAAAAGTGAGCAATCTTAGGTTCTGTAATGGCACTCCAAATGTTGTCAAACCATTTTCTACATTGAGAAAGTGAAGAATGCAAATGCCACCATTGATTAAGCATTTCCACCATCAGAAGGTGGGGTGAAATCCATCTGTATCCCATATTGGGCTTATAATTGGTAAATGGAGTGGCAGGAAACCACTTCCAATCATACCACCAAGGTCAAACAGACTGAATCCCCACTTTATGAAGTAAGTGCACAGGGATGGAAGACAACAGAAGCTCATATGTCTGGCAATCGGCACGTACTTAGTAGATATCCTCCCAAGACTTGAAATTCATGGTGACTCTTGAAAAAATGTCCTTAGTAGTGCGAATGCCACATTTATAGAAATGCAGAGCACTGGCACCTTGAGTCTTGGCAAGAGGAATACCCTGGAAGGAAAACAGGGGAGACCACCAAATGTTCTGCTGATTTAAGGATAGCCCATTGTGGAACTCATTACTAGCCCAATGAAGCCAAGGTTTAATAGCTTCCCAAGCTTTCCAAATGCTCTTGATAACAAAAGAGCCCTGTATGACCACTAGTTCTTGCATAGTGAGAAGAGTCAGAAAACCAATTCCCTTCCACCTCGGTCTCTTAGTAGGGAAGCTTGAAGAGATAGAATGCCTAACAAGAATTTTCTAGGCTTCATCTCCAGAAATAGATCTGATAATCCATTTATCACAGAGGGCAAGGCCCTGCTTCCGAGTGGAAAGTAGGACGAGACCCCCAGATTCCCTTGGAAGACAATAGAAATCCCAAGCAACTCTGTGAAAACCATGATGGTCAGAACCAAAGGCCCAAAGAAAATCTCTAAGAAAACATTCTAATTTGAGATATGAAGCTTTCGAGGGAGCCCAAAAAGAAGAATAAAACACACGGGTGGCAGCCAAAATCTTAGAACAAATCTGGAATTTACCAGCAAGAGAAAGCGGCTTAGTGATCCAATAATCAAGCTTTTTGGTAATCTTTGTAAGCACAACATTCTAAACTTCCACAGGGGAAGCCTACAAAGCAAAGGGAATTTTGAGAAAGTGGAAAATTTCTCCATGAGTAATCCATTTCCATTGGAATTGGTCGAGCCAAGGTGGAGCTGGCAAAAAAGACTATCGGTAACATAGTGTTTTATGCCATTGAATGGCAAAGCTAGAGGCTTAACAGAAAGTGTCAAGACAATTTAAAGCATTTTTGATGTTTTCTTCATCTTCAAGAAGAGTGAGAAAAGAATCATCAGCAAAATGACCATTGACTAACTGGGAGGAAGAATCAGGCAAGGAAATGCCATGGACTAGCCCAGAAGACAAAGAGTGGGCAAGTAAATAATCGAAACCATCGGCAGCAAGGACATAAAGCACTGGAGCTAATGAAAAAACTTGTCTAATGGAACGAAAAAGTCCAAAAGCTTCAAATTGTGAATTATTGATGGTGATGCAAGCATTAGCATCACCAAAGAGCATCTCCATGGACTGAAGGAAATTGGGACCAAAACCCAGAGCCTAAAGCATAGCCAAAATGAAAGGCCATTCAATGTGATCATAGGCTTTAGAAAAATCTATCTTTAAAAGATAGCCTGGTACTTGGACTTACGGGCCCATTCCATACCTTCCCAGACAGCAATGATGTTGTCAAGAATATACCTAGATTTGATGAAGCCAGTTTGTTCAGGCCGCACAATTAGAGGAAGCATATGGAAAATTTTGAGAGAGAGCACCTTAGCAATGACCTTATAAGACACATTCAGGAGGGTGATGGGCCTCCAATTGCAGATGTCCTCAGGATCACCAACTTTAGGTATGAATTTAATATTGCCTTTATTTATGATCGCTCCTAAGCTTTTAGAATGGTATGCTTCAAGATAGACTTTGTGTAGATCAGGACCAATTTGCTCCCAAAGATATTTGTAAAATTCACAAGGAAATCCATCACACCCAGGGGATTTTTCATCTGCCATGGAGTAAGCTGCCTCTTTAAGGTCTCAGAGGGAAAGAATTTGCTCATAGAAAGTGCATTTCTCAACCGCGAGGTGGTTTGGAGTAACAGTAATACACTTTATGAGAGCCTCCTCCTGAGCAACCGAATGGCCCTGCGAAGCAAAAATGTTCTCATAGTGAAGAACAAAAGCTTGCAGGATGTCTGGCAGACTAGAAAGAACATCAGTTCCCTATTTTATCTTTTTAATCCCAATATTGGTATGACAGGCTCGGAGAGCCTGGAAGAACTCCTTCGAGGCTTTGTCGCCAACCTCCACCCAGTGGAGACGAGCTTTGATTTGAGCTCCTCGGGAAGCATAGTTATCAACAATTTTCTTTCCATGGTGAAGCTTGGCAAGCTAAAGTTGTAGATCCACATCAAAGGGGTTGAAGGTGAGTGCTTCAGAGGCTTTTTTGAGGGCAAGGCTGTTGGCTTCATAAGATCATTTTCTGAAAATTGCCAGTTGATGCCCGTAGATGCACAAAAAATGAGTCGTTCTGGTAATGGCATCATTCCATCATTGAATCCAACCTCGATGGGAATGTGGATGTGGTTCCAAATTCTAGACATGTTGTATGTGGGAGATAGTGGAGGCATGCAATAGCACAGATGTGTTGAGGAAGAATTGAGACTTAACCACTTTGGGGATAGCTATTTTCCAAGAAATGCCAAAATAAATGGGATAGTGGTCTGACAGCGTCACATCTGTCAGGGGAATGAAAGGTAGATCATGATCTTCAGAAAAATAAAAAAAATATTGCACCAAGATCATAGCATGATCAAGATGTTTCAATATGTGATCAGGATGAGCTTGAAAATTGGACCAAGTGTGCCAAGCCCCATTATCATGACGGCGACTAGTATTGGGATCAAAGAGGCCCAATTTATGATGCATGTAAAACCAGACTTCTCTTTCCCCAACTATCCAATGGAAAGGTAGAATGCCATCTCTGTCAGAGGCCACTTCAACCATATTGAAGTCCCCACATAGGACCCAAGTAGCTGGTGGTAGGTTGTCAGCAAGCCAAACCCACATTTGCACCCTTTCCATAGCATCATTGGAGGCATAAACATTAATGACTCCAAAAGAATGATTGTTGATGGAAAGAAAAAGCCAAATAATACGATGTGTGGGGTCAAAATCGTGCGAAATAATAGCAGAATGAAGGTGAGGTGACAGGAGAGTAACTACACCACCTCGGCCAGCTTCATACTAAGAAGAAAACATGACGCTATCCTGCCAAATGATGTGGCATGTAGTAGAAAGCATGAAACCAAAAATCTTAACTTCTTGTAGGCAAAGAAAATCTAAATTCCCAAGTCTATGACGGGTATCTCGGACATAGAATTTTTGGGGGAGGTCTATAAGACCTCAAACATTCCAAGAGAGGAAGTTCATGAAAAATCTTCCATATCATCCTCGTCCTCAAGAGAGGAGTAACTATTCTACAAAAAGGTAGAAACCAGGTGAAAGTTAGATGGGAAATCCTCTGGACTTACAGCCTGCCATTTGACCCCTCATATCTTTGCATGTCCAGGAGGACTGCAAGAATGCCTTGTTGCTGGTGGTACTATGGAAGAGACTGCAAGAGGACAACGAGCCCTAGCCAAGGACAAGGTCCTGGCAGCTGCCTTAATCCCCTGCAAGCCAGCAGGGTTTGAAACCTGTGGAACCAAAACTAGTGCAATAGAAGTCGTTACCGTCTCCACACTAGCAGGCACTAACACTTTGATGGAAGCAGGAGGAATCACGATTATAGCCGCATAGGATGGCTTGGGGGCCAAAGGATTCAAGGCAGGCTTGCTTTTGCACCCAACAGTAACCCATTCTTCTTTTTTTCCTTTGACCTGCTTGACAGGCATCGCTTTAGGCTGGGATTTGACCTTAGGTGTGGCCAAAGGGAAGTCCTTGATCTTGTGTTCCATAGACTGGCACCTATAATAGATGTTAGGTAGGTTCAAGTAAAGTACCTTCTGTGTGAAAGTTTGAGCGACAATCTAGATTTTCACTGAATCCTCGAGATCTTTATAAAGATCAACTTCAATGCAAACATGCTACTGAGGGCGAGCATTAAAAAATTTCTCTGGCTCCTTGGTAACAACTTTTCCAAGGGCTTGGGCAATAGACTCAATAAAAGGCTAGTAGGGAAAGGGTAGACCTAGGAATTCAACCCAAATAGGAACCCTAAGCTTTTTATCGTCCGAGACAGAGAAGTCTCAGGACCATTTCTAAAAAGCAAGCAGAGAGGAATGCACAGACCAAGGGCCATTGGTAAAAATTGCGTCAGCTTGCGACTGGTTAGCGAAGCAAAATAAAAAAACCTTTGGTAAGGTTTTGCACAGCGTCAAGGTGGACACCATGAGGAGTCTAGCTTTTTTTAACCCATTCTCTAAGCATAGCTTCAGGGGGGTCCTACCAAAAAAATACCCTATCAAGGTATGTTGTTCTAACCAGTCACATGCAGCATCAAATTCTTGCAAAGGAAGGACAATATTAGGATTATCTCATGCAAAACCTTCGGGAAAAACTTGCACGAGCATTTGTTCGGTGGCGACACCATGGCAGTCCGAAGCAACAGCATGAACACCAGAAACAACTGGTTCACCGCTGGCTGGAGCCATTATATCCTAACCTAAAGCTTCCACAATAAATGCGGTATGAAAAGTGCCAATAGAAGGGGAGTGCAAGCAAAAGGCCATACACAAAAAAAATTGCAAGTTTGCATGAAGCAAGAAAACCCTAGCAGAGCGAAAACTCACACATCATGACCTACTTGCCATTTTTGCCTTAAAATCGTTATGTATTTTCAAATTAATGTTTTCCCTAGATAAAAATCCCTAATTTGTGTTATCCTAATGTTGGTTGTCCCTTAAGTTCCTAAAATGGGTTTACATGGTCTACATTTTAAAGAAATGGACAAGAATTTCTAGAATTTTTTTAAAACCTTCTTTTTACAAAGTTTTTCCCACATACCTTTTAATTTTTGTCACATTTCTTTACCTTACCCTAAGTTCCATTTCGTAAATATAACCCAAGCTTCTTTTATAATCTTTTAACCTTACACAAGTTACATTTTATGCTTAAGTAATAACTAGATCATGATAGAACTTGATCTTCCTTAAGATAAAGGATCATTATTATGTCTCTTAGACAAGATGAGGATTTTTTAACTATAGCGACATGGCGACAACATGACACACATTTGTGGGACCCAGTGATGGTAAAGCTTCAGAACAAATTCATCACTGTCAATCAGAGGAAAGATCAATGGATGTCATTATTTTGCTAACAAAAGATGCTAGATTTTTAACCATAGTGACATAATGAAAGGATGACACATGGTGTGGTGGGCCCTTTTTCTCTTGTAGTTGATGGGTTATTAGGAAAGGTAAAAGGTAGCCATTTTTTATTTGTTGCTTTGTGAAGTGGGCCAGTTTGTTGACTTATCTTCATCCATGATTGATCATAAGATGAATCTAGGGCTATTGTTATGTCATTATGTGTAGTTGGACAATGAATAATCATAGTGACATAGAGATAGCTTGACACATAGAAAGTGGTAGGACTAGCCCATACAAGGGGATTCCCAAGGTTTCTATCAGAATAATTCTCCAACTATCAAATTCTTATTCATTGTAGATATAAATGTAAGGAGAATTTATGTTTGGGTTTACCTGTCTAATTTTTCAAAGATTAATGGTTGTTGCTAACAAAAGTTGCATGATGAATACTCATAGTGAGATAGTGACAATACAACATGTGTCCTAGTGGACCCCTCATAGTTCATAACATGGTTTTTGTTCTGTTGTCAGACTATAGATTTATTGAGGGTTATTGCTATGTTTCTAGCCAAAGTTGCCACATTTTTAAACATAGCAACATGGAAAAAAACTAATATGTGGCATGGGGGGCCTACTTTTAAGTAAGGATTGAAGTATTATGGATGTCACTATGGCGCTAGTAGAAATTGCTCAACCTTTAACCATAGCAACATAAAAAAATATTGACACTTGTCTTCTGACATGTAATAGTAACATGATAAGTGCTAAAAAGGTCAAAAGAAATCAACGTGTCAAGATTCAATTGGTTTGACTAGCAAGTCAAAGGGTTTGAAGCTAAATCAACATGCATTTTGTTTCCTAATTGTCATATTTTTTGTGAATCAATGACCCTTTTTCAAATTTCAAATAGAATGCCACTATAATTTTTTTAACACATTTTTGAGAGTTAAAATCTTCTCAAGTGAATTAACACAAGGATTTTAATAGAGAAAATTGAAAGTTTTATACTGCAAAGAGATTGTTGAAAATTTGGAGTGTGGTATCTGCAAAAAAATTGTTAATATTACTAAGTTGATTCATGTTTTTTTTTCTATGAAAAATGTACTACAATGATCAAATAGGAAGTGAAGCATCCAAGTAAGTATATCCTTAGCTTGCAAATAGAATTTTGGTATCCTCTGATTGTTTTTCATAATGCCTCCAATGAAGGGTTTCTCCAAGAAAATTGATTATGCTAGTAGACATATTCATGATGATTTTCTAGAATAATTGAATAAATCTACCAATGATGCCACACAAATAAAGAAGTTAGTCCCTAAAAACCCTAGCTTGAAGGCCATAAATGGTTTATATGATAGGGGAAATTGGACTTGAGATGCCATGACATCTAAAACTGGGCTACAATTGTTCAAGAAATAGTTTTCTAAAAGAAAATTGTTCGCTCCTCATGGCAATGTCTAGAATTTTGACCTAGGTAAACTAGTAGTACTTGGAATTTTTATTGACTTAGAGCTCCCCACTGCTATATCCTATAGCTATGATCCAATAACTTAAATGGTGAGAGGAACTAATGGGGAATGATTGGTAAAGATTATAGCTAAATAAATCCAAAGATTTTTCGAAATGGATCCCACTTCAGAGTACCATGAGGTTATTGAATTTCATGGTTTGGAGAAGGAATACCTATCCCAGAAAGATTAGGTTAGGCAAGGGCCATTAAGAGGACATTTGGCTACAATTGGAAATCTAACCTTTGTCACAACCTCAAGCAAGGAACCTTTTAAAACACAACTTTTCAATTCTAGAGTCATAGATATATACGTATCATTGTGTATAGTTTCTAGTGAAGATGGGCAATAATTTATGCCAATAAAAATCATTTACATTATGGTGCAAATTTCTTCCATTGGAGTTCATATTATTTTTAATTTTGCATCTTTTCTAGCTGAGGAAATTCATGTGGGTTTGGTAGGGATTGGAAAAGGAAAATTTGAGAAAACTTTTGGTTTTTACTATTTGTTGATGCACATGTTTTTATTTAAAGGAGTTAATTATTTTGAGAAGGAAATTGTGTTGACAAGAGATCATGATGGAGAGTCTCTGCTAGTTCAATTATGGAGTGAAAACATGACTTGGGATGTAGAGGAGGCTAGTTTTGTAATATTGAACAAATATTTTGCATCCAGTTTGAGAAACCTTTGTTGAAAGATAACCCTAGAATACCCAAGGTATTGTTGTATTTTATTAGGCACGTGGTTAGCCCTAATAATTTGAAAGTCTTCCATAATTGGGGAGACATTATACCATATCCAATATATACAATTTTCAAAGTGTATGGATTCTAGGGGATGCCACATGTGCTACCCTATCAAGTACCTCTTAAGGTAGGGCTAGCTAAAATTCTATGGAAAATAGGTGGTTTGGAAGAGGTAAAACTAACTAGAAGGTTAAGGGGTTCCATTTTACCATCTTGCACTATGGCTCATCAATTTATAATTATAAAGGGTGGTTGGTTTTTTCTGTATAAAGTGTTAAGCCAATATAAGATGGCAATATCCCATCCTAGATTCAATGATAGTGAGAGAGATTTTAAAGTTTTTAGAAAAAGAACTAACACCAATAATCAAAAACATTAATTTTATTTCCCAGAGGATATAGTAAGAAATTAATCCTCCCTCTATGAATAAGAAATCAAGAAAGGAAAGTAGAGAGTTTATTTTACGTCATTGAAATTCATTAACAATTTTTAAAAAGACTATAGTCCATTAAAGTTTGTCAAGACATCAATTGAAAAAGTTTTAAAAAATAATGATAACCTTTGCAAAGATTGTGGATACAATCAATGAAAAGAAAGCCCTTCTTAGTAGTGCTTATCCTAATAGAGAAAGGGAGGTAATGAAGAGATTATCTTTCACTTCTATAGTAGGCTCAAGAAAATTGGTTATCCAAAAGAAACCTAGGTATAGCATAATCAAAACCAAGTATTAGATGAATTCCAAGGGAAAGGAAGTGGTTGGGTCAACCAACACTATTTTGACAAAAGGATTTCAATTAGAAGAAAGGCCTAAAGAGTGAATGCCTAAGAGACAGAAAATACAAGAGAGGCAAGCGTCACAAGGTAAAGATTACATGCCATCTCAATCTCCCTTGTGTGTAGGAGAAGAACAACTTACTAGAGAGAAGATTGAACAACTTGTAACTCAAGAGGGAGTATTCATTACTACTACAAAATTAGAAGAAGGAAATCTCCAAAAACCTCCTATGCCTAGCCTTGAATTAACTATTTCTAATTTTAAAGGGAAAGAGTTAGATCCTATAGTGGAAGAGGTTAGCGATGAGTTTTTTAATCTCAGATTAGTTTTGACATATGAGTGACAATAAATTTAAGTTATTTTCTTAGTTCATGCCGAACAAGTAGTGTATGTTGAGCATAAATCATCAGATAGTGAATGTCGAGTGAGAGTTTTTTAGTATATGTCAAGTAGGCAGTAAGTGTTGAGTCACTCAAGTGCCTAGAAGATAGATGATCTCAAGTGATTTACATGTTGAGTAAATCAATGGATGTTGAGTCATTCAAAAGCTAAGCTACACCATTGAAGATACAGTAGATGTCAAGCATCAAACACTTCAAGTTTTGAGTAAGATAGTTTAGACATAGTTATTTTTAATGGCATAAGCTACTATGTAAACCATTCTTAAGCCAAATTTATGATTTTTTTACAATTCTAGAAGATATTTGCGAAGGAAAATTAAGAATCCCTATGAAATACATACACATAATCAATTAAAGGGATGTTTTAAGTAGCAAAATGGGTGAATCATACTCATTGATTCATACCTAACCCTAAGTCACCTAAGTCTTCTTAAGGAGGACAAACCAAGAAAGATTGTAGGTGTGGAGGGAGTAAAGGGAGAAGTTTGCATGTGCAAATAGAGTATCCATGGTGACTAAGGAGTTCTAAGGAGTTATGATAGAGCAGGACATTGTAAAATCAGTTAGAGTAGAATAGAGGAAAGAGTTTAGAGGATATAATTGATACATTTGATCAAAGAGGATCAAAGCTACATGTAAAGAGGTAATTTTTTATCCAAAAATAGAGTGCTAACTATAGGATCATTGCTGAAACATTCTAACAGGTGAATCAATTAAATTTCTTAATAGAGTAGTCCTAACAAGCTATATTAAATCCTTTAACTGGGTGCTTTCTTCATTTTAAGTTTAATTCCTTTAATTAGAAACACTTCTAGCAGGGTTTTGAAATCCTTTAACAAGGTAAGATCTAAAAATCTTGTAAGCTTTTAACAGGGCAAACCTTTCACTGAGTATATCATAGTTAATGATCAAACATTGTAACTGTCATTGAATACACTTTATTACTATAGTAGTGAATTTTTTGGGTGTCATCCCCACCCTAGTTTTACCTTATTATTGGAGGATTTTTGGGTAACCAAATATGTTGTGTCATATATGTGTTGAATGCTTATTATTTTCATGCTATGGATGTATATTCTTAATTTGGCATTTTCATTTACATGCAAATTGTGAGATGGATGTGTGGTGAATATTTTATGTGATAAAGTTTTGAAGTAGTGAATCGCCCCCTCTCCCCTCTTAGAGTTTACTTTCCCTATTGTATTTCCAAAAATTTGTATCATAGCCTTGTTCTCTAGAAATGAAAGCTTTGAGGAAAGATCTTAAAGATGGAAATCTACAAGTTAGGAAAATTGATTGAGAACTAGATGAGTGAAATACAACTTATACTAGATCAGTTGAATGAAGCAAGAGATGAGTTAAAACACTCATTAAAGAGAAGGAAAGCTATATCTATTGAAGAGAATGACACATACTTCAAAGAGGTAGACTCATTTGGAAATGGAAACTCAAGTGAATATGATGCAATAGTTGCAGATCTAATGAAAAATAAAATTACCCTAACTAAAGAGATCATAAATCTTAAGATGGAACAAGAATTCCAATCAATATTATTGTGTGAGGTGACCAAGTAGAAAAAGAAAGTTGAATAATAAAAAGTTATGATTGAAGATGACAAAAGGATATTGACCAACATAATAAAAGAGAAGACATCAGAGGTTCAAAGGATTGCTAGCATGCAACTTGATACAATGAATAAATTAATGATTTTTTTATCATGAATTGAATGTTAAGGACATTGAGATCACAACACTAAAGTTACATAATGAACAACTGAGGAATGAATTTAAAAGGGAGAAAGAATTTGTTGAAAATTTCAAGAAACCTAGTGAAGCCATCAAGTACTTTGAGAAGTTGATGAGATCTCCTACATCTAATAATGATACTACTCAATTGGGAAACTCCAACACTAAGGAAGGAGAATCATCTAAAAGTGGTGAACAAAGGAACAACAAAGGTAGGAACTACAAACCCACTTTTCATATATATGGAAAATTAGGTCATACAAAAAATATTTTCTAGAGTGAAAATGAAAATTAGAACCCTAAGAAGAAATTCATAAGTAACTATCATAAGTGCAACAAGCAAGGACATCAGGTACATGAATGCATGAATAAGGCCATGAGCACACAAAGTCTTGAAGGTTACTGCTACAACTGTAGAAGTATGGACATAGAGAATATGAATGCAGATCGAAGCCTTACTAGTCATCAAACAAGCAAACCAAGGTAAACCATACTGACAACTCTTATAATTGGGATTACAATATAAGTTATAGTTGTCACTACTATCAAGAGTATGGAAATGTTTTTGGAAATTACATTAGAACACATTTTAGAATTTATTACAATAGATGATTGAGTTAAACTACATGTTTTATCTATTTGAAGACTAGCCACATAAGCAAAAACTGTCCTACAAGGTCAAAAACACCTAGTAGTGAATTCAATAAAGGAAAAGGAAAGGTCAATGTTAAGAATGTCAAAGAAGAGATGAACAAGACATGGAAGAGAAAGGAAGATTGAAGCACATTAAGTTTAGATGGGATCACTTTATCCAATGGATCAGGTGATAACACCACCCCCAACTAGGAAATCAAGAGGTATGTGTGGGACTGATGTTTCAAAATTCTATTATACATCTGTTCTAAGGATTTAGTTATGAAAGAATCATATATGCATGAAGAAAGATGCAAAGTATTGGTTAGAACTTGGAAAAAATCTATAATTTTTGTTAGTTTTCATGTTGGTTTCAAGCATGAAAAATTTCACAATTGTTGTTGAGTGAAAATTTAGTTGATGCCCAGCTATTGAAAGTGATGTTGTTGGCCAAGCTCTCTATGATTTTCAAGCATGATAATAAGTACATGGAAGTCGAGTGAGTCAAAATTTCTATTAGATCAAAGCTTACAATTGTGTAAGCACTGAGCATTTATTATAAATTTTCAAGGGCTATATGGTAAATTTTTGACTCATTTGCAATCATTTGAGACTATAGAGAGCATAAAGAACTAAAGGTGAACTGAGTTTAAGGATTTAAACATTTTTGAAATATATTCAACTACTACTCATTACCAATCATCAAATTTAAAAGTATTTATCATGTGTTGAGTTATGCTATCTGAATTATCGCAAACCCTAGATATTTTTAAATGACATATAGTTCTTCAACTATTGTTAGGAAGGAAGGAAAGAAAGTTTTCAATGTTCAAATGATAACCAATGAAGTCAAACAATTAGCTTTTAAAGCTATTCATAAGATTTCACAGAAAGATGATCCAACTTGTGTATTATCTATAATACAACCAAAGGTGTTAATCATACAAGATGTAGGATGTTGCTACACTTATAAGGTTGGATACGTTGGTGACATGGAAATAAGAGATATGTATTGGAAATTATGTAAAAATGGAATGTAAAAGGATTAAAAAAAATTGTTGAGAGAAAAGGGTTAACCTGTGCGATAGATTTCCCAAACATATGCAAACTAGAATGGATTAAAATAGTGTTAAGCAAAATAAATGATCACTCTATATGGTTGGAAGATGGCCCTACAAGAATTACAAAAATAATAACTGAAAGAGTAATAGGGTATCCTAACCTAGACAAACCTAAGACAATGTGAAGTGATGCAAAGGAGATCATTGAAAAGAACATAGGGTCTATATGGAACAAATGAGGGATGACAATTGACACAATCTAAGATCCCCTAATTACATTTGTAGTAAGAATTATTTCTCACAAATTCTTTCAATCCAATAGATTGAACAATGTATCATGCATGGCTATGGATTTGGGATATAATATAGTGAAGAAGGATCATTCTTATGACCTTTCTGAGTTACAACTCTAGCAGTTATTAGAAAACTTGGGAACCATAAGAAAGATAAGAGTGCACAAAAAAAATTTGGTTCATTAGTAGTTTTCATATTCTTTTATGTGCAAAACACTTTTCCTTGTTTTGGCAAAGTTTCTCAGAAGAGAAATAGGTCTATTGCTGTGCAAATTGGAGTTTATTAAGCAACTTGGTGACAATTTTGAGTCAATTATTACTAACTATTTTGGAGACTTTAAGAAGTATATGAAGGAGAGATTGAGAATACCTATGTCACTTGTGGAAAAATACTATTATGATGTTTTTTGTTTTCTTTTTTATGCTGATTTTACTTATGTTCAAGCATCTATTCCTAGGGTTAGATGGTTTAGTCCACTACCTTATAAAATCAATGTGGATGATGCATCAACAACCATCACAACATTATTAGAAAAGGAAGTTGACAAGAGTGCAACCTCATTTGGAAACTATGAGGAAGCCAAATCTAGAATCACTATAGATTTTAAGACAACTCTAGTAGTCAAAAAGAAAAGAAAATGGTGAAAAATCTTCAAAAGAGATTTGGTGAAGGGGGAGAAGAGCAAGAAGAAGATGATGAGAAACCTACTTAACCCCCACTTGCACTGACCCAAGGTCAAGGAGAAGATAAATAAGAAGATGAAGTAGAACAAGATGAAGGTGTCAAGGAAGAAGATGCTAGTGAAGCACCAAAACCTATAGAGAAGAAGAAGAGAAAGTAAAAGAATCCTACAGTACAAAAACCAAGGA